>MU216854.1:416252-490385 GCA_018584345.1 Thuja plicata | reverse complement strand
ATGGACAAGATACCTACCTCACAACATAGTAGATATGGAAATACTCATTTTTTGAGGTCTATATTGAGTTTCTAGAAAATCTAACAGTTGATCCTGAACTAGAACGCAAAGACAAACAAAACCCAGAAATATTTTTCCATTCTGATGTGATATTATGAAAAAGGTCGACCTTGACCCACAAATGTCACCCCTGAGCCAATAATGTCGACTCTAACTTGTGCAGTGTCGACAAAATATCTATTTGCGGATCTTGAAATTTTGCTGAAAAGGGTATCCAAATCTGGTCTTAGATCTGTTGTCCTGCACCTGTAACTCTCAAAAATAGCACTTGCAAATATCTGAAAAGAGGGATTTTGGGGTGGCTATATAGGGTTTTGCCTTATTCAAACCCCTATTTTGGTGATCTCCACCTCCATGAATAGCCAAATATAGAATGTAGTGTGTGTGTGTATTGATCTCTTGAAAAGAGCTTTTAAACATGCAATATCAAGATCTAATATTCTAGATTAACAATCCTAAAATAACATGGAAATGAGAAAGAAATGCATAGATTTGAATATGACAAAGAAAGAATACCAAGCCCCCAAGGCTAAAGTATTCCTAATCAACTCACAATCTATAATTGCTACCCCATGATGATGTCCTTTTGAATGCTTGAATGTTGTGAATAGTAGATCTAAAGAGAGAGCCTTCTTGCTTCAATGAAAATCCACCAAAGTTTTGTCCTCAAAGTGCTTGATTGAAGATGATGATATATGTCCTCCTAGTATATTCCTCTATATCATCCTCTTGCTTTCTTGCCTCATCATTCCATCATGTAATCTCCCGATTTTGTTTCATGATCAAATGAAGGCAAAAGAGAGTGTTTATATAGAGATCTCAACATAGGCCTCCTAGGGCAATGCAAGTGATCCAAATTCATATTTCACCTTGAATCATGGTCCAATCACATTTTCCAACTAAGGATAAAACATATTAATTCAAATATCAGAGAAAACACTTCCACATCCGAACCCAGGGACCTATTTTAAGTTCTGGGCCCCCAATAAGCTCCATATTTGAAAGTGGGGACCAATACTTGGCAAAGGTCTATGTCAACCTCGTCCCTGACCTAGGTCAGAGTCAACCTCGACCTTGACCTGAGGTTTTAGGTAGGTCACCAGAAAGTTGTAGAAAGGTTTCCAGATCAGTCGGGGACCTAGAAAGTTAGGGGAATGTGCCAGAGTGTTAAAGAAGGCCTAGAGGCCTAGAGAGAGAGTAGGATGAGGCCCAAGAGGACCAATACATAGATCCTACCTAGAGAGAAGAGCCATGGAGAGAGAAATCTAGGAGAATCCACAAGATCCTAACCCTAATTTCATCTACACATATATAATCAAGCACATATGCAAATCTAATATGCCAACCATACTAAATGGGGGTGCTAAGTCTATCAAAATGGAAGTGCTTCCATTTTAAGATGATACACAATAAAATTTGGAAAGAAAGACAATGTAGGATGATTATTACTCTTAATATCTTCATCAAACCATACATCCATTTTGATATGAATTTCATTTGTTTTATGATTCTATAACCTATATCCTTTTGACTCTTCACTATACCCAAACATTATGTATTTCTCACTTTTCCTTTCAAGTTTGGTCCTTCTTTCATAAGGAATGTGAACATATGCATTACAACCAAAGACTCCAAAATCTGATACTGTAGGCTTTCTTCTACTCCATGCCTCTTCTAGTGTTATGTTCAAAACTGCCTTAGTAGGTATTCTATTCAAGATATATAGCACAATGTGAACTGCTTCAGCCCAAAATTTTGCATCTATATTTCTAGAGTGAAGCATACAGCTAGCCATTTCTATTATACTTCTATTTTTTCTTCCAGCAACCCCATTTTGTTGAGGTGAATAAGAAACTGTTGATTCTTTCCTTATGCCATGTTCTTTACAAAATTCTATGAATGCTTTATTCATATACTTAGTCCCTCTATCTGTTCTTATTATCTTTAGCCATTTTCCACTTTGTTTTTCAGTCAAAGCTTTAAACTCTATAAAATTTTGAAACACTTCATCCTTCTTTTGCAAAAAATACACCCAAATTCTTCTAGTACAATCATCTATAAAGGTGAGAACATACCTTGATCCTCTAAGTGAAGGTATTTTAAAAGGACCCATTACATCACTATGAACCAAATGTAGAGGAGTTCTTGCCCTCCATCATTTACATTTTGGAAAACTTTCCACATGTTGTTTTCCCATTGCACATCCTTCACATACCATATGACTTAGTGAGATATTGGGAACCCCATGCACCATATGTAGTTTCTCCATAAGCTTGAGACTTTGATAGTTGATATGTCCCATTTGTTCATGCCATAACCTACTCATAGAATCATATTTGGCAATAGTACATAGATTCTCATCTCCATTGTTAGAAGTAAATTCTTGAAATTTATATAATCCATTCTCCATTTTACCAATTGCAGTCACTTTATAAGTATTGTTCACATCCTTGATTAAACATTTGTCACTATAAAACTCTATTTTATACCCTTGATTTGCAATTTGAGATACAAAAAGTAATTTTTTTTTCAATTTAGGAAATAACTTCACATTTTTGAACACACCATTATCAACTTTGAAATTTATAGTCCCTTTAAATTCTAAAGCACTATCATTTCCCAAATATATTTTCTCTGCACTACTTTCTCTTATTGATTCAAATTGCTCTGTATTATGAGACATGTGTTGTGTAGCACTAGAATCAATAACCCAATCATCCTCAAAAGAATTATTTTCTTTAAGTGCAACACAAAAAGAATTTATTTTATAATCAACAAATTTAGTAGACTTATTTGTCTTCTTTTCTATGTCTCTATTCTTTTTGAAACATGCATTTTCTTTATGACCCATCTTGCCACAATAATTACATTTCCATTTACTTCTTTTATAATCCATACTTTTATTTTCACACTTCCAGTTTCTTTCTTTAGATTGATTATCTTGTGACTTTTTGTAGTATTGCTTTCCTTTCATTATGAATGCTTGAGATTCACTATCAAATGATTCTTTTTCGTTAATTTGTCTTTTCTCTTCCTGAACTAGTTTATTACATAATTCCTCTTATTTAATACTTTTTAATTTGTCTATAGTATCTAATCCCCTTATAAATGACTGATAAGATCCTGGAAGACTTTGTAATATAATTTGCACAAAATCTCTATCATCTATATCCTTTCCAAGAGAAGAAAGATCATTTTTCTTTTCCTCCAATTTACTTAAATGAGGGACTAATTCTTGTGAACTTGATAATTTCATGTTATAGAACTCTGTGGTGAGAGATAAGATCCATACATCACCTAAATTTTGATATAAATACTTCAAAATATCCCATACTTTGATTCCACTTCTCTCATTATGAACTTCTGGAAAAACTTCTTCTGAAAGTGTAAGCTTGATAAGTGTTGCTGCCTTTTTATCTCTTTTATCCCAATTTTCTTGATCTTTTCTAGGATTTGCTGGTCTTTGTTCACTACCACTAACAATCTCAAAACAATTTTGAAGAGTTAGAGTAATTTCTATATGAAATACCCAATCATAATAATATTTCCCATTCAATTTTACTGTGGGCAGAGAAACACCAAGAGAATCCATTATTTCAACTTCTCTCCTTTTTGGATAAGAATGAAACACACTTCAAGATATTTAATACCTAGAAAAAAATGAAAATTTCTCACCAATCTTTGTGTATAAATTCTCCCATTTGTTGCAGAATTATCCCTTGCTTCCAAAAATTATTGATGCCGCTCATAGCCAAATTACAACCTATAGAGATGAAAATTCACACTAGAAAATACATGTATCCACTGCCCAATATTTAAATCTACTCTGATACCATAATGGACAAACAAAAATTTAGTATAAGTAAAAACAGAGACAACACTTAAAAACAAGGGAAAGTATAATAGAGAGAGCAAAGAGAGACTGTAATTTGCATTATATAAACAGAACACTATTATTTTCTCTTACAAAGACAATGAAGGAGGTTGTTGTATATATATAACTTTCAGTAAAAATCTAGAAGTTTCTTTAGAAGCTACGGTGAGGATAGAAGAGGAGAAATCTGGAGTCTTCTTACACTATACTGATATTTCAATAGAGTTCCATATTTTATTATAAATGCCCACCAACTGAGCAACACTATAGATTAAAAATAAACATTATTCTAACAACCCTATTCTCCCTCATCCTCTTTTCTCAGGAATGCCCCTCTAAGATAGAGAACATGATTTCTAATATTGCAATCCATAATGTATCCTCGAGACTACTTTCATAAAATGAGAGGAAAGTGCTTGGGCTCAGGTTGAAGTTCATTCCTTATCCTCCTCTGATGATTGTAGATCATATCAAAGATGAGTACTGCTCTCTTGTCAAAAATTTCTAGCTTCAATCTTTCTTTGGCCTAGATTGTGATGTTCCTTCTCCTACTCCTTTCTCTGGCATCTTTCCTTTCAGTTTTTGACATTCTAATGCTTCATGGAATCCTCTAGTGCATAACTTTAAGCTAAAAAAATCCTTTGCCAAGCTGAACATGTTCTTTTGCAATAGTTTGCTTCTTCTTCTTTTGTTTTCCATCCTATGCTTCCTTCTCGGCTTCTAAAAGCTCTAAAAAACCTTCGTAAAGATCCTTCCATTATTATTAAACCCACTCATAAATACCTTGGCATTGTCATCTTGAACAATAATTGGTATAGGATTGAAGGTCTTCGTGAGCTTTCACATGCTAATGTTTATAATGTTGTCCCTGCCATTCCTTGGAAGGAAATTCACTTTCATCTTTTTTATATGATTGAAAAGAAATATCACATTTTCCTTAAGGGTATTAAGGCTTTTATATTGTAGAACCTATCTCTAAGGATTGCCTTTGTGTGTTCTACCTCCTGCCAGAAATTCATAAACCTATTTTGGTAGGAAGACCTATTTGCTCATACTCTGGTTACATGCTTGAACTAGCCTCTAAGATTTTGTATTTCCTTCTACTTCTTGTTGTTATGAGTCAAAGAAATCATCTTAAGGACTCCTTGTCTCTCTTGCATGAACTCCAAGCCTGCGGTCTTCCTCATGATTTCCTCCTCTTTACCTTTGATGTAGAATCTCTATATCCGAGTATTCCCACTTCTACAGGTCTCCTCACCATTAAGAGTATGGTGACTGGTTACTTCAAGGTACATAATCGTGATGAGAGGTTGATTGACATGATCATGAATCTTTCCATACTGGTCCTTCATTCACACTTTGTAGAGTTCAATGGTTCTTTCTATCAGCAGATTAGTGGTACTTCTATGGGGAGAAATTTTGCAGTCATGTATGCATGTTTATTCCTTTTTTTCATTTGGAAGAACAATTAACTACAATTGTTGACAAATATCCTTTTCTCTTGTACAAGTGTTTTATTGATGACACCCTCAATGTTTGGTCTAGCTCTTTTGAATCTCTTTAGGTTTATTCCTAGGCTTATCAGAGTTTGTACCCTAAAATTAGAATTACCCAGTGTATTTCTACATCTTCAGCTATGGTTCTGCATACTACCTTTTTCAAAGGATCAAACTTCCATTCCACTAGTATTTTATGTACTCAGTGTTTTCAAAAGAAGTTGAATGCCTACCAGTACATTCCTTTCACTTCTTGGAACTCTCTGCGTCAAAAGAAGTCTTTCGTCATTAGTGAGCTTTAGATATACTTACTTCGTGAATCAGAACCTTCTGGATTTGTCTGGTTGAATAAGATTCTATACCAAAGACTTAGAGCTTGATGTTTCCCCTAAAATTATCTGCTTTAGTGTTTCAACAAAGTCTTCATGAAGGACAAGCTCATGCTTTTGTATAGATTTCATGGTCTTCATGAAGGACAAGCTCATGCTTTTGTATAGATTTCATGCTCCTAAGATCAGAAAAGGGACACCCCTTTTTCTCAAACTTGACTTTAGCAATACTGCTACTTGGTGATGAGCTTGGGGGCCACCCTAAACCCTGAACTTCATCAGCTCTGCCAGCAATTTCCTCCACTTTTCCATATCCCAAATCCAAGGATCTATTGGTGTAATTCTCAAAGAGTTGATTCCTTCATTACATGTAGCATGTTTTCTACTTTGTAATCTCTATTTTTTTTCTTGTCACTCTCATCCTCAAATTCTTGTTGTATTAGTTGGCACCTCGTGCACGCAAAAAAATGTTGTTAAGCATGCTCAGATGAGAGCTACTTTGGAATGGGTGACCTTTTGGCAAGTCACGGTGAGTGAAGAGACTGCTCTTTCAAGAATTTTTTAGGATAGGTAGATTTCATTTTTTTACTAAATGTTCTTAAAATTTTCAATTTTCAATTTTGAAGGTTTAGAACTTTCTAGATTTACCTTTCTGAGAGAATTTAAATGATTATGTAACAACCTCATTTACAAACGGTCATGTAACAACCCTTTTTGGAAATCTTGTAGGACTCTTTGTCTTTATATTCTCTCCTCTACATTGTTTTTTCTACCTGAGTTCAACTAAAGAGCCTTCAATAGGCGAAACTAGTTTTGAATAGACTCAATGAAAATTTTGTTTTTCTGCTAAATCTCTTCTCTCTTTAATTTTTCTTTTTGTCTTCTTTTGTTGTTGCCAGTGATTCTTTCAAAAAATTTACAACCCTAAAATTTTTACAACCATATTATTTTTTTATTAAAATAAAATCTTAATTAATACTTTAAATCATTTTATAAAGTATACAAATACTATAATGACTTATGTAATTATTTTTATTTGAAATATATAAAAACAATTAATCTTTTGTATGTAAATATGTAATTTTTTTTTTCATAAATTAAAACCAACTTTTTAAATCAATAAAATATACATTCCTTCCTTCTTTGATTTATCTTGAACATATAGTTTTATAACATACTATTATATCTATTTTACAAGACCATAAATACATTTATATATAATTTGTTTTAATCCATATATACATCTATGTTGAAACATGGATTAATTATTATGTTTTATATTACTTCCAAAAAAATATTTTCTTCCCTTATCAGAGAGTTCAAATTTATTAACTATTAGTTTTATATTTATTCACCTATCTCTTTTTGGGTAAAACAATAATAGGTGGTGGACATTAAAAATTTAATTATAATAAAGGAATGACATTAATTCAATAACACTTTTCTCCTACAAGTATGTATTATATTTGGACCAATAATGTAAATCAGTTTATGAGAAGACATTATACGCACATAAAATAAGATAGTTACCATATAAAAAAAGAATAAATATTTAAGATTTCTTTCAAAAAGAACGTACTTGGATTCCTGTGATGAAACCTTGAGGGTGATCCTTACATGACTCCAACAAGCTTTAGCTTCCAAAATTTCAATCAATCAACCCCTTCAATACAAAATCTACCAATTTACTCTCCTTATGGTAATAAATTATTACACTCATACGATAATATCATTCCTGAGAGTACTCTCTTCCTGTTAATAGTTCCTCTCCATTATGGTTTTCTTCTCTCTATCCTCCACCTAGCAATTCCAAGAAAAATGTTTCCTCTCAACTAATATAGACAACTATATGGTTGGAGAAGTTGCTTCATGGGAAGGAAATGCTCCAGCTACTATAATTTGTTTTCAATTAATTAAACTCCAACTTCTTGCTTCCCATAAAAATCCAAATGATTAAAAGTTTAAAAAAAAACATTAAATTAAATAATCTTACTAAGTCCTTAAATATGATAATTACAAATAAGATTACCATGTAAATCCCTTAGCCCAATGGTAAACTAATAATTTTATAGTACTATTAAATATAGAACATTAAAATAGTTTTCATAGTTTTGTATTTTCTAAAGTATTGCAATTATTTTTTCCTTTTATAGAACACAAAAGTTATTGACATGTTTAAATGACATAATCCATCTGAGTCTCTCCTAGAGAAAAGTATGGAAAAAATATTCTCTATGAAGATAAAGGAAAATAAAAAATATCAAGGATAGGAAAACATGAAAAGCATAATACTATCAACCATGAGTAAATTAGTAAAGAACCCAACCCAAGTGGTAATATCAGGAGATGGAATAAGGTTAAGGTTTCTTTCAGGGACCTTGGTACTAGATCTCTACAATAACAACAAAAAAAACTATCAAGGATTTGGAGGGCATGCTCAATGCTTGGCTAAACAATCATCTCAAAAACACATAGCATTGGACTGCTACTTCAGGATTGGACACCCTAAATGGCTAATAAGTAGATTATTTAGTCTCATTTAATTATCAACCAAGGATGTAAACTTGCAATGGTGCTTGCAAAGTATATGCTTCAAACCTTCTTGATTCTCATGGCTAAACCTATGGAATTGAAATACATTATGATTTAGGAATCTATACTATCTCAATTGAATGTAATTATGCTAAGAAAATAGTAATCACGAGTAGGGGTTACTCTGCTCGCCTATGCTGTAGGAATAGTGCAGCAGGATTAGTGCACTAGTTATGTTACTAGTGGCTGCAGGAACAACAGAGTTCTATTTACTTCTTAATGAGAAAGGAAATAAATTCTAATCTAATAAAATGATTCACTCACCAAGTGGGCCCCATTGGATGAGTGAATATAAATACAATCAAGATAAGAGACTAAAACTCAAATTATGCACTCTATTCATTCATGGAGGAAATGTACTTGAAAAATAAACAGTGCTACAATTCCAAATTCTATTCCAAAAATTATATCCACTAAATCCTGTGGAACTACAGAATTCCACTTATTTAAGGAGGAACTACACTACTACCTAAATCTAGGATCACTAATGGATACATCATGCTCATAATAGAAATCTCGAACAACAATAGTAGGTCTTCAAGTTCTTTCCATAATATAGCATGCAGTGGTTCTAGATCCGCACACGATGTCTACCCAGGAACTAAATTGACTCGTTCCTCTGTGAGAGTTCTGCCACATGCCCATCTTCAACCACTTTACTTAATTCCTTGCTTTATGCTATTGCTTATGATGGTAACAGTTGTTGTTGACCCTTTCTACACCATGGTAAAATTCTTGAATGTGCCATGATTTGACTCCTACAAAGTGCTTAGCATACATAACTTCTGATAGATAAATATATTTTATCATTTACTACTAAGAAAGAAGAGTGAAATTTCATTCAATATTCTTGCACAACATTCGGCTATAGGAAGGAGACTTCCAATAAACATAGCATAGGCAAAAAGGATTATCCATTCACCATGCAATCACTTATATCCTGCAACTTCTATCCATCAGTTCCAAGAAAAATACATTATGTTTTTACCATCCATTTTACCTACTTAGGTCCTTACTGTATACACCCTAAAATGGTTGCCTAGACTTTGGGCCCCATTTATCATTTTATCAATTTATCAAATTTCTGAATCAATGCTTTGGATCATTTTCAATTCAAATCAATTTCCTTGATCAAATTGTAATTATTCAATTATTTCAATATTTCCTAAGGTTTGATCATTTTTATCTAATTAAAAGATTTAATTTTCTTTTTAATTAAATAAAATTCATCTTATTTAATTAAAATATTTAATCTCCCTTTTAATTAAATTCACTTATTTAATTAAATTAAATTCCTCCCATTTAATTAAATAAAATTCTTCTAATTTGTTTAATTATAAAGAAAACCCCTCTTTTAATTAAATAAATAAAAATCCCCACTTAAAGCACTTTAATTGATGAAAAAGGAAATAAATTAAATGAAAATAAAATAAAAATCCCTTTTTATTCACATCTTCCTAAGTGGTAAGTTTTTGCCTCTTAATCTCAACCGTTCACTTTCCTTTAAAAGGAGACCTCTCCTTCTCATTTTCATATATCATCTTTTTTCACAGTATTGTTATGCTGCAGGTTTGGAGAGCAATTTTGGAGGAAGATTTGAGAATTCAAGCTTTGATATTGCAACTTCTCTCTTCTTGTCTTCTTCTTCTTGCATCCATTGCTACTCATATAGATTAGATTCATGTTTATTTTCATAGATTAAACTTGCATTTGTATTTCCTTTATAGATTAATCATGTATTGTTATGATTTAGATTAATTTATTTTCATGCATTGTTATCCTATAGAGTAGATTTCATTTTCATGCATTCGAATCTCTCATTTCATGGTGTACTTGCATAGGCACTAACTAGGTCAATCTGAGGGCCTGCATTTTACACCTTTGCACTCCATGACTATAGAGCTATGGATCGATATTTGAGGCCTCATAATTGAGAAACCTTGGATGGAATGATTCATAGAAGTGTGTCAACATTTTAGCACACATTTTTGGCACTTCTGACTAGTGATGATTGTGTGATTTTCTATTGTCCGTTAATAATGACCCAATGATGAAAAATAAGTTCCTTAACATCCTCTTATGAATGATGAACACAAGATCCTATGTTTGTTTCTCAATTGCAAGTACACCTTTGCATTTTCATGTAGCTTGCATTGTTAGACTTCATCTTAGTTTGCATTTTTTAGGTTGCATTATGAGTTTGATAGGGTATTCCCTCATTTTTCCTGTTGAATTTTAATCAACTATGATCACATTCTAATCTTCATTTCCTTATCTTCTTTGGTGATCTCAATCAAAATTTTCTATCTTAAACAGTTGATTGAATTTGGGGCATTCTCTTTCTTGAGGCAATTTCTCTTTCTTCTCTCCATTTCTTTCCACCTCTTATAAACTTCTATCTTCCATTCGCTTTCACCCCACTTCTTCTTCTTCTTCTTCTTCTTCTTCTTCTTCTTCTTCTTCTTCTTCTTCTTCTAATTAAACCTTGGGGCATAATATTTCATGCTTAATGATCTACCTTGGTTTTGTGATCTTTATATCTTTCATCTTATATCAAGAACCTTACCTTTAGTTCAATTTGATCAAATTTATTAATTTGTTGTTTCTCCTCTATCTCATTTTGATTTCAATCATGAGGGGGCAGTACCTATCAAACTTCAATCTTTGATTCAGCTTTATCAATTATATCATTCTTGGTTGAGATTCTTATCTCTGACATGTTAATTACTTATTTCGGTGTTGACTTTGTCTTTTTCAATTGTGTTGATTTTTGTCCTGATGTGTTCCCGAATCAACCACATGTCTAGGTTGTTTTGTGATCCCAAATCGATCTCACACTTCAACTATATTCTTTCACTACATGTGTTCCTACAATGATCACACATTAGTCAAAGACAGGCAAATGTATGCACCCTAAAATGGTCGCCTAGACTTTGGGCCCCATTTATCATTTTATCAATTTATCAAATTTCTAAATCAATGCTTTGAAACATTTTCAATTCAAATCAATTTCCTTGATCAAATTGTAATTATTCAATTATTTCAATATTTCCTAAGGTTTGCTCATTTTTATCTAATTAAAAGATTTAATTTTATTTTTAATTAAATAAAATTCATCTTATTTAATTAAAAGATTTAATCTCCCTTTTAATTAAATTCATCTTATTTAATTAAATTAAAATACTCCCATTTAATTAAATAAAATTCTTCTAATTTATTTAATTATAAAGAAAACCCCTCTTTTAATTAAATAAATAAAAATCCCCACTTAAAGCACTTTAATTGATGAAAAAGGAAATAAATTAAATAAAAATCCCTTTTTCTTCACATCTTCCTAAGTGGTGGGTTTTTGCCTCTTAATCTCAACCATTGATCAATTCTTTTTGCCTCTTAATCTCAACTGTTCACTTTCCTTTAAAAGGAGACCTCTCCTTCTCATTTTAATATATCATCTTTGTTCATAGTATTGTTATGCTGCAGGTTTGGAGAGCAATTTTGGAGGAAGATTTGAGAATTCAAGCTTAGATATTGCAACTTCTCTCTTCTTGTCTTCTTCTTCTTGCATCCATGGCTACTCATATAGATTAGATTCGTGTTTATTTTCATAGATTAAACTTGCATTTGTATTTCCTTTATAGATTAATCATGCATTGTTATCATTTAGATTAATTTATTTTCATGCATTGTTACCATATAGAATAGATTTCATTTTCATGCATTCGAATCTCTCATTTCATGGTGTACTTGCATATGCACTAACTAGGTCAATCTGAGAGCCTCCATTTTACACCTTTGTACTCCATGACTAGAGAGCTATGGATCGATATTTGAGGCCTCATTCTTGAGCAACCTTGGATGGAATGATTCATAGAAGTGTGTCAACATTTTAGCACAGATTTTTGACACTTCAGACTAGTGATGATTGTGTGATTTTCTTATGTCTGTTAATAATGACCTAATGATGAAAAATAAGTTCCTTAACATTCTCTTATGAATGATGAACACAAGATCCTATTTTTGTTTCTCTATTACAAGTACACGTTTGCATTTTCATGTAGCTTGCATTGTTAGACTTCATGTTAGTTTGCATTTTTAAAGTTGCATTATGAGTTTGAGAGGGTTTTCCTTCATTTTTCATATGGACTTTTAATCAACTATGATCACATTCTGATCTTCATTTTCTTATCTTCTTTTTTGATCTCAATATAAATTTTCTATCTTAAATAGTTGATTGATTTTTGGGCATTCTCTTTCTTGAGGCGATTTCTCTTTCTTCTCTCCATTTCTTTCCACCTCTTACAAACTTCTATCTTCCATTCACTTTCACCCCACTTCTTCTTCTTCTTCTTCTTCTTCTTCTTCTTCTTCTAATTAAACCTTGGGGCATAATATTTCGTATTTAATGATCTACCTTGGTTTTATCATCTTTATATATTTCATCTTATATCAAGAACCTTACCTTTAGTTTGATTTGATCAAATTTATCAATTTGTTGTTTCTCTTCTATCTCATTTTGATTTTAATCATGAGGGGGCAGTACCTATCAAACTTCAATCTTTGATTCAGCTTTATCAATTATATCAGTCTTGCTTGAGATTCTTATCTCTGACATGTTAATTACTTATTTCGGTGTTGACTTTGTCTTTTTCAATTGTGCTGATTTTTGTCCTGATGTGTTCCCGAATCGACCACACGTCTAGGTTGTCTTGTGATCCCAAATCGATCTCACACTTCAACTATATTCTTTGACTACATGTGTTCCTAGAATGATCACACATTAGTCAAAGAGGGGCAAATGTATGCACCCTAAAATGGTTTCCTAGACTTTGGGCCCCATTTATCATTTTATCAATTTATCAAATTTCTAAATCAATGCTTTGGAACATTTTCAATTCAAATCAATTACCTTGATCAAATTGTAATTATTCAATTATTTCAATATTTCCTAAGGTTTGATCATTTTTTTCTAATTAAAAGATTTAATTTTCTTTTTAATTAAATAAAATTCATCTTATTTAATTAAAATATTTAATCTCCCTTTTAATTAAATTCATCTTATTTAATTAAATTAAATTCCTCCCATTTAGTTAAATAAAATTCTTCTAATTTATTTAATTATAAAAAAACCCCTCTTTTAATTAAATAAATAAAAATCCACACTTAAAGCACTTTAATTGATGAAAAAGGAAATAAATTAAATAAAAATCCCTTTTTCTTCACATCTTCCTAAGTGGTGGGTTTTTGACTCTTAATCTCAACCATTGATCAATTATTTTTGGCTCTTAATCTCAACCATTCACTTTCCTTTAAAAGGAGACCTCTCCTTCTCATTTTCATATATCATCTTTGTTCATAGTATTGATATACTTCAGGTTTGGAGAGCAATTTTGGAGGAAGATTTGAGAATTCAAGCTTGGATATTACAACTTCTCTCTTCTTGTCTTCTTCTTCTTGCATCCATGACTACTCATATAGATTAGATTCAAGTTTATTTTCATAGATTAAACTTGCATTTTTATTTCCTTCATAGATTAATCATGCATTGTTATCATTTAGATTAATTTCTTTTCATGCATTATTATCATATAGCGTAGATTTCATTTTCATGCATTTGAATCTCTCATTTCATGGTGTACTTGCATAGGCACTAACTAGGTCAATTTGAGGGCCTCCATTTTACACCTTTGCACTCCATGACTAGAGAGCGATGGATCAATATTTGAGGCCTCATTCTTGCGCAACCTTGGATGGAATGATTCTTAGAATTGTGTCAACATTTTAGCACACATTTTTGGCACTTGTGACTAGTGATGATTGTGTGATTTTCTGATATCCGTTAATAATGACCCAATGATGAAAAATAAGTTTCTTAACATTATCTTATGAATGATGAACACAAGATCCTATGTTTGTTTCTCTATTTCAAGTATACCTTTGCATTTTCATGTAGATTGCATTGTTAGACTTCATGTTAGTTTGCATTTTTTAGGCTGCATTATGAGTTTGAGAGGGTTTTCATTCATTTTTCCTGTGGAATTTTAATCAACTATGATCACATTCTGATCTTCATTTCCTTATCTTCTTTTGTGATCTCAATCAAAACTTTCTATCTTAAACATTTGATTGATTTTTGGGCATTCTATCTCTTGAGGCAATTTCTCTTTCTTCTCTCAATTTCTTTCCACCTCTTACAAACTTCTATCTTCCATTTGCTTTCACCCCACTTCTTCTTCTTCTTCTTCTTCTAATTAAACCTTGGGGAATAATATTTTGTGTTTAATGATCTACCTTGGTTTTGTGATCTTTATATCTTTCATCTTATATCAAGAACCTTACCTTTAGTTTGATTTGATCAAATTTATCAATTTGTTGCTTCTCCTCTTTCTCATTTTGATTTCGATCATGAGGGGGTAGTACCTATCAAACTTCAATCTTTGATTTAGCTTTATCAATTATATCAGTCTTGCTTGAGATTCTTATCTTCGACATGTTAATTACTTATTTCAGTGTTGACTTTGTCTTTTTCAATTGTGCTTATTTTTGTCCTGATGTGTTCCCGAATCGACCACACGTCTGGGTTGTTTTGTGATCCCAAATCGATCTCACACTTCAACTGCATTCTTTGACTACATGTGTTCCTAGAATGATCACACATTAATCAAAGATGGGTAAATGTATGCACCCTAAAATGGTCGCCTAGACTTTGGGCCCCATTTATCATTTTATCAATTTATCATATTTCCGAATCAATACTTTGGAACATTTTCAATTCAAATCAATTTTCTTGATCAAATTGTAATTAATCAATTATTTCAATATTTCCTAAGGTTTGATATTTTTTTATCTAATTAAAAGATTTAATTTTCTTTTTAATTAAATAAAATTCATCTTATTTAATTAAATTAAATTCCTACCATTTAATTAAATAAAATTCTTCTAATTTATTTAATTATAAAGAAAACCCCTCTTTTAATTAAATAAATAAAAATCCCCACTTAAAGCACTTTAATTAATGAAAAAAGAAATAAATTAAATGAAAATTAAATAAAAATCCCTTTTTCTTCACATCTTCCTAAGTGGTGGGTTTTTGCCTCTTAATTTCAACCATTGATCAATTCTTTTTGCCTCTTAATCTCAACCGTTCACTTTCTTTTAACAGGAGACCTCTCCTTCTCATTTTCATATATCATCCTTTTCATAGTATTGTTATGTTGCAGGTTTGGAGAGCAATTTTGGAGGAAGATTTGAGAATTCAAGCTTGGATATTGCAACTTCTCTCTTCTTGTCTTCTTCTTCTTGCATCTACGGCTACTCATGTAGATTAGATTCATGTTTATTTTCATAGATTAAACTTGTATTTGTATTTCCTTCATAGATTAATCATGCATTTTTATCATTTAGATAAATTTCTTTTCATGCATTGTTATCATATAGAGAAGATTTCATTTTCATGCATTCGAATATCTCATTTCATGGTGTACTTGCATAGGCACTAACTAGGTCAATCTGAGGGCCTCCATTTTACACCTTTGCACTCTGTGACTAGAGAGCTATGGATCAATATTTGAGGCCTCATTCTTGAGCAACCTTGGATGGAATGATTCATAGAAGTGTGTCAACATTTTAGCACACACTTACATATAAAATATATAAAAACTATAAGTTTAAAGTTTCTTCTTTGAAAACAAAATGTTGAAAAAGGTAATAAACACATGGAAAAGATGGCCTTTTGAGAGACTCATCACTCAAACATATGAAGCTACGTGAATTTGATGCCCAATAATTACAATCTTGCATCACAAAATGAAGATATATATGCATGTACATATAAAAATTCTATTATAGAAAGATGATTGAGATTAGTACTATCGTGTGGAACTCACTTGAGTGAGTAACTATGACTTCATCCCAAGTCATTACAAACACATCAGGAACACGTATGTATAACATGCAATAAAATAAGGGCCAATAACATAATCCATGGGGTTAGTCTCAGATCAAAATCATCTAACCAAAAGGTATTCAATTCATCTATTAGATAGAAATAATCATCAATGAACATACCAAGCCATCCAAAGCATAGAATCATTAATGATTTGATAAACAACATCTCAGACATCTAATATCTAAATTAAGCCTAATATAATACACTTAACATATAAAAAGATTAAAACAATCCATCAGTAATAGTATCAATATGTTCTATCCTGCAATAAAGTCGTAGCTAACTAAGGAGTAATACCTCCTCCCCTTAGGGTTTGGCTTACTCCTGGAAGGCAATGAATAGAGAGGGTTAGGAAACCCTAAGTCTATCTGAATCCTTCCAAGTTGTTAATTACTCATCATTCAGGTCTCATTGGACCCTTGCCTAATCTATTGTATGACCCCTTAGGGTTGGTGTCCACTACTGATAAATACATATGGGCTCCAATGCTAGTTGCATGTCTGCCACATATAAAGAATTCCAATCTAGTACCTGAGACAAATCAGGAATATACCTCCAAAGAACTAGAACATGAAATACATTTTGAATATGAGAAAGGATGGGATACATGGAAAGTAAATAAGAAATAGATTCTACCCTCTCTACGACCTTGAATGGTCCAACAAATCAGGGTCGCATATTTGATCCTTTCCATAATGGATTGGACACTTTTGCGGGTGCACCCTCAAAAAGAGTCTATCTCCTATGGAGAACTGAACATTTGTCCTGTGATCATGAGAATATTTCTTCTGCATGTCGTATGATGTCCTTAGATGCTCTCTAATCTTCTCAAGTTGTCACTCTATATGATATGACATATGTGGCCGAAGAAGCACTCTATCCTCCAAATGATCCCAACTCAATGGGGTACAACATGAATGACCATATAAAGCCTTAAATGGTGACATGCAAATGGAACTATGATATCCATTATTATAAGAAAAATTAACCAGGTATAGATAGCCCCACTGGATCTATCTGTTTATAACATACATTCGAAGTATATCTTCAAGTACCTGATTCACCTGCTCAGTCTTCCTCTTAGTCTTTGGATGACAAGCTGAACTAAAATTTAGCTGAGTCCCTAAGACCTATTGTAAGGAATTCCAAAATGCAAAGGTAAACACTGGATCCCATTCAGAAATAATCTTTATTGGGATCCCATGAAGTCTTACCACATTCTCCATAAACACTCTAGCTATTGATACTATTGTATAGGAAAATATCATTGGAGAAAAATGGGCTACCTTGGTTAGTCTGTCGACTATAACCATGATAGCATCATCTCTCCTTGGTGCAATAGGAAGTCCCACAATGAAGTCCATAGAGATAATGTCCCATTTCCAATCTGGGATAGTATGGGGCTGCCAGAGGGTGACTAGGTGTTGATGTTTGGTCTTGACCCTCTAACATTCTAGACATCTAGACACAAAGTCTGCTACATCTCCTTTAATCCCTAACCAGAAATATAACTGATATAGGTCAGGAAATATTTTTTGTACCCTTGGGTGAGCTGAGTATGGTGCTCGATGAGCTTCTACCAAATTAATTGTATGAATACCTTCAGAAAAAGGGACATAAAACCTACTCTTATATCTCAACAATCCATCGGGATATAAGGTATAGCTTGAAAACCGACATTCCAAGGGTCTTCCTGACTCTAATTTTTTCTTCACTTCCTCAAACCATGAATCAAAGGCCAAGTCTTGAACAATATGGTTCCTAGGTAAAAGCACAAAGTTGTGTCACGTTTCAGGACCACTTATCAACACAGCTAAATTTGTGTATTTCTAACTTAAATTAATTTTTGTCAAACATATGGTCTTTCTAGTTAAGCTAGATAAGTGGTTAAACTTTTTCAATTGGAAATGTCTATTAATTGCATGTTTTATACCAATTTGGGTCCAATTACCAAAGAAATAAAATTATTTCAGAAAAGTGATGTTTCAATAACCCCTACTCCTTTTAATGATATTTTAAAAAAATATTAAAAATACCCTTTTGTAGAGCTTAGAGTCAAGATTATTGTGATATAAATTTTATAGTATTTTGATTAGATGTAGTATATTATAATTTCAAAATATAACAAGTACGTATTTTAACATTCGAGAAGATGTTGCTTCAAATAAATAAATAAATAGTAAATCATATCAAAAAAATTTAAAATTTATATTTAAAACTAGAGGAGAGAGTCCTCTTCAAGAATATGTAATTTATTTTCTAAATGGTGTAGATTTGACAGGGGGAATTTGGAGGGAGATGAAAACTGTCGATTTCAAATAAGTTCAACTTTGAGAGTTATAACAGAGAAAATATACATTGAAAACTAATCTTTCTTCTTTTCTACACTAGCTATACATTTGATCTATAAAATATTTTGAAATCAGAGGAAAAATAGATTATTTTCATATACTTGTTTGGAGGGAACTAGACCCTAGATTTTCAACAGTTTTTAGCGATTAAAAAATGGACTTCAAAAATTAAAAAAACTATGTCAATTCTTGTTCAAATTTTTTAAAAATAATTATAGGAATAAACTTCATCCATTTTTACACATTTCATCAGTTTACATCATCCTCAAATTCTAAATAAAAATGCCACTTTTTAAAGTTGAATAGTTTGCATCCTGTGGTCCTTTTCCTTCATAAAAGTCTGACATAGGTTTGTACTTTTACCCTCCTTAAATCCATCTCAAGAGAAAGGGATGACATAGCATGCTTGTTCCTGCTCAAGGCATCTACTACTACATTATCCTTACCCTAAATATACTTAACCTCAAAATCAAACTCACATAAAAACTCCATCAATCTGTGCTTTTGAGAATTGAGGTTAGGCTGAGTGAATATGTATTGAATGTTGTGATGTTCTTTGTGGAGATTGAATTTGTACCCTAGGATAAAATGCATCCATTTAACCAAGGCATGAACAACCAGAACCAATTCTAGCTCATGGGTAGGGTAGTTATGTTGGATGATATCAGATTTGGATACTATTCATGTTGTTGATATTCATGTTTTTCTGTGGAAGAGGACAGACTGGTTACTTGACTGGTAGAAGTGTATGGACACTGTACGAATGTTTCATAATGATCGAATTTGGTAATATGAAGAAGGATTTGTGTTGAACTTATTCCTAAGGTCGCTTGGCTTTATATTACATAATGATGATGCTATAGTAGATTTAGTGAAGACTGGTTTCTAGACTGTAATTGTGATCCTTGACAGAGCAAGTCTCTTTGTATTGGGTATATCTTAAGTTAGAAAAGATATTTTGGGCTATGTGAGTTTATTGAGTGACAAAGGACATATTAAGGAAGGTTGGGTATTGAACGATTGGTGTGAGAATTTTAGTGATGTTAGTTCTAGCGTGTATTCTAGAGGAGACCTATTTGGTGGCCAACTTTAGACATGTAGTGTGTAATATGAATTGTGAGCATGGATTGTGAATCTAGGAGTACAACTGATGGATTGTATTTGATGTTTACTTGTTATAGGTATCGTGTGTATCTTAGAAAGGGGATAAACAATTATTTGTATATTGGGAAAGCCTAATTGACCAACCTAATTAATTATTTGTCTATTAGGAAAGCTTAACTAGCCGACCTAATGAATTATTATAATAGGGTATATATGATTGATATTTTGTTTTGGAAAGATGTGGTAGTGAAAGAGATTGAAAAGAAAGAGAAGTGAAAGCTACGAGGCTTGTTTGGCTACTGGATGTAGAGCAAAGTCTGTGACAAGAATACTTCATTAGAACTGACCAAGAAAAGATAGTTTCTATCAGGCAGTTCACTGGATTGTATATTCCTATATACACTTGTTTGGACTGTGAATCCTTGAGGGTGGATTTTACATTCTTTGGGAAGTTTGCCTAGGCAGTGATCTTACTACTTTTCTTGACTCCTAATAGGGTTTGTCTCCTAACAAGGACTGTGTACTGTAATGTTGTAATAATCTCCTAAGAGGGATAAATATTTTAGTAGGGATACTATACTCTTAGTACATTATTTGTGGGTGCTAATTCCCATCGGGGTTTTACCTTTAACAGGTTTTCCTCAACAACAAGTATTGTGTTATTGTGTTGGCATTTACTATGTTATCTTTTGCATTGCAGTTTTGGTTTATAAAGTTTAAAGTTTAATATTCTATATCACAACTGATTCACCCACCCTCTCAGTTGTCTTGTGGACTGTTATTCCTAAAAGTTGGTATTAGAGATACTGGTCCTTAGAGATAAAGGTTAACTACTTGAGGTGATCCTGAAGATGAGTTACTATAGGAAGGATAGTCTAAAATTTGATCCTGAAAAACTTTGACAGTTGGAAGAACAAGATGAGAAATTTTTTTTTATGTTTGGGACTTGACTACTGGATGATCACAAAGAAGAATGAAAAGATAGCAACTAAGGATGATTTGGAAAAGGCTACTGAAGATGAAAATAAGTTATTTTCATGTAATATGATCACAAGGGAATCATTGATCAGCGTACTTTCTGAAGGTGAATTCACTAAAGTAAAAGACTTAGATTCTGCACATGAGATCTAGACAATATTGGAGGCAATGTATAAGGGAGAGAAATTTACAAAAAAGGCAAAGGTAAAGAACTAGAAGAAAAATATGGAATCACTAAAGATGAGAGAAGATGAGAACAATAGGGAATATGGAAAAAGAATTACTGAAGTGGCTACTGGCATTAGAAACTCTGGAGGTACTTAAAGTGAGGAAGAAGTGATTACAAATATTCTTAGATCTTTGGCACCCACATACAGAACCAAATTAAAAGCTATAGAGGAGATTATACCTTTGACACAAAACTTTACTACAGAGATGTTGATTGGAAAAATAACTACTTTTGAGGTGGCAGAATTGGGAGATACTTTAGTTAAAGTTGAGTCAACATTCAAGGCAACCATGCATAAGAACAAAAAGACCTTATCTGTGATTGTGAGCACCAGAAATTGTGATGTAAGAGAAGAGATTTGAGACTATGATGAGGAATGGGAACATATACAAGAGGAAGAAAGAAAGCTAGATGAAGTGGTAGCATTGATTTCTAGATTAGAGAGGAGAGGTGAGGGTAAATTTGAAGGCAAATTACCTTTGAAATGTTTTTCATGTAACAAGATTGGTCATTTTGCATCTAGATGTCCTACAAGGGTTCCTAAGCATAAACCTAAGTTTTACAAATAAAGGTATCCTAAAGAAAAGGAATGTTATTATGTTAGTAAGGGTGTTTCGGATGATGATGGTGACTATGATGAAATTGGATTTATTTCTATAAATGATGATGAACATATACATGAAGAAAAAGCCTTAGTATCTTGTGTTGAAAAGAAATATGAATGGGTTATAGACAGTGGTTGTTCACATTATATGACTGGAGAAAAAAATAAATTTTTGAAATTTAAAAGATATGATGGTGGTGTTGAAATATTTGGTGACAATACACCTAAACTTCTCATTGGAGTTGGATCTATTTCTATAGATGGAAAGACAAATAGTGACAATGTATTACTTGTTGATGGACTTAAGAATAATATGTTGAGTGTTGGAAAATTAGTGGATAAAGGTTATCAGTTGACATTCATTATTGGAAAATGCTCTATCAGAAGTAAACTAGGAGATTCGATCGCATCTGGTACTAAATCTAGAGATTATGTATCTGAATTGAATACATTTGAAGCTACTTATATTATTGTAAAGGTTGATGAAAGTTGGTTGTGGCATACAAGATTTTTTCATGTTAGCTTTTATAACATTGTGAAGGCAAGTATGACTAATGATTTAAGAGATCTACCTAAGATTGTAAAGCCATCTAACACTATGTGTAGAGAGTGTGTTATGGGGAAGCAGGTGAGAAGTAGTTTTAAAAGCAAATCTTATTTAGAAAAAGGGAAGTTGGATCTAGTCCATAAAGATCTATGTGGTCCTACAAGAACAAGATCATATTATGGTGAAAGGTTCAGTGTACTTTTTGTTATTATATGGAATGCATTCTTTGTGATTTTTTTTGTGATGAGGGCTCTATTTCCTAGAGTGAATTTTGAAGCATTTAATGAATTGTTGGATGATATCATTTTTGGAGGCAATGATAAGATGAGTAAGAAGTTCTCTTAAGAAATGTAAAATGAATTTGAGATGTCAATGATTGGTGAAATTAAATTTTTTCTTGGTTTGCAAATTAATGAGAGTAAGAATGGATTTTTTATATCTCAGACCAAGTATCTTAAGGAAATGTTGAAGAAGTTTGGAATGGAAGATTGTAAACCTGTTGGAACACCTATGGTGTCTGGACATAAAATGACTAGTAATGATGAGACTCAAAGTGTAGTTCAGACAAAGTATAGATCTATGGTTGGTGGCCTACAATATATAACTCACACTAGACCATATATTACCAATGCAGTTGGTATTGTGGCAAGGTATCAAGTAGATCCCAAAGAGACACATCTTGCTATTATGGAAACAATTTTCAGATATTTGAAAGGAACAAAAAAATATGGATTATGGTATGAAAAATCAGATGATTTTATTTTACAGGCTTATACTGATGTTGATTGGGAAGGTAGTGTGGATGATATAAAGAGTACTAGTGGTGGTGAATATTTCCCTGGGAAAACATTGGTTTCTTGGTTGAGAAAGATTCAGAACTGTATTGCTCAGTCTACTATTGAATCATAGTATGTTGTGGTATGTTGTTGCTGCAATAAATTGCACACAAGTTGTTTTGATGAAACAAATGTTGAAGGACATTCAAATAATTTTTGAAGAACCAATGGTTACCCATTGTGATAACACCAACACAGTGAATATGTTGGAAGAATCTTGTAATTTATTCAAAGACTAAACATATTTTTATTAATTATCATTTCTTGAGGGAGAAGGTAGTAGAGAAATAAATTAAACTGGAATATTTTAGCACAAAGGAACAGATAACAAATATATTTACAAAACCTTTGGAAAAATATGCTTTTGAGTATCTCAGAAGCATGCTTTGGGTCAAATCCCCTCCTTGTGATAATAAATTGATGTAGATATGTATCAGTCCAGTGGATTTCATAACTATATCATTTTCTAGACTTGATGTATGGATCTACTCCTTAGGGGGAGTGATCGAAGGAACACTAGAGCACATTTGGGTAACCTTGCACCTAGCTATTGGATATGAAGATTTGAAAAAGATACAAAAGATTAAAGATGAGTTATGGCACCCTTTTCCATTTTTTCCAAAGGGGGAATGATTCTATGTGAAAATCCCTACTATTTTGGGGAGATTTGTGTTGAGGATATTAAAAAGATTGTATTGAGAGGAGAAAGTATTTTTGAGTTGATTTTTGGGTTGATGGATTTTCCCATATGTTTCCATCAATGACAAAGGGGGAGATTGTTGGATGATATCATATTTGGATACTATTCACATTGTTGATATTCATTTTTTGTCATTGATGTCAACATATGTTTCTGTGGAAGAGGAAAAACTAGTTCCTTGATTGGCAAAAGTGTACGGACACTCTACAAATGTTTTAGAATGATAAAAGTTGGTTATATAAAGAAGGATGTGTGTTGACCTTTTTCCTAAGGTTGATTTAATTTATGTTACATATTGAGGATGTTACAGTTGATTTAGTGAAGACTGGTTTTTGGACTATAACTGTGATGCTTGACAGAGAAGGTCTCTGTGTTTTGGGTACATCTTACTAGTGAAGATATTTCAGGTGATGCAAGATTTTTGAGTGACAGAGGACATATTGAGGAACATTGGGTATTGATCAATTGGAGTGAGAATTCTTATGACTTTAGCTATGGCGTGTATTATGGAGGAGACCTATTTGGTGGGCGACTTTAGACATGTAGCATGTATTATGAATTATGAGCATGGATTGCGGATCTAGGAGTATAAATGATGGATTTTATTTGATGTTTACTTGTTATAGGTACTGTGTGTATCTTAGAAAGAAGTTAAACAATTATTTGTATATTGTGAAAACCTAATTGGTTGACCTAATTAATTATTTGTGTATTAGGAAAGCTTAACTACCCGACCTAATAAATTATTGTAATAGGGTATATATGACTGATCTTTTATTTTGGAAAGATGTGGTAGTGAAAGAGGTTGAAAAGAAAGAGAAGTGAAAGATGTGAGGCTTGTTTGGCTACTGAATGTAGAGAAGAGTTTGTGACAAGAATACTTCATTGGAACTGACCAAGCAAAGACAGTTTCTATCAGACAGTTCACTAGATTGTATATTCCTATATACACTTGTTTGGATTGTGAATCTTTGAGGTTGGCTTTAGCATTCTTTGGTAAGTCTACCTAGACAGTGAGCCTACTAATTTTATTGACTCCTAACAGGGTCTCTCTTCTAAGAGAGACTGTGTACTGCAATGTTGTAATAAGCTCATAATAGGGCTAAATCATTTAACATGGATACTATACTCTTAGTACATTATTTGTGGGTGATAATTCCCACCAGAGTTTTACCTTTAAAAGGGTTTCCTCGACAACAATTATTGTGTTATTGTGTTGGAATTTACTGTGTCTTCATTTCCATTGCCATTTTGGTTTATAAAGTTTAAAGTTTAATATTTCATATCACAACTGGTTGACCCCTTCCCCCCTCTATGTTGTCTTGTGGACTGTTATTCCTAACAAGTTAATCTCCTAGTTCTTGATTTTCCTAGAATCATAAGAAATAACTCAATCCTTCTACAATAATAGTGCCCCAATCCCCTCAAGAGATTCATCCATGCAAACCATGAAATTATGCCAGGGGTCATGGACTGCCAAAATTAGAGCACTGGTTAACATATCCTTTAGATGCTGAAATACCTCTTCACATTTTTTTGTCCAAATAATATCTTTCGTTTTCTCTACAGGGATGTTATATGATGAGCTATTGGGAGAACTTGTGGATAAATATTCTATAATAAATGACTAGGCCCTTAAAATTGTGTAGTTCTGAAACATTTGTGGGGGCTGGACACTGCACTATAGCTTGTATATTCATAACTTTAACTAATATTGCATCCCCAAAGATAAGATGACCAAGGCATGTAAATTATGCCTAAAAGAATTCACACTTCTCTAAATTTGCATAAAGTTAATTATCCCTTATAGCCCAATCCTACTTGAGAAGCATTTCTACCCTGTGTGCTCAACTAACCCCCTAGTCCTAAGGATGAATTATGCTCTACTATCCAAGCCTTAATAACTACATACCTGACCGAATGAGGCTCAAAAACCTATACTCCCCTACTATCTTCTGATTGAGGCCCCTAAGGAACTATTGTGTAAGAATAGGCTCATCATCCTTATAACCAGAATAGGGATTGAGTTCATAGAACTTACGTTGACACTCATAAACTATCATACTTAATTTTTTCAGGTAATGAAATTCTTTTACCCTGCCCTACCTCCAATGATATGACAAGAAACGAGCGTGAAAGAGTTATAGGAAAAATTCCCAAGACAAGGTGGGTATATCTACGTTGAGTTTTTCTTTCTCAGTTTCCCACCAGGGAGAGGCAAAATCCCTTAGGTGGATTAATGCACTCCTAGCTTTGGTATTTCTATTGTAAGGGTGCATGGAGAAAACCCTCTCCATATCAAGTAACCATGTTTCCATAGTAGATCCACTCTGGGTTCCCCAAAACTATGGTTGTTTGGCTCTAAGAAGCTCTCCCATGTGAGTGGCCCTCAGAGCACCTTATTTTGAAGTTGGGTCCCTTCTCTGAGGACACTCCTCCCTATGGTTCATTTCTTTCTTGACATCTAATCTTTGCAAGATCAGCTAAAGGAGATCCCAAATTTGGGGACCCTCATTGTCCCTAAACTGACATTCACACCTTTCCTCTCTACTCTCATCATCAAAATTTTCTTCTTCACTATCAGAGGTCTCTTGATTATATCTTGGTGGAGTGTTATGAGAACCTCCCCTCTTCCTTCCTCAATTGATCAGAGGCATCTTATCAAGAGGAAAGAAAATGGTAATAAGGATCCTAAGCCATAATTTCCAAAATGTTCAATTTTACCAATTATTTTTAAATTTAATCCTAATGATTTCATGTTTCCCCAGAGTTCCAGTGTGGAAACCTAGGGCTTTGATAAAAGGTTGTCATGCCCCACCAGGGAACCTGGAACAATAGGACTAAGGTTTCTAAGTTTCAAGTAAGTTTAAAAAAAAAAACATATAAGTTTGAGATTCTTATTCAACTACTCATATTTTCTAAATCAATACCTTTAGAGGTCCCCTATAGAAAACCTCACAAATATAATCAAGTAGAGTAACCTGGAATTTATGCTAGGTTAAATTTAAAACTTTAAAGAACTGATTAACTTTTAATGAAGTAAATTTGATGTTCCATCATTCTAAATGAAATACAATGATTATATCTAATGTTCCTCCTTTAGACTATGCATTTAAGAAATCCTAACATTTAATTTTAAGAGATGGGGAAAGAAGCATTTATCTATCCTAGAGTACAACCAATCCTTTTGCTTAAGTAATTTTAACATTTTCTAACATATCATCATGAAACATTCACTTAGACAATTCCTATATAACTTTATGAAACAAAATATTTCTTTTGAAACTTTAAACAATTAGTACAAATCAATTCTTACTTTTACACGGATATATAACCCACATGTTTTTTCCCTTTTTCCTTTCATAAGTCTACACATCCCTATTTCATAATTTTAATTACAATAAAGTACATTACATATGTTCATGTTTAAAACTATTACGCTTTGAGAAGCAACGAATATATCTTAAGACTGATATTAGAAGTGGTTAGCTCCAAGTGTGAAAGCTCTATAAGATAACTGAACCAACTATAGGGACAAGACTTTCCTCTACACTTCTGGATGTGCAAAACCAAGGCGAGTACACCTAATCGAGACAAAAATCAACTCTTTACAACACCTTATACTTCTGCATTCAAACAACATATGATGATATGAAAGTACTAAATGCCAACCAAGCATTCATTGACTCTCCATTACCATGGTGGGATAACAACAAAAAATGTAAATGTAAATAATTATGTAATGAGTTTGATTATATTTAGGAAAGAGATATAGCCAAACCTATCAGAGATATATCTCTATAGAATATACTCATTCTGGATCAGTGCCTTATCAATTTGGGAAACTCCTAAATATAATATTGAAACTAAAACAACTTTTTAGTATAGACTCAAAGCCATAAACATAAAATCTAGCTCAAAATACACACTACAGGATCCTTAAGTAGATAAGCCAATAGAATCAATGTAATATCTAAAGCATTTTAATTTGATATAAGATCAAATACTTAAGGAGTATACATATGTATAAGAAAGACTCATACAACAAGCCAAAAAACTTACAACTCAACATATAACACAAAGGAGAGACTTAAATATGAGAAGACATATATTAAGTATGATGAAATATTGTTTCTACATCAATATGACGAGGAAATACAAAACAAGACAATTTGCAAAGGATCATACAGCTTTCTATTATATTTCATTACAATATGAAAAACATCTGATATACCTAGACTGGAAACAAATATAATATTAATTCTTTCTACTCTCCCAATCCCCCAACCCTTACTAAATGGTCTTGAAAATTCCTTTATAGGAAGAGGAATGCAACAAGCGTTAAACTATTTAGGGGTAGGGTTTACAACCAATCAATGAAAGAATTCAATTATGTCATCATTTTGAAACCCTCTCTTTTTCTTCAATCTATGAAAATCTGATCTAAAATAGATTTCCATAATGCATGGATGTGAGCACAGTACCCCAAGTTTCCAGAAATTCCAAGCCTTGACGCAGAGAGTAGCTGATCATAAATGCAAAAGAGACCAGCGCTACTACAAGCATTTATCCTTCTGATTAAAAACCTCTATCTATCAATTTTGGTTATAAATGCATCTTACCATATCAGATTTCAATCCCTACACCATCCAATAGCTATGAAAAATCAACCCACAAGATCATATTGCAACATTAATGGCTCTAAGATAAAATATCTGTTGCCCGCCATGAAAACCCATTGAGAAAATAATTTAAATATTTGAATATTAGTTATAACAATCACAGGTGGCATGCAAAATGACTTGGATGGTCAAGATCAAACCTTAGTATAATTTCAAAACATATCTTTAGATCTCTTTAAGTTATCCAGGAAAGCATATCAGATCCTACCAGGGGTCGCACAGGTGCGATGCTGCAAACATTAAATCATGCGCACCTTTACCTTAAGGCTTAGTGCATGCCATCAAATTAAAATTGACTTACAATGAATTTACCTTCCTTTACTCCTGGCTGGGTCCCATCTTTATCCATGTGTCACGCAGGTGCAATATCTTGAACAGTATCTGACAATAAAATTTTCTTTAAGGATTTACGCCCATCGCCAGATCAAAACTAACTTATTCGGCCTTGACTTTATCTTTGGATTCATAACTGTAGGCCCCACTTAACTAGGAAGAACATGTGGCCTCTAGGCACAATGCCTCAAAGGTTAGATCTTGCGCATCTTCTTCATAAGGATTTATGCCCACCACACGATCCATATGTACTTGCTTTTTCTTTAACTCATCCCTCACTCTTGCCCCATGATCATAGGAAGACAGGTGTTAGCTAGGTGCAATGCCTCAAAGAATAGATCTTGAACACTTTACCATTAAATATTTGCACCAACTATCATCTTTGATCTAAC
This sequence comes from Thuja plicata, assembly GCA_018584345.1. Taxonomy (NCBI): domain Eukaryota; kingdom Viridiplantae; phylum Streptophyta; class Pinopsida; order Cupressales; family Cupressaceae; genus Thuja; species Thuja plicata. Next base: position 461,333 of record MU216854.1, on the reverse strand, counting down.
CTGACTACTTCTTACTTGACCACCACTTTACCAACTACATGTCCCAACTCCCAGTTAAGACACATTTCATACAGGTGCAATGCCTTGATCAGTATCACTACATCTATTGCTTGAGGCATCGCACTGGCCATTAGAGCATTTAAAATCTGATAGATCATTAACTCCTCTTTAGCACTGATCTAGTCCCATTAACAACCATGTGTCCCCTTAGTGTAATTCCTTAATGGCTATCTATCGATCATCTTCACTTTAAGGCAAAGCGCCAACCATAGGATCAAATCTAATTTGTCTAAACTTTACCCTTGTTACCCTATCGCTGATCTAGACCCACTTGGGACATGTGGTCAAAGGGCGCAATGCCTCGATGATTAGATCGACTTCATCTTGCCTTCAAGGCTTCACGTCATCCATTGGATTACAAATAAGTTGTCTCTCCATTACCCTACTTTAACTTCAAATCTATCCTGCCACTTACATGTATCCATCAGGTGCAATTCCTTGAAGGTTAGATTGGACACATCTTATCATAGAGGGAAAGCACTGACTTTTAGATATTCTACAACCTGACTAGCTATTAATCAATATCAAACGGGTGTAAAATCTACCAAGTGCCACACGTTGAGATGGCACAATGCCTTGGACAATTAAAGCTTCATCTTCATAATCAAGGGATAACACCGTCCTTTGGATCATATTGCATCTGCACAACCTTCAATTATTTACCTTTTCATAGGCTCGGTCCAGAAATCCACTACATGTTAGCTAGGCGTGATGCCTTGATGAGTAAAGAACTTAATCTACATGGTTAAGGGATAGCGCCCGCCATTGGATTACAAGCAACCTTCTTGACAAATGTAAAGGGTAAATTATTTCAGGGATATAGACTTCAAAAATATTAAAATGAACCCTTCTTGATTGAGGAAATAAAACATATGGCCCCGGTGACAATGACTTAGAAGACATGATGTAAGTGACTTAATTTACATAAGAAGTAATTTCATTTTAGAATAGTGCTAGGGTTTAGGGTTTTAGCAATATTTTTTCATGAATGACTTAGGAATCTAGGCTAGAGAACTAAAATAATTTGTAGAGATAAGGAAAGAATGCATGAAACCATGAAAATTTTGAATGGGTCTAACAGTGGCTCCATCTGGGGATGCATGCCTCTTGCAGGCATGAGAAGGATTCAAGATTTATGGGAAAAGCAGACCACCTACAAAATAGGAAACCTAACTTAAAGCAAAAAATAATAGAAATAATATATACAGACTTGCCTGTTCATGAATTATTTTTACTTCACAAAAAGTAGAACTTCGAGAATTGTCCATGAACTAGAAATTTCAGAAAATTTTGAGTCAAGTCCTTTAAAAAGTATGAATCAGAACCCCATCTTCTATCAATTATGTATGGTCCCAACCAGATACTTCAAAATTTGGCATGTTTTCCTTTGTCCTCTAGTTTGGCATTTCGTATTGTATAGGGTGTGAAAATGGATCCATGCTCTATACAAAGGAGAGGAAGAATACCTATATTTATCCTCTAATGAGACTCGATTAACACAAAGTTAATCGTTGATTCATGATCTATATAAAGGAAATAAATGGCTTGGGTTAAATTCTCCCTCACCTATAAAAGGAGAGGGTTTAGGAAAGAGAAATTGAGAATATTTGAAAAGTAAATCTATAAGACTAATGTTGAAATGAAGAAATAAAAAGTACTTGTCTCTGAAAAATAGTCTACTAAAAACCTTGTCAAACAATCTTAGAAACCATTTATTTCTGCGATCCTCAACCAAAACTATGAGATCTAAAAAACCCAGAAATAATTTTATTTTTTGAGAAATGTCAAACTTAACCCAAATATGGGGGCATAATTGAACCCCTTTATGTTGACCTTGACTTGCACTGCTCTGACAAAAATTCTATTCTGGGATCCTGAAAGTTTGTCAAAAATGGTATATGGATTTTCTCTATAATTCATTGTTCTATACCTGTACCTACAAGAAAAAAAAAATTCAAGGGGGGGGGGAGGGTTTTTCCTTGGTCAAACCCCAGTTTTGAAATTAACCTTAAAATATAATTGAAATTGTAGAGATAAAAAAAGTAAATAAACAAATTCACCTTGCTTGTATAGAAACCCTTGGGGAGGATTCAAATCCTTTGATCCACAAGTATGGATGCTCCAAATGGATGAAAAATGTAGAATGTAGAATGTAGAATGTAGGATGTAGAATGTCTCAAATCAATTTCCTTTATATCTTCAACACCAATCTTTTATGGATCTTTGAATAGGAAGAAGCTTGAGTGGATGTGGATGGAGAAATCTTCAACAAGAAGGCTCCATAGAGCTTGAATCCTTCAGTGGCTACCAATAGATCTTCTTGATGAATTGGATGCTTGAATGCTTTAATTATTGAGAGTAGATGATCACTTGAGTATATTATGTATAGATGTTCATGTGTGTGGATGATATTTGTTCTTGTGTCTTAGGTGTCTTATGTCTTGCTTCTTTTCCAATTTTTTTTGTCTTAGAGAAAATGAGACGAGAAAAGAGTCCTTATATACAAATATAGGGCACAATATTCTAGAGAAGCCTAAATAGGATAATTAAATTCTAATCAGAAATATACCCCTAGAAGTGGACCTAAATCAAATATAATTTTAAGATTTGTTACTTCAGAGTCCAAAATAGACGACCTGAAAGTGGGAATTAAATATTTCCAAACTTCGACATCGGGAAAATTTGGAAACTTGAAATTTTGACCCTGGGTCATGGTCAAGGAATACCATGACCTAGGGAAGGGTCAAGGTTGACCTTGACCTAGGTTAGGACAAAGGTCAACCTTGACCCATAAGATCAACCTTGATCCTTAGGTCAAGAACCTCAAATTTACAGAGCAGGATGGCAGAAATAGGCCGAAGAAAAGTGGAAAATAGGGCAGAATAGGGGGAAAATCCATATCCAAGTGAAATACCCATTCAAGGCATTTTACATGACCCAAAACGACTTACTAGGAGGTCTAAAACATTCTAAAATGGAAGTGCTTCCATTTTACGAGGATACATTTAGCCCTCACTTTATGAAGAGTATGGACTCGATGCAAACTCTTGGTAAAGGGGATCACAAAGAAAAGAAAATCTTATTGAAATCAAAGGGACAAAAAAATTCTCAAGCCCCCAGGGACTCAAGTCATTTTCCACCAAAAGATTACAATAAGAGAAGCATCACAAGTCAAATTGAAAGAGAGAGAGAGGGTGTGACTATCTCGCTTAGTAGGATGTGTGTATCTCATAGTGAACCACAAAAAGGATAGGATGGCCCACCAAGAAAGCACTTGATAGTCACCCCATAAAGTTGTACACCTTATGGAAGCCTTGTGCAAATATGTAGTGCATCTGCTGACAACTTTTATGAAGTACCCATGGATCCATATCCTCATATCACCATGGAATACATTTGTAAAATGCGTATATCTTCAGGATTTAGCAACTTATGTGTGTTACCTTTTGAGGATTTAGCATATTGAATTGTAGTTGAATGTGTATCTCTTCAGGATTTAGCAACTTATGTGCATTACGTTCAAAGGATTTAGTATGCCGCAAAACAAAAGGTTAGAACAAAAATGAAAAATATAGGATGAGGGAGGTCGTATATATGCCCCCTCCTTAAGATGGAAAAATACATACTATTTTGACATTTTAAGGAAAGAAAAGAACAAGGATAAAGCCTTCTTCAACAACATTAAGACAATTTCCATAGAAAACACCCAGTCCAAGCCAAGAAGGTGAAAACTCCTATGAGGAAATGGAAGGGATGAATGCAAAGAGATATCATGCAAGAAGTGAAAAAGTAACCCTTGTGAGGGATAGCACACTATTCATTTTCCAAGGTGAGAAATTTATCAACCATGGAAACCCAATGTTAAACAATGAAACAGGTTATGATCAAGGACATAGATCCTCAATACAAACCAAAATTTTCATGTATGATTGGATATCACATAATAGATAGATACTTCTTAACCAAGGGAAATGTGGATCCTGGAAAGGTAGAAAAGAAGGAGATGGCATTCTTTCCCTCCAAGCATAGGAACAAGGATGAGAGTAGACCTATTACATCACTCACAAAAATATGCAAGACAACAAGGCCCCAAGGATTAGGCTAACATTGTTTACATAATGTGGAGCTCCATAATAGGAACATAAATTTTATTTAGAGAAAACATGATTGAAATATAACTTATTGCCACATGATATATAAATAACATTACTATCAATGAGATTCCTAATCTTATAATGTAAATCTTGACATTCATTAGTAGAGTGATCATGAAATCTATGATACAAACAAAAAGGAAGAGGCTTCAAGTGTGGGCTACATTTCTTTTTGCGTTTAGGTCTAGTAATCATCTTAGCGCGAAGGAGTTTAGGTGAAATAACTTCTTGGTAAAATTCCTTCATAGGTTCATCATGTTTTGAAGTGTTATTTGAGATTTTGTTAACATTGATGTGGTTTTTAGGATTAAATCCCAATCCATAAGAATTCTCATGTCCCCCATTCTATAAGGGCATTTAAATTCCCTGTTTATGCTTACCACATCCTTGACCATGGAATCCTTGTTTAAATAGTAAATGATAACCATGACCATAATGAGAAGTCAAATCAGATCGATTCAATGGAACTTCAGTAATCAGTATGTCATCATTGGTAGGTTTGACAGATTCATAATGGGTAGAAGTAGTGAAAAATTTATTGTGAAGGGCATTAGAAGTAGAAGGAAAAGCTCGTTGTTGAAACTGTCTTTGTTGCATCATAAAATCAAGATCAGAAACCTTATACTCTCCAATAAAGGTAGGATTAAAATCCAAGGTTCCCCAATCATCTCCAGGAAGAGCATTAGAGGAAGAAGGATTACTATTAGGAATAGGAGTATTGTGGGTTTGAATATTCAAACAAGGATTTGGCGCATCATCTGCATGAAGTGTATACATCATGTTGTTGTGAATAAACTTAAATTTATGGTGAAGGGTGGAAGGAACAACATGTGTCTCATGAAACCAAGGTCTACCCAAAAGGATTTTATAATTAAGAGGTCAAGGAATAACATGAAATGGAGTATTTAGGATGACTAGACCTACTTTGATAGGTAAGGTAATGATTCCCAAAGTTTTCTTATCAATATTGTAAAAGCCACATTTAGGAACATTTTCAGGTTGAATAGTTGAAAGATCAGCTTTGATCACTTTGAGCATTTCCATGCTAAAAATATTAATCCTGGATCTATTCTCAATAAAGGTCCTATGAATGATACTCTTATTGATAGTAACAAAAACTATAAGAGTATCATATTGATTCTGTACTTCTTTAGAAGGTAAATCCTTTTGAGTAAATACAATGTCAGGAGGACCCATGGTAGCATGAATGCACTGTAAGAAGGCATTGATGTTATCTTGATTAGGAGGTGGATTGGGAAGAGTTTCTAGAGCTTTTTTCAATGATTCATGGTAGACATGTGAAGTTTGAAGAAGATCCCATAAATAAATCTAGGAAGGGGTAATGCATAATTATTTTATCAAATCACACTCCTTGCTAGGAAGATGAGGTGGAGGAGGAATAATGGTTTAAGAAGGTGGTAAATAAGTAGGAACCATCGGATTAGGTTAAGGGTTATTCCTTGTACAATAGGTGTGAGCTACCAAATCTTGATCATTGAAAGACTCTAAAGACTCCATAGGTTTACCTTCGATAGTAATGCGAGGACAACCTTTGACTGTCAACAAGGGTTTTTAATAAACCATGTTAGTTGTTTCAACACTACAAACAAATTCACAAGAAGGAATCAAAGAAAACATCCTAGGAGAAGATGAGGTATGATATTTATTCTCCATAAAATAATCACTAAGAGGGAGAGCATTAAGGGAATTCATATCATTTTCCACTAATGAATCATCACTAGAAGGAATCCAAAATGGAGGTAAAGAATCTATAATGTCTTCTTCTTTCTCTAAAATGTTTGCATAAGGGGAGTGTGTTCTAGAAAAAGAATCGCCATCATGTATGAATATGTCATCTATTAATAAATCACCCTCTTGTATCAAATCTTCTTCACCACATGGGGATAAATCAATGTCTTTATCCAAGGGTTCATCCCAAAAATTAGAATCATCCATAATGGCTTCATGAGGAAGAGAGTAATCAACATCCAAGTCCAAAGTTTCATCCCAAATAGGAGGATTATACACACTATCAATAAAGCACATTGTAGGCGCACCATAAATCACTAAAGTGTGATCTCTAAAGGTGAAAGAAGGTAAATTATATTCTAACATAGGCTCATAGAAAAGACATATATTAGGAGAAGAATTAACATCAATTCTCAACTCATCTCCATAATGAAAAATATGATGGAGAGAAATATTAACGTCATATTCTTGCTCTAATATATCCTTACAAGGTAATACAAGAGAGGAAAAAGCAACATCACATGCACTAAATAAAGTCTTTATAGGTGTAACACCATGCAATGGTAAGGTAAGAGGAAGATGTTGTTTAATCCCAAAATTTATAGAAGGACCTATGGAAAACACTTGAAACAACTTGTTCAACATGATAATGAATAAATAAATGCATAGAAAATAGATATAGATATATCCAAATGCATTCAAATAAAATCTATAAGCATGAAAAGGAAATCAAACACCACAAACACAATAGAGCATCTAATTCCAAAAAATATAGGGGGTAAGCTTGTTGGGTTCACCAAAATGTATAGAGTTGAAAATGGATCCATGCTCTATACAAAGGAGAGGAAGAATACCAAGATTTATCTTCCAATGAGACCCGATTAACACAAAGGTAGGTGTCAATTTGTGATCTATACAAAGGAGATAAATGGCATGGGTTAACTTCTCCCTCACCTCTACAAAGAGAGGGTTTAGGAAAGAGAAATTGACAATATTTGAAAATTAAATCTAGAAGACCAAAATTGAAATGAAGAAATAAAAAGTACTTTTCTCCAAAAAATAATCTGCTGAAAACCTTTTTAAACAGTCTAAAAAACTGTTGATTTTAGCAATCCCCAACCGAAAATATGAGATCTACAAAACCCAGAAATCTTTTTATTTTCTAAGTAAATTCTAACTTGACCCAAATATGGGGTGCAATTGCACCCCTTTATGTTGACCTTGACCTGCAATGCTCTGACAGAAATTTTGCTCTTGGGTCTAGAAAGTTTAGCAAAAAGGGTATCTGGATCTGCTCTATAATTTTCTATTCCATACCTGTACCTGCAAGAAAATGATTTTGTTTGTTTTTTTTGGGGGGGGGGGGTTCCTTGGTCAAACCTTATTTTTTTAATTAACCTTTAAATATAACTGAAATTGTAGAGATAAACAAAGTAAATAAATAAATTCACCTTTCTTCTATAGAAACCCTTGCGGAGGAATCGAATCCTTCGATCCACAAGTATGGATACTCCAAATGCATGTAGAATGTAGAATGTAGGATGTAGGATGAATAAAAAAAATTTCATTTAGATCTTCAACACCAATCTTGAATGGATCTTGGAATAGGAAGAAGCTTTAGCGGATGTGGATGGAGAAATCTTCAACAAGAGGGATCCATAGAGCTTGAATCCTTCAATGGCTACCAATGGATCTTCTTGATGAATTGGATGCTTGAATGATTGGATTCTTGAGAGTAGATGATCACTTCAATAAATTATGCATATATTTTCATGTGTGTGGATGATATTTCTTCTTGCGTCTTAGGTGCCTCAAGTCTTGCTTCTTTTCCAATCTTTTTGTCTTAGAGAAAATGAGAGGAGAAAAGTTTCCTTATATACAAATCTAGGGCACAATCTTCTAGAGAGGCCTATATAGGAGAATTAAATTCAAATTATACCTATATCCCTAGAAGTGGACCTAAATTAAATATAATTTTAAGATTCATTACTTCAGAGTCTGAAACAACTGACCCGGAAGCAGGAATTAAATCTTTCCAAACCCTGACATCCGAAAACTTTAGGAACTTGAAATTTGGACCCTAGGTCAGGGTCGAGGTCTACCTTGACCTAGATCAGGGTCAAGGTTGACCCTAACCTAGGTCAAGGTTGAGGTCAACCTTGAACCAAAAGGTCAACTTTGACCCTGAGGTCAAGAACCTCAAATTTACATAGCAAGCTGCCAAAAAATAGACTAGAGAGAAGTGGAAAATAGGATAGAACAGGGAAAAAGCCAAGTCTAAGTCAAAGACCCATTCAAGGCATTTGACATGACCCTAAACCACTTACTAGAAGGGATAAAACATTCCAAAATGGAAGTGCTTCCGTTTTCTAATGATACATACACAAAAACCATATCATCAGCTTCAAACTTCCTAGCAATGGTTCTCTTTTCAAATAGATCCTTGCACCAAAATTTCTATTTGACATTCCTATCATGTGCTACCCTTCTTAACTCATCAAGATGTATCAAATCCTCAAATCTGATTCTCACATAATCATCTAGCTCATTGTCATATGTTTGGACTAATTTATACATCTGCAATAAATTATTCTGATGTAATGTAGCATGAATACTGTAAACTAAGTCAAAAGGTGCACATCCAATAGCCTTTTTCACTATTACTCTATCTTTGCATAGAGAAAGTTGCAACATTGAGTCCCATGATTTATTGTTTGTATCCAATACTATTTTGATAATATTTATCAGGCTCTTGCTACTGGATTAAGCTTGACCATTGTCTTGGGGATGATATGGGGAAGAATAAGAGATTTGGATCCCATATTACTGAAAGAAGTCACTGAACTCCTTTGATCTGAAGCACATAGAATTTTCCACTGCAATGGTTTCTGGACAACCAAATTTAGTCAAGACATTCTGCAACATAAAATAAATCACAACCCTACTTGTGGCTCTTCTAGTTGGAATTTCTTCAACCCACTTGGTAAAGTATTCAGGTGCCACTAGGATCAATAAATCAAGTCCACTAGACTTATTAGGGATTTCACCAATGAAATCCATCCCCCATTTCTGAAAAGGTGCATCAACTATAACAACCTTCAAGGGAAGATTTACACCAAACTTTAGCTTTCCTGAACATATCTGACAAGCATCACATTTCAAACATAATGATGGACAACCTTGAAGATTTTTTGCCACCAGAAACTAGATCTGATAATCTTATGGGAAGTATTCTAAGCCATGTAATGGCCACCACATGCACCATCATGCATTTTTTTTAAGAGATTATCAGATCTTCCATGATCTATACACTTGAGAAATACTCCTTCATTGCTTCTCCACCATAGTTGTCATTGAATTATTTAATACTTCACAACATGCAACTTGAATATTCTCCTTTTATTGTCATCCATGTTAGGGGGAAGCACCATCTTCTATGAGTATCCAATGATGTCTTTGTACTAATAAAAAATATCCATATCACAATCATAAGGTCTCTTCTCCTCTTCTAGCATATCGATATGATTTTTATCTCAATTGCTTTGAGCCATGAGTTTAGCAAGTCCTAGAACTCTTACAAATTTAGTGATGTGAATGTCAATATTAAACTCTTGAGTCTTATTGATCCATCTACATCTCCTCCCTACGACCTCTTGTTGGAATAAGATATCTTTTAAAAAAACACTTGGCACATAAGCAATTATGGATGCTCCTACCAAATAACATCTAAATGCTTTAACAACATTGACCAAAGCATATGCTTGCTTCTCCATGATATCATATTTTATCTTTTTTTCTTGTAAAGACTTACTGAAAAAAGAAATAGGTTGTTCATAGCCCTCTGAGTTCTTTTGCAATAATACTACAGTAATAGTATTATATGAAGAAAAGGAGAAAATTTGAAGTGGCTTTCTATAATTAGGGGTTCTGAAGATAGGAGCATCTTTAATATCCTTCTTGATATCTAAAAAAGCTTTACATGTTTCTTGAGTCCACTCCACCTTGGCTCCTTTCTTAATCATCTTTGAGATTGGCAAAGTAGTCTCTACAAAGTTTGTGACAAACCTCCTTAAGTAGTTTACTTGTCCAAAGAAGGATTGAATGCCCTTGAAATTATTGGGTTGAGATACCTTATCAATTGCACTTAACCTTTTAGGGTCAATTATAACTCCATCTTTAGAGACAATGTATCCTAAAATATTTCCATCTATCACCCCAAATACACACTTATTTAGGCTAAAGGAAACCCCACATTCTAATGCTCTTACAAAGATATTTTCAAGATGATCATAGTGTTGATCTTCCTTTGTTGAGTAAGTAGTAAGATCATCTTGATAAATTTCCAAAAACTTGTTTATGAAAACTAAAAATTCCACATCCATGGCTCTCTAAAAAGTAGCTCCAACATTTGTTAAACCAAAGGACATCCTGACATACACATAAGTTCCCCATGGTGTAGTGAATGCAATTTTAAACTGTTCAGATTATTTGACCTTGACATGATTGTACCCTAAAAATACATCCAATATAAACATCAACTCAGACCCAATGACTCTTTGCAACATAGATTCCATGGTGGGCAGTCCATAATTGTCCTTCAAAGCATTAATATTTTAGTTTTTGAAGTCTACACATATTTTTATGTCTCAATTTCTCATCTTGACTGGTATCAACTTGGATACCCATGTTGAATGCCTTGTAGGCTTTATAATTTCAGCATCCCTCATCTTCTTTATCTCTTCTTTCATCTTGGGTGCTAGGGTGGGATTGATAGGTCTCAACTTCTGTCTGAAAGGCTTAGAGCCTTCTTTTAATGGAATCTCATGTTGGAATAGATCTTCTCTGTAGGCTTTCAAGTCATCATAAGACCATGCAAAAACATGTCTATATTTTCTAAGAAGATCTACCGATAAATCTCTAAGCTTGAGGGATAGCTTCCTACCAATATACACCTTTTCAGGAGTTTTGTTTGTCCTCAAATTTACATCCTTCAAGTCCTTAGGTTTCTTCATTGTGTTTGCAAAGAAATGCATGTCCTTATTATCAAATTCTCTCTCAAGTACAACTAGACCTATGGGAACCTTATTTGACTTTAGTTGGAGAACCTCCCTACCAAGAATATTTTTCTTTCCATCTAGGGTCTCCACAAAACCATTAAAGTCGATCTCTTTGTTCCCAAAATTAGATTCACAAGACAAGAATCTCTAAATATTCTTGTCATCATCAAAGACTTGCCAATTTTCAGCATTGTTTTGAATAGATAGTGTTGATTGAACCTCTATTTCAGAGCTCCCTACAAAAGTAATGTCTTCAAGCCTCAAATAAATATTAGCCAATAGGTCTGCCATCTTGTTCTAACTCTCGTCCATCCAATCAATGCCAAATGCATAACTTTTTTTCTATTTCATCCCAAACAACATTCCTATACTATTTTAGCCTTGGATTCTTTGAAGCATACATGGATCTTGTTTGAGAGATAACCAACTCAGAGTCTCCAATGAATCTGATATATCTAATCTTGTGTCCTGGGGATATCCTCAATCCTATTAGTAAAGCCTCATACTATGCAATGTTAGTGCATGTGAACAAAAGAGAAAATGAGAACTTGAATGTCTTACCACTAGTAGCTATGAGTAACACTCATGCACCAACTCCTTCCTTTGAGCTTGCACCATCAAAATAAATTTTCTATAAGTCACTCTTATCTACAATATTATCTCTTTCCTCTGATAAAAACATGTGTTGGTCATCTCCCCCAGCCTTACTATTTTGCACTTGAAAGGATCCAATGTCAGTATTTGTGTGTGTGAGATTACACCTTCATGAAATTAGGATCAATAACAACAATTATATGGAAAGAAAAATCAATTGAATCTAAGAATTGCAATTAAATCCATGACATCTCATGGTTCCCTATCTAAGCTTTGTTAAGAGAGCTCTTAGCCTTAATCTCTCTCAAGGACAATCCTAGAATGAGAAATTGATAATAAACATGCTCAAATCTAGCTCAATTCTCTCAAATGATGTGTGATTTTAATTCAATTGCTCATGATATGCTCCTAAAATCAATAATTTACTTCTACAAATGATGAAAATGTTATGCAAATGCTCAATTCCTATAAAATGCTCTCAAATTGCCTATAATAAGGATGCTTTGCTCTTGAATTTTTAGGATATCAAATGCATAGAAAATGACTTGTATTTATAGAAATTTCCCAAGGGTAGGGGGTATAGTGAATTGACCATGGTCAAGCCTTGGTTGAGTGAAAATATTTCAGATGGTTTCAAATGGGGGGACCATTTAAATGGTTGTGCTCAAAGGGTGGGACAAGAAGACAAGATCCTCAACTCTCATTGGTTGATCAATTTGAGTTGAAACAAATTAGGATTATTTAATTCAATAAATTAATTAATTTATCCATGTAAGGGTGAATGGGTTGGATTTGATTTTTGATTTTAAAACTATACAATTAATTGATTAAAATCAATTATATAATTTGATTGATCCCTTTTAGCCTTAAATTTGATTATTTGATTTCATTATTATTTAATCCTTTGATTTTAATTTGATTTTTTCCAATTTGCTTGATAATTGTCCATTTAATTGATTTTAATCCATTTTAATGCATTTTGATGAGATTTAGGGCAATTAGCTGAGATTTGCACATTTTGATGATTAAGAGACACCTGGTCAATTTTAGGTGTCTACAAATGCCCCTCTTTGAATTGATGTGCAAAGCGCATTGATTTAAAGAAAAATTGATATCCTGATCATTGATTTGATACTGATGTCTAATTGATTAATTGATGCAAAACCCGATTGATGATTTGATGCAAAACTCTGATGTGAAACCCTGATATGAACTCGATGCCAAACTCGATGTGAAACTTGATGCAGAATACCCCACTGATAAAGTTTGAATTTCTAATGCCCTAGATTTGATACAAGATATGATGTAAAATCCTAGTTTGATGATATGATGATGCCCCCACAGAAATGAAAGAATTTTTATCTTAGATGTGAAAATTTTGATATACATTGATGAAAGAAAAGATCCAAGATGATTGCATTTCTGATAAACAATGATGCTGAAAAGATGTCAAAAAATGCCCCAGTGTGTAGAATATGTAGCTTAAATAAGTTGAAAACCCCAAATTTACTATTTATTTTCACTTTTTACTGTTAAGATTTTTCTCTGATCCTATGACATTTGACACCAGTGATGGTCCCTATTCGAGAGCATCGATTCATTTGAGTGTGCTGATATTAGAGACCTCCTAACAACGGGCCTTCGGTGAGTGGTTCAAACCTTCCTAGTGCATTTATTGCTAATTAAATAGCATTTATTGAATGTTTTTAATGCTTTCTAGATAGAAATTTGTTAAATGTTACGTAGGATAGTAAAAAAGTTGCCTAGGGTAGGGAAAAGCCACCTCCATGCTTTTAAGAGCCATGTTGGAGCAATCCATAGCCACCTAGGAATTAGGTCAAAATTTTCCACCTAATTAGTTAAACGCCACCAAGGAAACCCAATAATTTCAAGGTCACCAAGGAAACATAAAAAGTTGCGTATGAATTTAAAAGGCCACCTATTAAGAAAAGTTCCACCTCCAATGATTAAAGTGCCATGTGTAAGGTATTTAACACTGCGGGGCTTAAAAAGCTGTGTACACTTATTCAAGTGCCGCCTTCCATAAAGATTGAAACACTGAGATAGATTAAATTAATTGCCTTTGATCGATCATCCAGATAACTCAATTGAATTCCAAGATATAAAATGTACGTCCATAATGTCACTTAGTGTTTAGGATATTAGAAAAATCATATCGATGAATGTTTGATATGCTAATCAAATTGATTAAAATGATGCCAAATTGATCCCTCTCAAGATCTAGAGGTTAGGAACAATAGGTTGATGCGCTCAAAATAGAGCAAGAATAGATTTAATGTATTTGATTGACTTAGAATGATCCCTCAATAGTAAGACTAATATGATTCATCTTGTTTCAATATGTAGGAACATTATCGTAAGTTGCGAGGATAGGGTGTTGTGTCATATATTTTTTATTTGGTCGATGAGCTTACGCTTCCTGAGTGATGGATGATCGAGACATGTGGTCTCAATTTACTTCTTGATCTCCCTTAGTTTCAGCTGAAACTGTATGTGGTAAATTTGGCCTTGTTAATCAACTATACACTTCAACATAGTCCTTATTCATCGGATATGCACAAGAATGAATATGAGATTATTCATATTGCCTATCTGTATGATTTGACCTCTTACCTTCTATCTAGATGGGGTTTTGAAATAGCTCTCAGAATGAGAGTCTCACCACCATAGACCGATCTAAGAATGAAGGACTTTTCTCCATGAATGCAATGCAAATGCAAGATTATTCTAAGAATTGAAAGATGCAAGATTAATCTAAGACATTATTTCAAAGCAATTATTCTAAGAAATTGAAATTATTCTATTGCAAAATGAGATTATTCTATATGAGATTATGAACTAAGAATGTAGCAACAATTTAGTATTCTAACAATGCATATGACTAGAAATTCAGGAAGGTGTTTAAATGAGAAATGAGAGTTCTTTTAGAGACTCAAAGGTTTTTTAGAATATAAACTTTCCTTCTTGAAATAAAACAGATAGAAAAGCCAGTTTAAAATAGAAAGATTTCTTTACAAGAAAACAATAAATTGTTATTCCCTTTGCTTTAACTGTTTTCTTTCTTTGATTTAACTATTTTATTTCTTTGATTTTAACTATTTTCTTTCTCTTTAAGGCATAATTAATTCAAAGTTTCCATTTCTGAACTGAAGAGAACATTTTTGAGAGAATATTTAATTAGATAAATAAAGTATGACCTCATAAATGTGTTTTTCTCAATTATCTGAATAATTAAATTCAATTATTGAAATGAGGATATTTTATTTAATAATTAAATATTATTTAATTCATTTTTATGTGTTTTAGCTAAAAGGGGTGAATTTAATTGAATTAAAGTGCTAGGACTCTATAATTATATTAATTCAATCATAGGGTTTGTTTAGCCAATAGATATTTAGGAATTAAATATAATGTATGATTAATGCAGATTTAAGACTTTCTGCATTTGACACTTAGGTCAAGTAGAGTCAGTCAAAAATCAAAATTGCCTAGTACAATAGGACATTGATGATCTAGAAGAGTGACAAATGTAACACAATGTTTTAGGGTTGCAAGATGCCAATTTTGGGGTGTTACATTTTTCCCCTCTTTGAATAGATGTGCAAGCAATGCATTGATTCAAAGAATAGTTTGATGCTTGAAGCACAGAAGAATAGATTTGAACATTGGTGAGCAAAGATCGATTGATGAAGATTTCAGAGCCATCTCTTGGACAGATCTTAACTCTCCAAAGTCTAGGTTAGATTTCCAAGATGTTGGTCAAGTAAAGTTTTCAAGGGTCATCTCCATAACAAAGCTTGATCCTCAAGGATCCGGGTTAGATTGCCATGATACCTAATAGATTAAGATTTTGAGAATCATCTCCAGAATGAAGGTTGATCCTCAGGGATCCAAGTTAGATAGCTCAGGCACCTAATAGATTGATATATTTCACAAGACTGTTCCCAGAACGAGGCTCAACCTTCAGGATTCAGGGTTAGATTGCCCCGATACCTGTCCATAAAAAAGATAGTCAAGAGAGATTTTAGGACTATCTTCAAAATAAAGCTTAGTCTCCCAATATCTAGGTTAGATTGCCAAGACACTATTTAGATTGACGTCATTCACAAGTCTATCCCTAGAATGAGGCTTAACCTTCATGATTCAGGGTTAGATTGCCCTGATACCTGTCTCAAAAGATAGTAAATAGAAGTTTTTAGGACTATCTCCAGAATGGAGCTTAGTCCTCCAATCTCTAGGTTAGATTGCCTATGTACTGGTTAGATCAAGTTTTTGAGAATCATCTCTAGAATGAAGTTTGATCCTCAGGATTCAAGGTTAGATTGCCCCAATTCCCAATAGATGAGTTTTCGAGAATCATCTCCAGAACGAAGCTTGATTTTCAAGAATCTGACTTAGATTGCTTAGATACTTAAAAGATGATGAGATGTAGGGAATAGAGATGGCCTATATTGATTGTGGAGTATCCAGTTTTGACTATGAGGTACAAAAAATTGAACATGCCCCAAGTGATGAGATGCCCCTAGCAATGAGGACTTTTGAAAATCATATCAGATTGATTGGAATAGATTCAATGATGTAATCATCCTACCCCTCAAGAGTGAAATAGAAATATGACACACCATAATGATGATTGAGAGCAAGAAATCATAGATAGATGTTGAATTAGAGATCAAGAAGAACTCAGAACATATTGTGGAAGAATTTAAAAGATTCATAATCAATTTCGAGTGATTTCAAGGTCTGGTTGACCAAGTTTGACTAGGGTTGACCAGAGTTGGCTAGAGTTGACTTTTGAGGAAAAAAGTCAAAGATTTGAGAAAATGATGATAAGATATGATTCTGACAAGAAAATGACGTCAGAAAGTTGACTGCACAAGCGTCCGATCACGTCAGTCCTAAAAAATTTAAAATGTGATTTTGAGCTATATAGAAGTGTCAAATTTTGATTTTGATCACGATAATGGATTCAGAGCAGTCAAATTAGGTAATAGTGAAGTTTTCATGAAAAATGGAGCACTTTGAAAAATTAGGTCAAAACCTATATATGGACCAAAAGGTCATTTTAAAATCATTTCAACCTTTTGACTTTTGTAAATGGAGCTCTAAGCGAAAATGGTGGTCCCCTACAACACACATCAATTTGAGTGACCTAGGAGGCACAGTCGGCTAGCTGGGTATGGACCTCCAGTAAGTGGTCAATAAACCTCTCTGTCAATTCCATCTTTATGGTATTTAGTCAATTTTTTGCATTGTTTTTCATTTTTTAGAAACTGTCCATGAGATTTTGCACAAAGAAGTAGTTTCTTCGCACGGCTCGTAAGGAAATATCACATGAGAAAATTCCTTCTTGCACCATACGATGGGAATTCTCATGTGGGAGAGTATCCACGTTCGTGCGGGAAACCCTCCAATAGGTGGTTTTCTCGCACGGATTGGCAGCAAAGTTTGCGCGAACATCAAAGTTTGCACGGCCTGAAAAACTTCTTCATGAAAAAGAGTACTTTTTTGCACAAAAATATGCTTCTTCACATGGAGAAAAGTGAGTAGTTAGAACATGAAATAAGTCTGTGTCATGTCCAATAGCATCTGCATCAGCGTTGTTCCTGTCTGTAGGATGTCTTTAATGCTTAATTTTCTTGTTATGCTTTGATTATCTGAGATTACTGATCATGCACTATTGTTTTCATGTCTCACAGGTTGACTTCCCAGATATTGTAATTAGATCACACCACCCATCCATAAGTAGACTAGTGGCATAGTTAGATGATGTAGAGACAGTGCATCTAGATAGTTTGGGCCTGACCTCTCTCTATGATGTACCTAAGATTTAGGTAGATCATAGTTTATTGGGAGCACTTGTTGAGCATTTCCATTCAAAAACAAACACTTTCTACCTTCCATAGGGTGAGATGATAGTGACCCCTAAGGACATTTACACGATATTAAGGATTCCCTTCCACGGAGCTAGGGTAGAGTATGAGGTGCAGCCAAAACTAGGGACACCGACAGTGAGAGAGATACTACAAGATGACCTTGTCATTGGGAGAGATATCCCATGGGAGGATCTCATTAGTGTGTATGGACCCACTCATAGATAAGCAGTGGTATTATCATGCTTCCTTGGTTTCTATCTGATGCCTGATCATGGACAACACAGTTTGGAGTGTGGCTAGGGCAGGATGCTACAATAGATGTTAGCCCGACCGATGAGATATAGATGGGGATAGTGTATGTTAGCCCACATGTATCATGAGATGCATGAGATTTTCTATTGAGAGGCGAAGAGCATGGTGGTCGAGGTATTTGTTTTACAGGTATGGGCATGGGAGCATCTTCCTGTGACTCGGCTGATATGCGATGATTTGAGATAGCCTTTAGAGTCATATATCTACAGGTACAAGGGTATGATTACTTAGCCAATGCTGGGTAAGATAGAGAAGTGGTGAGCCCAACTCGATGATCTAGCAGCAGTAGTATGGAGACCATGGAGATTGACAAAGCCATGGGATGATGCTGCAGAGCAGCTGAGTTATATGTTTTTCTCACGGGCGATGATTGGTCACACTATTACTATGATTGAGAGACTCCTACAGAAGTGGGTATGGTGTCAGTTTGGTTGACCACAAGATATTTCATAGGAGTATACTACATATGCTTGATTTATAATGAGGTGAGGAGAGGATGGATGATAAAGCTGGATTAGAGACAGACCATGATCGACATACGAGAATTGGTCCCAATACAGTGGGATTGCTTGAGAGATGTAGAAAATGGCGACATAACCGTAGAGTATCAGGAGAATTTTGTGACACACCCATTCCCTAGATTCACAGATTCGGTCGATATGGTAGGCCGAGGCTAAGTAGTACCTCCGCAGGTGGTCCAGCAGTAGGTTCTTTTGGATCCACCACCATAGAGACCACAGTCGGTGCCTTGTCCATGTATAGTATAGGTGGACATACCTGCCTGTCAGATGAGTATAGATCTCAGAGCCAGTGGTAGCGGGAAACAGAGCAGAAGGAGGATGGCCGTGTAGATAGAGGACATATAGGATGAGGCCGAGAAGTAGGAGGTCCCATAGGATGACTTGATGTAGGAGGATTAGCCTACACAGGAGCTAGGATAGGGTGTAGTTCTCGGTGATGCACCATCATAGGTACAAGAGGCCTTGCAAATAGCGAGGGAGAGGGTACAATAGCTGACCAAATAGGTTGGAGACTTGACAGTATAGGTAGATGTGTGAGATTCCCAACTTTTAAATAGAGACCGGGAGATGCAAGATCTCCGAGGGTAGCTAAGGATAGCACATGAGGAGAGCCAACATCAGACCACCCAAGCATCCCACTACTATGCATCCTATATAGGGGTGGTGCCTAATGAGGCATCACAGGTTGCCAAATTTTCAACATATGCCAGAGGGTTAGAGGGTGCATAGGCACAACCTCCACCAGGAATGTGTCCACCTCCACCTCCTCTAGGTAACGAGGGAGAAGGCTAGAGTTAGATTTGAAAGATTGAGAGATGAGATCATAGGATATTTTATCATATCTGATGCATTGGCATCCATGTATTTGTAGCACAATTTTGAGATAGACCATGCTCAAGTAGCACCATTTTGTATTGTATCAACACATTATATATATTTGTGTGTATGTGTGTGTGTGTGTGTGTGTGTGTGTGTGTGTGATCTCATCTTTTGGTATCATCACATGTGTCATGTTGTCTTTTATGATATGTTTCCTATATGCTTATATGTTTAGATGATTAGAATGTATGCAAATGAACATGGCTGGAATATAAATGTATGAAATGCACATGGTTATGTTTTATGCAAATATATATGTATGTAAATAATGGATGTGAATGCACTTATGAATGAGAATATGCAAATGCAATGTGTAGATAATAATAAGTTGTGAATGTGTAATGTATATGGTACTAACATCTCATGCAGGATGACAAATGCTAACCAAAAGAACATGTGAAGAATCGAGAGAAAGGATCAAACACTTGTGCAATCATGATGAAACTAGGAGAGTGAAGAAGAACTCCCCAATGTATGAACCCATTAGAAAACAATGAAGAGAACACCGAATCGCTTCCACAATGCAAGTCTAGAATGAAAATGCAATCTTATGCTAGATGCAATATGAAAGTGCAATTCTAGGACATGGTTGTGAGACCCATCATATAATCATCATCATTGAGCATTTTTGGAACATCAAAGTCGATACAATCCTTACAAGTGCTAATGCAACCATAAGAATATGAATATGGATTTCATCGGATAAAATGTAGGAAACAAACATAAGCACCAGGGCACAAAATCCAAGATGACCTGAACACTGTTTCCAGTTGATATTGCAAGAGTACACCAGTATCGAGGCATTCAAAGCCAAGATAACCATGAATGCGATCATGCATAAAAAAATAGAGCAATAACAGTCAAGGACATAGTGCCAACCTCACCAGGGCGTACAAATAAACAAGATTGAGGGATGTGAGACTATTCCGCCTTAATGTGGGAGCTCTTATCCCATACACCCTATTTATTTGACATTGCTAGATTATCGGGACTACACCAACAAGCAGTAGACAAAGAAAATATTAATGAAATTCATGATAATAGACAACATACAAAAATAGATTCAATCATAGTTCAGCCAGTTTCAAATTTTTTGAATATGTGTATAAAGGTGTTTGAAAAACACCATTGTGCTTGTGAGTGCATTGTGTTTGATTATTATTGATAGATGTTTACGTTTGAGATATCCGATGTTTGTTGAAAAACATAGATGTGTCCAAATATAGTGTTGAAAAACACTATTTATGGTGGTGTTGAAAAACACCAGTTTGTGTCAGTAGTGAGTTGTCCTTTAGAAATGACAAGATTACTGACTCTATATGTAAACCAAAGATGTGATCTGATGTGGGGACCCATGCCCCTAGTAGCGATGACTAACTTGACATGTTTTGTGAGGACAAACTAAATTTGGTTTCCCCCAAGCGTATGGCATGAAATCAATGTCAAGTCAAGAGAGTTCATAAAGGAACCAAAGTGTCACGAAAGTGACTGAAAGCTATGTACAAACTAAAGCAAAGAATCATCAAGACCAAGTATCGATAGATAGAGCGTTTGAGGATAACTCCAACTGTAATAGATGTGAGCAATCTCAATAGTACGACAACAGTATATAGACACAGTGAGAACCACTGGTGACTGATGCGAGAGAGATGCTCAAGTGAAGAGATCATAGGATTAGCTAGACATCAGTAGGTAGATGCAGTGAGAACCACTGGTGACTGATGTTAGGGAGATTCTTAAGAAGAGAGAAATTAGTATAAGCTAAGAAACAGTAGGCAGACACAGTGAGAACCACTAGTGACTATCGCGAAGAAGATCCCGAAAGGTGATAAGATAGTGCCCCTAGACCAGGAGAGTTGCCCTAAGTGTATGACCAGCTTCAATCCATGTAAGTTGGTGTCTTGATGGGTAACTGAAAGCATGTGGAGAAACAAATGCAAGCAGGAAAGCAACAATGCAGGAAAGAAAATGTGTAAAGCCAAGTGGTGTTGCGATCGATATAGCATTTGTGGAACAAGAGGCGCCTATTTACCAAGTTTTCACCTTCTTGGCAAAAATTCTTTTTTTGCTACCATGATGCCTGTTTGCTAGGTTTTCATGAATGACATTTTTTTCTCTTTTTCTCTTATTTTTTTTTTGTATTTTTCATTTTTTAAATTTTTTTGTATTTTTGGAATATATGATTTTTTTGGAGATACATCGAAGCACCTATCGCTAGGTTCTCACTAAGATGATCATTTTTTTAGGACTTTTGCAGATTTTTAGAATTTTTTCAGGACTTTACTATATACAGGAGCATACTAAAGATGACTTAGCTGTAGAATCATTTTAGATGAAGAGCGTTGATGGGCTCTTTGAGTTTCTCTCCTTCAGTAGTATAAATTTGATAGGTGCCAGACCCAAATACTATCATGACAACATACAGACCAAGCCAATTTAGTTCAAACTTCCCTTTCTGGATCCAGTGTTGTTGATTCTTAGGGTTCTCCCTCAGAATGAGGTCACCCACTTGGAAATCCCTTGGCCTAACCTTCTTTTTATAGCTTTTGGACATCCTTTTCTGGTATGTTGTAAGGTGATCAAATGCCACTTGTCGATGTTCATCAAGTAGCTCTAGATCTTGTAGCCGAGATATTCTAGTATCATCATCAGTAATGAGCCCTTTCAAAGAGACTCATAGACAAGGAATCTCAACCTCAATTGGTAACATAACATCTGCTCCATAAACCAAAGCATAGGGTGTAGCCCTTGTTGGTGTTCTTATGCTTGTCATGTACGCCAGAAATGTATGTGGTAAATTTGGCCTTGTTAATCAACCATATACTTCAATATACTCCTTATTCATCAGATACACACAAGAATAAATATGAGATTATTCATCTTGCCTATCTCTATGATTTGACCTGTTTCCTTCTATCTAGATGGGGTTTCAAAATATCTCTCAGAACGAGAGTCTCACAACCATAGACCGATCTAAGAATGAAGAACTTTTCTCCATGAATGCAATGCAAATGTAAGATTATTCTAAGAATTGAAAGATGCAAGATTAATCTAAGACATGATTTCAATGCAATTATTCTAATAAATTGAAATTATTCTATTGCAAAATGAGATTATTCTATATGAGATTATGAACTAAGAATGTAGCAATAATTTAGTATTCTAACAATGCATATGACTAGAAATTCAGGAAGAGGTTTGAATGAGAAATGGGAGTTCTTTTATAGACTCAGAGGTTGTTCAGAATAGAAACTTTCCTTCTTGTAATAAAATAGATAGAAAAGCCAGTTTAAAATAGAAATTTTTCTTTACAAGAAAACAATAAATTGTTATTCCATTTTCTTTAATTATTTTCTTTCTTTGATTTAACTATTTTATTTCTTTTATTTTAACTGTTTTCTTTATCTTTAAAGCGCAATAAATTCAAAGTTTCTATTTATGAACTGAAGAGAATATTTTTGAGAGAATATTTAATTAAATAAATAAAGTATGACCTCATAAATGTGTTTTTCTCAATTATCTGAATAATTAAATTTAATTATTGAAATGAGGATATTTTATTTAATAATTAAATATTATTTAATTCCTTTTTATTTGTTTTAGCTAGTAGGGGTGAATTTAATTTATCTAAAGTGCTAGGACTTTATAATTAAATTAATTCAATCATAGGGTTTGTTCAGCCAATAGATATTTAAGAATTAAATATAATGTATGATTAATGCAGATTTAGGATTTTTTGCATTTGACACTTAGGTTGAGTAGAGTTAGTCAAAACTCATAATTGCCTAGTACAATAGGACTTTGATGATCCAAAACAGTGAAAAATGCAAAAAAATTGGTTAGGGTTGCAAGGTGCCAATTTTGGGGTGTTACAGAACCGATGTCTTTTGACAGCTATGGCACTCTGACTATAACACATTCCATCTACCCCTCGGCGAGATGACTATCACACCTAAGGATGTATGCAGATTGCTGAGGACCTTGACTCATGGAGAGTGAGTATATTATGACTCTGTTTATGATAGTAGTGTATGTAGATAGGTGTTTAGAGACAACACCATTATTGATGATTGCATTACTTGGGCACGGTTTGCTTCATTTCCTACTTTGCCAGCATTGTTAGGAGCACTTACCGGAGAATTACTACTTCTAGGTAGGAGAGTTTGTGGCTTTACGGTTGGATGGGGCCATATAATGGAGGATTTGATTGCACATCCTCTAAGATTTGACTAGGGTTCTTGCATATTGGCCTAGCTATATCATGATTTACATAAGATCATATATAGACGCAGTGCATCTCTTTCAGTAGGTGCAATTTTGTTACATCTATGGACTTGGGAGCATATCCCTATCACCAGACCAGTCTCGGCACGAGTGCAGGCCCAAGGGTATCTGTATGCATTTTTGTATGATGGCATGGTTGTCCAGCATTGTCTGGGAAAGGTTGAGTTTTGGCGTCAAACTATTGATGACATTGATCACATTGTATGGAGACCATATCTCAACTGCAATGGGTGGTGAGAGGATGATGATGAGTTTTTGTATATTTTTTCCCCTCGGTGGATGATTGGTCTATCACCACTATGTATCAAGAGATTTTTCTTTGGGAGAGTGCTCTATCAATATGGCTAGGTACATGACATGCCCCAGGGTATGGCACTTTATGCGACGGTATAGGCAGTGAGATCCATGTGGGGAGCTCAAGTTGACTATCAGTTTGCCTGTTCAAAGATTGATCAACTCGGATATGTTAGGTGGGATATGATGACTCATGTAGCTGATGCAAGGATGTCTTCTGAGTATCGAGAGTGGTTTTTATGACATCACTTCATTAGATTCATAGATCTGGCAGAGCCTATTTCTGATGTTGATGATCTTTCTGATGATGATGGTGATGATCACGATGGAGATGGAGATGGCAGGAGACCTCAGAGAAAATTATTGTGGGAGATGGATCAGGTGCCCCTGCTGGGTCATGAGATAGCAAGAGATCTGTGATATCTAATTATCATAATTATGTAGCATTTGATTGTTTATCAGGACTTTGATTGTATGGATCATTTTTTGATGTATCTTGGATATACAGATTTGTGTTATTGATGATAGACATTTATCTATGATGATCTTTGATTCCCCTTTGATGATGAAGCTTTGAGATTATCTTTTTATGCAAAGCTATATGAGTCTATATTTCATTTAATTTTATTTATGCTATGGGTGCAATGACTTAGGTTATGACATAGATAGATGGATGCAAATGATGTTAATGCAATTTATTTCTATATACTTTTTTTATTTAATTGGATTTATGGGTTATGCAATGCAATGATATGGATGTAATACTTAGTACAATGATAAATGAATGCAACTATCTTTTTGGTTTTTGGATGTATGCAAATTTATGTATGATGCAATTCTAGATGATTTGGATAAATGACTAATGATTAATGTTAATTTTCTTTTCTTTTTCTCTTGATATTAATGATGATTAATGATTAATGCTTATGAATGCAAAAGACAATCTCATATTGATGATTTGAAACCATTAAATTGATGAAGTATCATCAACATGAATTTCCCCCCTTGAACTTGGAAAAGTGCTAGAAATACAAGCCATTTTAATCTAACTTGAAATGCAATTAATCAAACATGAAGATGCAATGCAACTAATTGTCCTTGAGTTTTACGAAAGAGATACAAACAAAGATTTATTTTCATCATTGAGCATTGTGGAACTAGGAGTTGATACAATCCTTACTGGTGCCATTGTGATCATAAGAATATGAATATGAATTTCTCTCATTTGGTAACCTTCTGTGAACCAAGTACAACCCTCACTAGTTGAATGGCCAACTATGAGAATATGAATACTGGTTTAATCAGATTCAATGTTGCAAGTGGATGTTGGTATTAAGATATTGAAAATATAAATAGCCAAGGTATCCTTTTGTGTAAACAAACAAAGGTTAACCCTCCTTCCTATATGAATGTCCTCGATGGTTCTTTGATGACCATGTCCTTAGACTAATTCACACAAGTTAAAGAATCTTCCTCAAAACAATCACACAGAAGCTAAGAAAACATCATGTCTTCATCATCGCCAATCTAGTCAAAAGATCATTGATTAGCTAAAAAGAACATGAATCAAAAAAGGTCAATGAAAGCCTCATCAAAATTTCCAAGTGTTTGTGAAATGTATGAAGATTTTAAAATAAGAACTCCAAACATTCTGATCAATTAGGGTTTGTCAAATTTTAATCCTAATAAAATAAGGCAATGAAGCTCAAGGATCGTGTTATCAGATTAAAATGTTTAGGGTTGAACAATGATATCCATCAAAGGTTCTCAAAATATCTCTCCTTTGAATCTGAAAATCTACTTCTGATGTGTGACCAAGATGTAGCACTATTGAATCCATTTGGTATCAAAAATCCATGATGTGTGCCCCCAAGTGAGAAATGTGATCAATGTGAAACTTTGCGCAACTAAACCTAGAATGTGACAAAATGCAGCTCTGAGACTTGATTAGGACTACACTCAAATGATGAATGCAATGAGGATATAGACAAATGAGATGATGAAATGCAATATGCACACATGAAAATAGGAAAGACCTAAGGGACAAAAGGCACCTATTTCCAGGTTTTCACCTTTTGGGATTATTGCTCTTTTTCTCCTTATTTTTTTTTTGCTACCAAGGTGACTATTGCTAGGTTTTCACCACGGCACTTTTTCTAGTTTTCAAAATTTTTTTTTCTTTTTTCCTTTTTTTTAATCATCAAGGTGCCTATTTTTTAGGTTTTTACCAAAACAAATTTTTTTTGATTTTCCAAATGTTTTTTATTTCTTCATGCTCAATTTTCTCCTTTTTCTTATTTTCTGCTTTTCCAATTATTTTTGGCTTTTGAACTTTCAGATTTTTTTGTAATTTGATGTTTTCTCTTTTTTTGTGTTTTTGACTTTTTCCATGTACAAAGGTGATGTTGACTCATCTAACACTCTCACTTTATACACTTTACTTTGATACTCTTTCATCTAATTAGGTGTGAAACCTCTTAAGATGAATGCTATTGATAGGTTCTTGCAATTCATCATGATCACAATCAGCCAATTTGTAGGTCCCCATTCCAAAAGAATAAAAAATGACAAAAGGACCAAGCCAATTTTCTTCCCACTTTCCTTTCTTTTCTCTATCTACCTGATTTTTTGGATTCTCTCTCAACACTAAATCTCCCACTTGAAAATTTCTTGGTTTAATGTGCTTGTTATAGTTCCTTGAAATTTGATTCTGATACACTTTCAAATGGTCATAGGCTTGAGTTTGGTGTTCCTCCAACATCTCCAATTGTTGAAGTTGGGCAACTCTATAATCCTCATCCATGATTAATCCATGCAATGACACTCTTAGGGATGGTATTTCAACTTCTAAAGGTAGAACAACTTTGGCCCCATAAACCAATGAAAAAGGTGTAGCTCCTGTCGGGGTGCGAATACTAGTTCTATAGGCCCATAATGCTAGATTTATTTGAAGATGCCAATCTCTTCCTGACTTTCCAACTGATCTTTTAAGGATTTTGAGGATATTATTACTAGTAACTTCTTCTTTTCCATTACCTTGGGGATAGTAAATGGATGAAGAGTGATGTGTAATATGGAATGTGTCACAAAGTTCATCAACATCTTTGTTCTTAAACTATTTTCCATTATCCATGATGATGGCATGAGAAATGCCATATCTGCAAATGATATGATTAAGGATGAACATGGAAATTTGTTTCCCCATTGCAGTTGTTAAAGGAATGGCCTCAACCCATTTAGTGAAATACTCTATTACCGTGAGGATGTACTTGTGTCCGTTGGATGAAGGTGGATAAATCATGCCAATCAAATCAAAACCCCATTGGTAGAATGTCCATGGTGTGCCAAATGGGTGTAACTCTTGTGCCGGTGCATGGATCATCTCTCCATGGTATTGACATTTTGCACAAACTTTGACAAACTGAGAAGCATCTCTTTCTAAGGTTTTTCAGAAGTACCCCATGGGTAGGATTTTCTTAGCTAGGTTTAAACCACTGGAATGTGACCCACAAATCCCCTCGTAGATTTCTTTTAAAGTTAATTTTGATTCATCTTCCTCTAGACATCTAAGGATCATTCCATCAAGACCCTTGTGATATAATATGTTAGAAAGGATGGTATAATGAGCCACTTATCTTATCAAATTGTGCTTTTAACCATGTGTTTGGTCTATGAATAAGATTTGGTCTTTTAGGTATGCATAAATGGGTCTATACCATGGTGAGTCATGTCCATTTAAAAGGGCAATAATTTGGGTATCAGGTAGTTCAAATTTTGGTTTAACCAATTCTTCCACCAAGAACACATACCTTTCATTTTAATCAAGCATTTGAAGCAAAGATGCCAAAGTAGCCATTGCATCTGCTGCTCTATTCTTGTCTCTTCGAATTTGTTCAAAAGTAATTAAATAAAAGTACTTTTTCCAACCATCCACCAATCTTTTTTAAGGCATCAATTTTTCATTCTTGGTATTATATTCATCATTAACTTGATTGATGACTAATTGAGAGTCCACATAGACTTGTATTTATGTGACATTCCATTCCAAGGCCATCTTGATACCTATGACCAAAACTTTATACTCTTCTATATTGTTGGTACAAGGAAAAAATAACTTGTAAGACTTTGGGATTGTGTAACCTTGTGGTGTAATCAAAAGAATGCCTGCCCCACTACCATTTTGGGTGTAAGATCCATCAAAGTATAAATTCCATGTCTTAGCTTCCACATTAACAATTTTAGAATCTGGAAACTCCAGTTGAATGGGATGTGTACATTCTTGAGGATATTTAGCCAATTGATCTACAATAACTTGACCTTTGATTGCTTTCCTATCAACATACTCAATGTCGAATTCACTAAGCACCATTACCCACTTTGCAATCCTTCCCGTTAGAGTTGTTTTGCTAAGTAAGTATTTTAATGGATCAATTTTGGCTATGAGCTTCACCTTATGCATTAAAATATAATGTATTAACTTTTGAGAGGCAAATACCACTGCTAGACAAGCCCTTTCCATGAAGCTATAGTTTAATTCATATTTGATCAATGTTCTACTCAAGTAATAGATAGCTCTTTCTTTTCCTTCATCATCTTTTTGTGCCAATAAAACTCCTAAAGATTTTTTCATTGCTGAAATATAGAGTAATAAAGGTTTTCCTTGAATAGGTGGCATCAAGATAGGTGGATTCATCAAATATGTCTTCAACAATGTAAAGGCTTTATCACACTCCTCATCCCATGTGAAGATAGTGTCTTTATGTAGCAATCTTGTGAAAGAATGGCATTTTTCCGCCAATTGAGAAATGAACCTCCTTAAGGATTGAAGTCTTCCTTGAAGTGACCTCATTTGACTAATATTGTTGGGAATGTCCATTTCCATTATTTCTTGTACTTTTGTAGGATCTACTTCAATGCCTTTGCATAAACAATGTACCTTAGGAGCTTTCCGGATTGTACCCCAGAAGCACATTTCTTGGGATTAAGTCTCACTTTGAATTTTTCTAGCCTTGTGAAGATATTTTAAAGTATGGGTAAGTGATCTTCTCTTTCATGTGACTTAGCTAGAATGTCATCCACATAATCTTCCATAATGGTGTGCATCATGTCATGGAAAATGGTAGTCATTTCTCTTTGATAAGTGGCTCTGGCATTTTTGAGACCGAAGGGCATTACGTTCCAAGAAAAAGTACCCAATGGGCATGTAAAGGATATCCTCTCTTTATCCTCAGGTGCAATGCAAATTTGATTATGCCTACTAAATCAATCCATAAGTGAAAACATAGAGTGACCCACAGTTAGATCCACAATAGCATCAATGCTTGGTAATGGAAAGTCATCTTTTGGTCAAGCAAGGTTTAAATCTCTAAAATCCATGCAAACTCTTATGGATTTATCATGTTTGGTAACTGGTACAATGTTGGAGATCCATTCGACATATGATATTACTCTTATAAATCCCACCTTGAGTAGTTTTTCCAATTCTTCTTTGACTAAAAAGGCTACATGTGGATGCATTTTTCTCAACTTCTTCTTGACGGGCGTAACCCTGAGTTTCACATTCAAATTATTCATTATGAAACATGGATCTAATCCGGGCATGTTGGCATATGAGCATGCAAAGTTGACTTGTTTTTCTTGAAAGAATTTGATGAATTCTTTTCTCTCCAAAGGACTCAAAGATGCTCCTAAGTGAATAAATTTAGGATCCCCTTCAGTTCCAATGTTGACCTTTTCTGTGGGTTCAATAAGTATAGGTGATCTTTCATC
Organism: Thuja plicata; assembly: GCA_018584345.1. Taxonomy (NCBI): domain Eukaryota; kingdom Viridiplantae; phylum Streptophyta; class Pinopsida; order Cupressales; family Cupressaceae; genus Thuja; species Thuja plicata. The sequence goes on along the minus strand of MU216854.1, from coordinate 431,763 downwards.
TTCATGAGCTAGTAAGGTGTCCAACCTCTCCTCCTTAGCTGCCACAGTTGGGTTTTCACCTTCAGAAACATCTTTTATTTTTACTTTTTTTGGGTCTAGCACTGCCACATGGTGGTTTTCACCACTAGACCTTCTCATTTTTTTAATATATTTTCTCTTCATTTTTTGGATTAAGAGGTTAAACACCTGACCCTATCATCATGTCTGGAGTGAATTCATTGATGGAAGAATTTGGTTCAACCGCATTGAGGTATAAGGCCATTGCATTGTCATTTACGAAGTATAGCAAGTCATTTGGCTTGAAAAGATACCAATCAATAAGTTTGGGGTGCTTTAAGGACAAGGATTCATTTGGTGGGCTTTCATTTGAAGGATTTAAGGACATTACTTCATTTGATGGTTCATAAATTGTATCATCAAGGTCTATGACATGCGCCTCTTCAAGATGGTCCATGGAAGAAGGATCAAAATCCTCTTCATTAGAGTCCTCTAAGATTTCCATGGGAAAGAAAGCATGTGGATTAAACACTAGGTTAGAATATCCCACCCACAAAGGTACCAAAGGTTCACCTACCCATTGAGTTTAAGGAGGTACTTGTTCTACATTAAAGTGTTGAGGTTCACTTGATGTTTGAGTTGAATTCAAACTTTGAGTCACATGTTCTTGATTCTCAACTTTAGGAGGAGTTGCATAAGTGTGAATGGTATCAACCTCTATGTCATGACAAGATTCTTCAGAATAGGAATCCCACTCATAATCCCTACAATAATCTTCACTTTTAGAACCTACCATATGGACATGTGCACAAAAATCATGCACGGGACTTGAACTTTCTCGTTTATTTTGAAAACCTATGCCGACTTTCTCTTCTTTTTCTCTCCAAACTAGTTCAATAGGTTCTAACAATCCCCTATGTCAAAAATCCTAAGGGTCCTATTCCCTTATACCCAATTTTCTTCATGATATCAGATCCTTTTCCATATTGATCAGTTTGGATGTTGATATGTTGCACCCTTTCATTGGGATTAGCTAAATTATCCTCCTCTTTATAAAGTCATTGTAATACCTCATTATCTTCTTTTTCCATTTCTTGTTTATCACATTCTCTCACAAAATGAGAAAATATTTGTTAGGTTGATGATCTTTGGATGGCTTCCCATGTGTCCTTGGAGATGTAGGTAAATCAAATAGGGAAAAAAAATATTCCCCTACCCCTTTTGAGTGAATTTTGCATTATTTCTCAAATTTGTTCATCATGTCACTCATCTTTTGATAATGATCTTTCTTAGCTTGTTCTCTTTCTTCCTTAGTGGGTTTCAAAGTTTCCATTCTCAATGTTGAAGCCTTGATTGAATTATCATTTTAATTTTAACCCTCATAGCTCATCTTTTCTTTTCCCTTAGTTTATGTAGTTGAGTTAGCTTGAATAGGGTTAGAAGTTGATGCAACATTTGATGTTAATTTTGACCCTTCCTCCTTCGATTCTTCCATGGTAATATCAGGGATGAATCCTTCCCTATTATGAGGAATATTTAATTCATGACTTGGTTTTAAGGTATTTCAATATTGGAAATGGTTTGAATCTCCTTCAATCGTGATCTCTTCCCCCATGTATGGAAACTTTATGCATTGGTGATATTTAGAAGGTACTGCTTGCATTTCATGTATCTGTGGCCTTCCTAGTAGGATATTGTAAGTCAATTTCATATCAAGGACCTAACATATGGTATCCTTTTTGATAGGTCCCAATTGAATTGGTAGAATGATCATACCCTTTGAAGATCTTTCCTCTTCATCATAAGCCTTAATGGTGATTTTATTTTTAGGGTCAATGGAAGACTGGGTTAACCCTAATGACTTGGCAAGGTTTAAAGTGAAAATATTAAGACCAGCTCCCCCATCTATGAGAACTCTCTTGACCCTATGCCTTTATATCAACACCTCTGTATGCAAGGGTAAGTTTTGAGGATGTGTTATAAACATATCATCTTGTTCTTAAAATGAAAGACAATGAGGGGCTATGAGATGTCCTACCATGTTCTAAAATTTGTCTTCCTCCAATTTTATAGGAACAGTGGTCTCAACCAAGGCTTTTTCCAAGATCTCCTTGTGATTAGGAGATAATTTCAAAAACTCCAAAATTGATATTGGTGCTGGAGTCTTTTGTAATTGATCCACCAAACTATAGGGCTTTGTTGTGGGTGGTGTTTGTTTAGCCAAAATAGTTGGTGTTTTAGGGCCAATAGTAATAGGAGTACCCCCTTGTAGGGTAACCTTTGAGGCTTTCCCCCTTATGATGGCATTAGAATACTCTTATATAGGTTACTCTTTGACTACCACAACATTGATAGTATTGTCATAAGTATGAGCAAAGTTAACATCATTATGGTCTCTTGCATTATTCCCATTGTTTCCTCCATTATTCGAATTGGAAGATTCTCCTTTTTCATGTTTATAAAAAGGTTGTTTAAAGGTCATGTAATCTTCATTAGTTTGAGGGCCTTCTACTTTTATCACACCATTGTCAATGAGATCTTTTACCACATGCTTAAGATGCATGCAATCATTCATCTTATGTCCCCAATTTCTATGGTACTCACAACCATTAGTCTCACTACACCAATTTGGCTTGATTTGAGGTTCATATGGTTGATCCCTTGGTAAGTCAATAAGTTTATTTGCACTAAGTGTCGTTAATGCATTCTCCAATGGTTGACCCAAATTAGTGAATGTCCTTTTGGGTGTAGGTGCAAAGAAAGGTTTAGGGTTGTAAGCCCCTTGATTATTCCCAAAGTTGTTATTAGTGTTGTTGTTGTTAAAGGGCACTTTGGGTGCTTGATTCAAATTATTAGCTTGAATGGAATTTTGAGTGAGATTGAAAGGGGTGGCCTTTAAAGTGTTAGCCTCTACCACTCCATTGTTAAATACTCCTTTATTGTTGTTATTCCTCATCCAAAATTGGTTGTTGTTAGGGGGAGTGTGATTTTGATTATTGTTGGAGGTATTGTTGTTGTTGTTGTTGTTGTTGTTCTTGTTATCCTTGTAAAGCTTAATTTCTACACTTTTTACCAATACCTCTTCCGTTGTCACCCCATTCTCAATTAGCTCTTGAAATGACCTAAGACATTGTAGCCTTAATCGATAGTTCATTTCATGATCAAGATATTTACAAAAATATCCATCTTCTCCTTTTCAGGTACACTTTGAGGGTATCTAGAAAATACTGCTCTCCATCATTATAGGAAAAGTAGAAATCCCTCTCCTTCTCTTTGTTTGGTGTTACATAAAGTAAGCATTGTAACCTCATGTTCGATGTTATAGGAATAATGAGTTACAAACTTAGAGGCCAATTATTCAAAGGTTTGAATGTCGGAGGGTAACTACAAAAACCACTCCATTACCATGCCTCCCAAACTTCTAGGGAATAACCTCATTAGGTAAGTTGTGTCATGAATGAACTCTAAACTTAAGGCACAAAATTCCCTTAAGTGATCTTGGGGATCAGTTGTTCCTTCATATTTGTCATATTTAGGAAAGATAAAATTTGTTGGAAATGGAATCATGATTAGTGATTTATCAAAGGCAAAAGGACACAAAGCCTCAATAGAAAAGGGTTTAGGAACCCCACTTTATTTCATTGTTTCCAATTGCATTTGGAAAATTTGGAATTTCTTGTTCATGATGTCAATGGGGTTAGCCTCAGCTTCTTTTGTTGAATTTTGTTGACATCATAGTCATGTGGAAATTTGAGACCCTGTTAGCACTTTTTCTTGCAACACTTACCTAATGATGAAAATACACCCTATATACTTGAATGCAACCTCTTTTATGCAAGAGAAAGGCTAATTTCTAAGGATTGGATAATATCCTTCTTCATTTTTGAGCTCCACACACTTAGGCAGGTATTACCTTTTAAAGATCGCTGATATTTCAGCCTATGTATTTGGTGGATTATTTCATTCACTGAATATGTACCTAAAACCTCACTGTAACAACTTATAGAACACTTTCGAGATTGCAATGATTAATTTGAAACTGAGTATTATAAGCCAGGCTATAGTTTTAATAACATGAACCAATGAGACAAGGATTTACATCCTTCTTCCTTTTGATTTTAGGAGGGATAACCTAATGATTCACTCTCTAAAGAATCAACAAAGTGGACAATATCCTTCTGATATAAGTCCTTGGTGAGTTTAGCTCATTTGTTTTAGTGACAGATATGTTTGAAATAATTTTGAAAACTTATATGATGATAGATTATCAGACCAAGACCTAAATCAGTGCCTATCCTTTGGGTTCCAGAGTCAAAATCTTAAAGTCTCACATAAACAAAATACTATAAGCTTCCTTACAACCTACATGCAATTAGGATAAGTTTCCTTACAAATTATCTGATTACCTCTAAAATATAGTATGAAATCTTTAAATATAGATATGCTTCCCAAAACCACTCATAAAACTTAGTTCTTTACATGAAAGAAACTTGTAAGTAATTAAATAGTCACCTTGTACCCAAAATGCTTCAGACTGCCTTACAACCTTAAGCATAAAAAAACATATACAGGAAATAAAGAGACAACAATAAAGAAGAGTAAAATTGCACCATATTTTATTGATGTAATCCTTCTTTCATACATAAAAAAGCTTTGAAGCTTGAAAGACACATACACAAATTTAGAAAGACCGATTTTACAATATATTTCATCCTTTTTTCATTATACAACTCTCTTCTATATATATAGGTCTTCAACCATCTTGGAATCCTTTTCAAAAGGATGCTACAAGGTTCAGATGGTCTCAAAAAACCTAACCCTAAAACTACAAAAAAGACAAAAAAGAAAGAGAGAGAAGCGGTGGAATGACCAAGTCAAAAGATAAAAACAGATATTCTTTGTTTTTCTCCTAATCTAGCGACTTCATTTTGATAGTAAACATGGTAGCTAGTAGTATTCATGTCGATTCTGGATGACTGTGCTTACATATTCACCTACATTCTCCTTTTGCAATAACTTTCCTCTTCATCTTTAATAGTGAGGTGCCAAGTAGTCACCCTTACTCATCGTCCAAGATTTCTTCTTCAACAGCTGGCTTCTTTCTCTTGGGCATGGTCATCAATTCCCATGCTTTCACTTCATCATCTGATGGCCATTTGAAGTCTTAAGTACTCTGTATTTGTACCTTTTGCCTATCCCATCTAGCATCAGTGATGTTCTTAACATCTACTAGAAACTTGTTGATGTTAGTTTCTACCTTGAAAGGTTCGTCCAATATCTTATTGAATCCCTCTATATCCACATCTATCCTGGAAATAAATGCCTCATCACTAGGCATTTTTCTATCAAATTCATTCCTCCAGGCATCTATGGCCTTTGCTTGATCATCATCTCCCCTTAAGGAAGGAACAAATTTATTAAAGTCATCAGAAAAGAGGCTTAATGTAACCTCTATTTGATTCAATTTGCCTTTAAAGAATGAGAGAGCAATATTGACCCATTTGATCTCATCTTCAACTTCTGTCACTATCTCTGGCAAATCTGATCTGAGGGTTTGCAAAGATGCTAGCTTTTCAAACAATTGTACCCTGGTAGACCATTTAGTAAAATAGGGGTTCAAGATAGCCAGATGCCCCATCACCTCTGTATGCAAAGCTAACAACTTATTATAGGCATTAAGTACAACATCAGTCTTATCTTTCAAGATTTCAATTCTATGTTGTAAAACACCTCTTAATGCTCTCAAAGCAATTTCATTTCATTTCTCCCCCTCAACCTTTTCCTCAACCACCCCTTCTGACTTTGCCTTGTCTTCAATTTGTAGGGGCTATGGTTGTACAAGCACATACATCACCTCAGCCTTCTCTTCCAATTCTTTCATCAATATTTTTATCACTAGATCTTGCTGGTGCACTTGTATACAACACAATTCTTGATCTTGTTCCAATGCACTTGTCTCTTCTGAAAATGTGCTACACTTATCAGACAACTATTTAATTTTGTCTTCATTTGAGTGAGCCCAATGTGTCATGATTTGGGATATTTCCAAATCCCCTGTATTCTACATTGTCCACACCATCTGACTACCAACCATATTTTCCTGGCTGTTCACCACTTGGGGCTTTTGATTCTTTGGGCATAGGCTCCACATTGCAAAAGCTTGAGACTTTGGGCTATACCCAAATCCTTTGATTAAATCTCCCATCTAAACTTCACTAGCCATTTTGAGATCTGTTTGTTTTCTAATCTGGTCAATTATGAAGGCACATGCCAAATCCCAGTCCTCAACCAATAATATGCCACTGCTTAGCACCAATTTCCTGGCCTCCTCAGGTGAAATGTCCTCACTTTCAGGATCATAAGACTACAGAGCCACTAAAGCCACATTTGTTATGGTCTCCTTACCATAAAATATCAGTTGAGCTCTTATCTTCTCTTTCTTATACCATCTTAGGAAGTCTTTAAACTCCTCAGTTTTGACAAAGTTGTCATCATTCAAAAATTCTTGTTGATGGATCAATCTTTCATCAAGACAGACCTTAAGAGGCAATTCAACCTTATCCTCCAAATCAGGCTATTGCTTCTTTCCTTCCCTAATTGATTTCCTTAGGTTATGATCATATAACCTATTCCTAGGTACTAGGGCTTTAGCCTTATCCCTTTTCTTATCTTTCCCCATGACTGAAGATTGACCTATTTCTACTTTCTACCTCTTAGCAGTAGGCTCTTCTACATCATCAGGTTGTGTCACCATTGTCAAATCAACAATGTGGCCCTCTGTTCCCTGCAACTATGACACTTCAATAATATTTTCCTGTGGTGGAACATACCTGGTAGGACGTGCATAATCACTGTCACTACTACTATCATATTTGGATTCTGAGTGATCCGGCCCTTGGGCACCTTTCTTGTCAAAAATAGTCTCAAGTTGTTCTATAAGCACATAATAATTATCTATCATGGCCTTAATATTGTCAAAATATGGGAGATTAGGGTAAAATCCCCCAAAATTCATCCCATTTCTCTCGATTTATCTTTCAAGATTTAAGAGCTCCTGAATCCTCATTCTTCTTGTCTGAATGTCATCTTCATCTAAAATGTTTCTTGTTGCATCTTCCTATATGCATTCACAATGGACATTGGTATTGGGGATTGTAGGAGTATACAATTTTCTCACCTCTGCCATGAAACCTTCTGGGCCAATATATCTATAAGGGGCTACCCCCATTCTGCACCCCTCCAACCACTGGCCTACTGCATCAATAGCACCTTTGCCAATTGTAAAATTAAAAATTCTGAATTGCCTAGGGGTCAAAGTCCCCTTCTTGTGTGGTGTTGCAAAATGATCATTGTCTGTTAACAATAGCTTCCATATAAACTCCATTACAGCCACTCTTCCTGGTACATAGTAGGGTAAGAGATGAGGTGGGTGAATACACCCATATACCCTGATGATAGTATAATTTTCTTCCAAGAAGAAATCACTCCAATTATGTTTTCCCTCCCACTTATCAGTGTAGTCACATGGCCTTAGTAGTTGCATAATCTTTAATGGGACCCTTGTTCTGCTGATGCCTAGACTTTGTACTATTGGATATACAATCCAATTCTAAAAAGCACAATAATCGCAGTCCTTAGATGTGTAATTCCAAATCCTCACCCAGAATTGGATAGGATTTGGTCCTTCCTGGTAAAACCTCCGAGGGGCCAAATTGTCCACATCCATGATTACAAAATTAAAGTGCAATAGGAGATGCATGAGGATGGATTAGTGTAAAAACTTGGGCTCCTCCTTTGGATCTTTAATCTTCTTCTGAGTGGCAATGAAACCCTCATGCATCTCATCAATGATATACTGTATGTAATCATAACTAGTGTTAGAGTGCACCTCTTGTAGATCTAGCACCATCATCAAAATGCTCGCATTGATCTTCTCTGCTTCTCCATCTATCCCTAGCACTCTACATAGGGCATAGGAAACATACTTAATGTAGAAGTGTAAATCCTTATAATAATAAGGGCTTGTCCCAGACATAGGATCTAAATACTTTCTCACTTCCTTAAACATATGTTTCTGCAACTGGCCTCTAGCAATACCAGGCTTTAAACTATATCTTTGTGCGTACTTTGTCATGTCAATTCAGGTAGACATAGTGCTATATAAGCCAAAGGCTTGCATGAATGAATTTTTGTTTAGTATAAGCAGGGTAGTGCCATCATTTCTTTTAATTGTTTTGGACAAAACATCATAATGACTGGCAAGATCTAGGAACAAGTCTACATCTACGTAGACATCAAGAACAATTAATCTAGCTAAACCATAAGTCCAAGGGTTTGACACTGGGATATAGCTTTATCAGAATTCTTATAAAAGTAATTGAAAAGTGAAAAACCTATTGTTCCCGGAGTGTCAGCATCTCGTATATCATGATAATCATCTATGAGCACATTGGCATTTGCTCTTTTGTTCTGAGTCAAACCATGAAGTAGTCTGAGGAATTCATCAGAATAATTTGTTTTTCCCTTTGCCTCTTCTTCTACCTTTTCACTTCCACCACTGGTCGAAGCCACATTGACTGCTCTGCTCATGTTTACCATGCTTGAATCTCCATTTCTTTACCGATACTAAAACAAATCTACCACTGAGATTCACTCACTCCCCTATGCACAATTCTCAGGAAATAATGAGTTTTAAGCAACAGAAAACCCTGCAATTCTCTAATTTTTCTCTCTTTCAGAATACTTAGCTCTTTTTCATTTTGAAATTCTAAAAGCAAGATGAATGAAATTGAAACACCATCAGCTCCTTATAGTAACTCTTTGAAGTACACAGCTCATAGTTTCGAAAACATCAATTCTGTCTTTAATTCAACATACTGCAAACTTGATTGAAAACCTAGCCTTAGTTCCATGAGCATGATAGGAAATCAAATTCATAACACTTAATCCTCAGAAAAACCTTACAAAATTCAAATGAGCTGACATGTCTTCATGTGATTGGCTAACTGTCATACATCTTAGCTACCCTTTTTTTCACAGTAATCAAAATCTAAGCCTATCATTGGTCGATGAGTGATTCACACTGTCATATCAGATACTGCCGCCTTTTCTTAATATTTGGTATTAGGCAACCATGCGACTGCATACAATTTCTCTATTGCTGACCCCAGTATTTAACCCATGATTTTTTTGGAAACACAGTGACTATACAACTTACCTTTTTTAACCACAGTTATCATTTGGCGATCACGCGACAATGAAGAAATTAAATTTGCCAATGGTTAGCACTTACCCGCATCCTTTTTGAAGACTACGTGACTAACTGTCACTTTTATCTTTCATGGTTATCTCTTAGTTGCTAGATGTTTTCTTTCCTTTGCAAGACCCCGTGACTTCCCTTAGTCGCCCGATCACAAAATACAAATGTTAAGTGTAAAAAATTCTTGAGACAATGCGATAGGTACTATGCCCTTTACTTTATCTAATGCCTTCATGACATACCCTTAGCCACTGAGTCATGAGTACTTTTCCTTTTGGACTCTGTTATTCTTAGACTTTGCAACCACCCTAGGATTTTTAATCACTTCATCTAATGGCTCCCACGCAATCGTTAAGTAATCCACTATACCCTTAAAATATTCAAAGAATTTGTGACAAGCAGAAGCCCCTAATGAGTCTCATAGTCGCTGAATAAGTTTTTACCTTTTGGTGATCATGCGATAAGTTTTTGAAATCCACTTACCTTCTGACACATGTCTCATCACATAATGGAAAGCTGAGTCATCTCCTGAAACTGGCGACAACCCGACTGCACTTTATCCCAAACCGCATATGGTTATTCGCAAAGTCTTGGAAACTTTCATTTTACTGGCATCCTTTTTGGAGACCATGCGACTAAAGCTTTGCACAAATTTCTTAACCTTAGACCCATTTAATGATTATGTGACATAAAGAGATCGCGATGTCTTGTGATAAACCCTTAGCTGCTGATAATTTCCTGCGACATCACGACCTATCTATGGATCCCTTCATGTACTGCTGGCCTGTTTACTGATCCCGCAACTACACAATAAAAACTAAATCGTGAAGTTTGAAAATGCCAAAGGAATATTATAATGTTGAATGAGACTACATGACACAAGATAATTGCTAATTTTGGGAGAAAAAAGGAATATGCCATTCAAGTTATGTGACTAAGCGATCAGAATGTAACACATGACTTAAGTGAAACAAAAAGGTAACAGCAAAACATAAGAGAAAAAGACCTTAGGGTTTCTTTTCAATTCAGAGCACCAAATAAGACCTAGAGGGTTTCAAGGTTTTTGCACATTCTAACAGATTCAGACTTGAAAACCTAAAAAATTTGATAGGGAAAAGGCATAAGGACTGAGAGACTTCTATTTTTATCACAAAATCAGAGAGAGAAAACCACAAAACTTGAGAAACTAGCCAAAACCGAGAATACAACCAACAGTGGCTCTAATGAGGATTGGCTAAACATGGTTTATGACAAAGAACCACAAAATCTCTAGTTGTAGACCAATACAAAAAATGGAGCAGAACACCAAAAATAGAAAGGGAAATATTTACAAAACTTACAAATAGGGAAAGGAAAGACCTACATATGATACATATTTACTTGTGCATTGCTTTGATTTTTACTTAAAGAAAGGCTTCAAAAATTGCCCATGCATAGGCAACTCAAAACTTTCTCCCTCCATATTTTTCAATAAATATGAGTCTTTGCCAAAATGTTCTAAGATAATATAAGGTCCTAGCCATAAAGACTCAAAAATTTTGTGCTTACCTCTATCCTCTGCCTTTGCATTCCATTGGAGAACTAAGTCACCAGCCTGAAACTTTCTGTTAGTAGCCCTTTTTTCAAACAAATACTTTATTTTTTGTTGTAACCTTATGTTCTCTCTCTGACTATCTCTCCTTGTTTCATCTAATTCTATCAACTCTATCATCATGTCTTGCATCTGGTCAGAGATATCTAAATATTCTTCTTGTATGAATTGGTAAACATGTAGTAGATTGTTAATTGGCAACCTTGCTTGTAAACCATATACCAATTCAAAAGGATACTTACCAGTTGCCTTCTTGAGTGTTATCCTATTATCCCAAAGAGCTAATTTCAATTTTGTGTGCCATGTTTTCTTATTTTGTTCTAGAGTCCTCTTCAGTATCTTCAATATGCTTTTGTTTCTAGACTCAGCTTGTCCATTAGCCTGTGGGTGATATACGGATGAGTATGATATTATAATCTCATATTTTTCACAGAAACTTGTCATTTCTTCTAATCTGAAACTCATAGCATTATCCACTACTAATTTACTAGGCACACCAAACCTGGTTAAAATGTTATCCATGAGAAACTCAGTAACCACCTTGCTTGTTTCTCTCTTGGTAGGGATAGCTTCAATCCATTTAGTAAAGTAATCAGTGGCCACCAATATCCAGCTATGCCCTGCACTAGATTTCTCTTGAAATTCACCAATAAAATTAATCCCCCACATAGAAAAAGGAGCCTCAGTGCTCACTGGATTTATCAACAGAGCACCTGCAAATTTCAATTTGTTGGAAAACCTCTGATATGGTTGACATTTCCTAACATGAATATACGTATCTTTGAACAAGGTAGGCCAATAATATCCTGACCTCAAAATCTTATGGGCAGTGGTGTTAGTAGAAAAGTGACCTCCACATTCCCCCTCATGCATCTCAGTCAAAATTTTCTCAGCTTGGTATTTGTCAAGGCACAACAATAGGATACCATTCTTATCTTTCCAAAACAAATCTCCTTGGGTTAGAATATACCTTTGAGTTTGTAATTTCAGACTCCTGTTTTGATTTTCAGACAAATGATCAGGGAACTTAGCATTTTTTAGAAAGAAAACAATATCAGCATAATATGGTTTCCTTTCTATACTAGTAATAGCTTGGTCACATATTTCTGTATGGTTCAGCTGTACTAAATCTAGGTTCTCTTCTGTCATAAGTTTTTCCAAGCCCTATCCTCTTATTAGTTTGGTGATATTGATTTCAAGGTTGAACTCTTGAATTATTGTAATCCACTTACATCTCTTCCCAGTTACCTCTGACTATGTAAGGATATCTTTTACTACTAAATGAGGAACATAGGCCTGCACCTTAGCACATACCAAGTAGGGCCTAAAAGACTTCACAGCCTTTACCAATGCATAAGCCTACTTTTCCATTATTTCATAGTTAATCTCTACAGCCTGTAAGGATCTACTATATAAAGCTATGGGATGTTCAAATCCTTGTTCATCCTTTTGAAGCAATATGGCAGCAATAGTATGAAATGAAGAAAATGAAAACAAAGAGAAAGGCTTAGTGTAATCTGGAGATTTCAAAAATGGAGCCTCTTGCATAGCCTCTTTAATTCTTTCAAATGCTTGCTGAGCTTCTTCATTCCAAACAAACTTAGCATCTTTCTTTAGCAATTTTACAATGGGCTTAACAATTTCTGCAAAATTGACTATAAATTTTCTGACAAAATTTATCCTTCCTAAAAAGGATTGCACACCTTTTAAATTCTTTGGAGCAATTACTCTTTGAATAGCTTCCACTCTTTCAGGGTCTATCCTTACCCCTTCCCTGGACACTACATGTCCCAACAACTTCCCTTCTTTGACTCCAAAGTTACACTTCTTAGGATTTAGTGAAACACCATATTCCAATGCTTTGTTAAAAATCTTAGCCAAGTGATCACAGTGATCAATATCCCTTTTGGAATATGCAGTCAAGTCATCTTGATAAATAACCATGAATAGATCTATAAATTTCTTCAAAGCAACATCCATGGCTATCTGAAAAGTTTCCCCTGCATTTATTAGCCCAAAATGCATTCTAATATACACATACATTCCCCAAGGAGTAGTAAATGCAATTTTATACTACTCTATTTCTTTAACTAAAACCTGGTTATAACCTGAAAAACCATCCATTATGGACAACAATTCACAACCAGTCACCTTATGCAACATTGCTTCCATATTTGGTAGTGAATAGTTATCTTTCAATGAAGCAATATTGAGGTTTCTGAAATCAACACACAGTCTGATGTCACCATTTCTCTTTCTAACTGGCACTAGATTTGACACCCATGTTGAATGTCTAATGGGCTAGATTATCCCAGCATATTTGAGTTTCATTAACTCTTGCTGCGTCTTGGGAGCCAACATGGGGTTAATATGCCTTTGTTTTTTCCTGAATGGCTTCATATCAGACTTCAAAGGGATTTCATGCTGAAAAAGGTCTTCTCTATATGCTTTCAAGTCGGCATACGATCAAGCAAAGAATTGTTTGTACTTTCTCAGTAGTTTGATCAGATTTATTCTTACATGAGAATCCAAACCCTTCCCAATATAAACTATTTGAGGATTATTTTCAGATCCTAAGTTTACTTCTTCTAAATCCTCAATATTGGCATTGCTTAGCTTTGACGTATCATTTTACTGACTTATAAACAATGCCTCAAGTTCAACCAAACCCGTAGGAATCTGAGTAGAACTTAATTGGACAACTTCATTTCCAAAGATATAATCTTTTCCATCACCATGTTCCAGTAAGGAACCACAATCTATACTTTGGTTCTCATAATGATCTAAACATTGCATGAACCTCAAAATATCTTGATCATCTTGGAACACCTACCAATTGTATATGTTGTCCAGAACAACTAGTCTTGTTTTGAATTCAAGTATTGATACTCCATGTAAGGTCAGATCATCAGTTTTCATAGCCACATTTGCTAGAAAATCAACCATAATATTTTTTGACCTTTCTAACCAATTTATATTAAAAGCATCAAACATTTCAAGTTGATCCCAAATAGCATGTTTGTACATTTTTAGTCTATCATTCTTCACAACATTTTTAGATCTGACTTGTGCTACCACCAACTCAGAATCACCATAATCCTTTAAACATTTTATACCATGTTTGATAGCAATTTCAAGTCCTCAGAATAAAGCATCATACTCTGCAGTATTGTTTGTAGATTGGAAGTCTAACATAAATGAGTACTTAAAATTTGTACCTAATGGAGATATCAACAACACTCCTGCCCCTGATCCTTCTTTAGAGAAAGCACCTTCAAAGTACAATTTCCATAATCCATCTTCCTGCAAGATTAAATCTCTGTTCAAAGGGTCAGCTTCTTGATCTTTATGTTCATCTTTTTGCATTCTGAAATTTTCCATGTCTATGTTAATGCAATAATTTACATTAGTATCCTCATATTTTTCTATCATGTGGGGAGTTCAGCTCTCCCTCAAGACATTAATGTTTTCTCCAGCAATGTTGAAAGTAGCATATGATAAATCATTTTTTATACTACCACCCATCAAAGCACTCCATTTCCTAGACAACAACATGCCATAATGAGGTGGTATGTCAACCACAAGAACATTCATAGTCATCACTACATCAAGGAAAATTGCTAGTCTATAAGGCATAGCCTCAATAGTACCAATTACAGGGACCTCTCTAGAATCCATAGCTCTACATCTACCATGAGGTGTATCAACTTGTAGCCCCATTGCCTTCATTATTTCAATTGGCATAACTGTATTATAGGCTCCTGAATCAATCATACAATTCTTGAGCATTTTATCATTAATTATCAATGAGAGAAAAAAGGGGTCAACAACTTTTGGAGAAGAAGTTGCATTTAAGAATATTTGAGGAATTTCAGATGTCATCACCTCTAGTTCATTTCCCTTGGAATTTGGCCTCTTAGAAACCTCCACTAGACTCTGAACCTTTATCGTGGGTACACTATTTAATAATGACATTACTTTTTCCTTATGTTCCTTGATCCTCATCATTTCTAGAAATGGAACCTTAACTGTCATCTCGGACAGGCATTGACCCATATCTACTAGAGTATATCTCATATATGAACACTTTGATTTGTCAATAATAACATCATTTTCCTCATTGTGTTCCTTTTGAACTGACTCTTTTAGCCTTTTATTTTCTATCTTTTGGGCAGGAACAATTTTTTCTTGTCCTTTCAACTCTTCCTCATGTACAACATTTGGCTCTATGGCTTTTGTAATAATCTTGACCTTTTGTTTATTTACACTTTTACTAGGTCCTTCTTTTTTCTAAACATACTTAGTATCTGCCTTATTTTCCTTTATAAAGACACCTGAAGGTTGGCTAACATCACCACCTACCACCCTATTCCTTAAGTGGTAATTGCTTTTAGCTTTATTTACTAACTCTATAGTGATTCTAACCTTGTCTTCATCTGAAGCTTTCCTTATAAGTGGAACATCCTGACCATATTGAGCATAACATCTTATACTATTGTCAGTTTCATTAGTTTCACTATCAGATAAGATCTGTCGGTGATGATTCTCAATCCTCTTTTGTGAGACATAGGAATCATGATTTTCCTCCTCACTGTTTGAATCAACATCATGGCATGAAAAGGTATTGGTCATACTATGATCACAGTGTTCCCCCTCATCTTTTT
>MU216854.1:399845-415553 GCA_018584345.1 Thuja plicata | reverse complement strand
TCATGGGTGATATTCAAGTCATCAACAAAATCAATGAATTTCCTTAAATGTGTCTCACAAGAAATTACATTATTGCCTGCAAACTTTGGGAGCTTTTCTCCTATATCACCCACATCTTTAGGAAAAGTATTAGGGTATCCAGGGATACCAAAAAAATCAAATTGCTTATACCTCTCAGTATACAGTGGTTTCCTTTGAAAACCATCATCCTCTTTAGAAGTAGTAGCTTTTCCTTTAAAAGTTGTAATATTCTCTGGTCCAGTATGAGAATATTTTGAAGATTGCAAAAAATCTATCTTTTTCTTCCTTTCAATTATTGCAGCTTCCATTTGTGCCTTTTCCAACATATTTTCCAAGGTTTCTTTTTCAATTCTCAATTTTTCTAAATCAATTTCTAACTTAGACATTTGTTCTACCAAAGGCTTCTGTAATTTAGGTTCTTTATCTCTATGTTCACCCATCTTTTGTTTACCCTTATTTATTTGTAAAGTAGAAGCTTTATGAGTGAATGGTATTTCTTGGTCCTTCTGAGACCTCTCTATATCTTTCATAGTTTGGTGTTTTGAAAATCTTTTCCTATTGTTATCAAGATCCTTATGATCATTTCTTTTCTTTCTCATTTCTCTTTCCTTTTTCATTTGTTGAACTAGGGCGAGCTACTTCAAAATAAACTTCTCTTCATTTGCTAGCATATTAGAAGGGGCATCTTCTAAATTTGAACTAGGTGTAGTAATCTCCTCTCTCTCATTTGAAGTAGAAGTGATTGTGGGTGTTTCGAATACTCTTTCAACAGCTTCCTCATATTCTGAAGTATTTCTATCATGAATACTTATCAAGAGGGTACCTTAACAACAACCACAAGTATAATTTGTAAACAAGTTAAACTTTTAAGTGCTAGAGATTCTAATTACTTGGGAAAGAGATATTCTACAAATTCTTAACAAAACTTTAAAATCTCTACTTCCCTAGTAGAGTCGCCAATTTGTTAGCACTTTTTCTTGCAACACTTACCTAATGATGACAATACACCCTGTATACTTGAATGCAACCTCTTTTATGCAAGAGAAAGGCTAATTGCTAAGGATTGGATAATATCCTTCTTCATTTTTGAGCTCCATAGACTCAGGAAGGTATTACCTTTTAAAGATCACTGATATTTCAGCCTATGTATTTGGTGGATTATTTCATTCACTAATTATGTACCTAAATTTTCACTGTAACAACTTATAGAGCACTTTAGAGATTGCACTGATTAATTTGAAACTGAGTATTATAAGCCAGGCTATAGTTTTGATAACATGAACCAATGAGACAAGGATTTGCATCCTTCTTCCTTTTGATTTTAAGAGGGATAACCTAATGATTCACTCTCTAAAGAATCAACAAAGTGGACAATATCTGACTGATATAAGTCCTTGGTGAGTTTATCTCATTTGTTTTAGTGACAGATATGTTTGAAATAATTTTGAAAACTCAGATGATGATAGATTATCAGACCAAGACCTAAATCAGTGCCTATCCTTTGGGTTACAAAGTCAAAAGCTTAAAGTCTCATAGAAACAAAATACTTTAAGCTGCCTTACAACCTACATGCAATTAGGATAAGTTGCCTTAAAAATTATCTGATTACCTCTAAAATACTATATCAAATATTTTAATACTGATATGCTTCCCAAAACCACTCACAAAACTTATTTCTTTACATGAAAGAAACTTGTAAGTAATTAAATAGTCACCTTGTAACCAAAATGCTTTAGACTGCCTTACAACCTTAAGCATAAAAAAGCATACACAGGAAATAAAGAGACAACAATAGAGAAGAGTAAAATTGCACTATATTTTATTGATGTAATCCTTCTTTCATACATGAAAAAGCTTTGAAGCTTGGAAGACACAGACACAAATTTAGAAAGACTGATTTTACAATATATTTCATCCTTTTTTTAGAATACAACTCTTATATATATATAGGTATTCAACCATCTTGGAATCCTTTTCAAAAGGATGCTACAAGCTTTGGATGGTCTCAGAAAACCTAACCCTAAAACTACAGAAGATACAAAAAAGAAAGAGAGAAGAAGTGGTGGAATGACCAATTCAAAAGATAAAAATAGATATTCTTTGTTCTTCTCCCGATCTAGCGACTTCATTTTGATAGTAAACATGGTAGCTAGTAGTATTCATGTTGAGTCTTGATGACCATGCTTACATATTCACCTACATTGTCCTTTTGCAATAACTGTCCTCTTCATCTTCAATAGTGAGGCGCCAAGTAGTCACCCTTACTCATTGTCCAAGATTTCTTCTTCAACAGCTAGCTTCTTTCTCTTGGGCATGGTCATCAATTCCCATGCTTTCACTTCATCATCTGATGGCCATTTAAAGTCTTGAGTACTCTGTATTTGTACCTTTTGTCTGTCCCATCTAGCATCAGTGATGTTCTTAACATATACTAGAAACTTGTTGATGTCAATTTCTGCCTTGAAAGCTTCATCCAATATCTTATTGAATCCCTCTATATCCACATCTGTCCCCAAAATAAATGCCTCATCACTAGGCATTTTGCTGTCATATTCATTCCTCCAGGCATCTAAGGCCTTTACTTGATCATCATCTCCCCTTAAGGAAGGAACAAATTTATTAAAGTCATCAGAAAAGAGGCTTAATTTAACCTCTATTTGATTCAATTTGCCTTTAAATAATGAGAGAGAAATATTGACCCTTTTGATCTCATCTTCAACTTCTGTCACTATCTCTGGCAAATCTGATCTTAGGGTTTGCAAAGATGCCAGCTTTACATGGAGAGTAGCTAATCATAAGTGAAAAGGAGACCAATTCCACTACAAGCATTTATTCTCCTGATTAGAAAAATCTATCTATCATTTCTGGTTATAAATGCATCTTAACATATCGGATTTCAATGCCTACACCATCCAAAAGCTATACAAAATTGACCCACAAGATCATATCGCAACACTATTGGCTTTAAGATAAAATATCTATCGACCGGCATGAAAACGCACTGAGAAAACATTTAAATATTTGAATTTTAGTTATAATGGTCACATGTGGCATGGAAAATGACTTGGATGGTCGAGATCAAACCTCATAATTTTAAAGCATATTCCTAGATCTGTTTATGTTATCTAAGCAAGCAGATCAGATCCTACTAGTTGTTGCACAAGCACAATGACTCAAGGATTATATCATGTGAACCTTTACCTTAAGGGTTTGTGCCTATCATCAAATTAAAGTTGAGTTACAACGACTTTACCTTCCTTTACTCCTATTTGGGTCCCATATTTATTCATGTGTCACGCAGACACAATGCCTCAAACACTATCTGATGATGAACTTCGCTTTAAGGCTTTACACCCATCGCCAGATCAAAATTAACTTATTTGACATTTACTTTATCTTCAGCTTCGTAACTATAGGTCCCACTTAACTGGTAAGGAAACGTGGCCACCAAGCGTAATGCCTCAAAGGTTAGATCTTGTGCATCTTCTTCATAAGGCTTTATGCCCAGTGCATGATCCATCAGTACTTTCTTTATCTTTAACTCATCCCTTGCTCTGGCCCCACAATCCCAAGACATGTGTTAGCTAGGCACAATGCTTCAAAGAATAGATCTTGTAAAATTTATCATTATGGCTTTTTGCCAACCATCGTATTTGATCTCACCTCACTATGACTTACTTGACCAACACTTTACAAAATTTAGGTCCCAACTCGCGGTTAAGACACGTGTCATATAGGCGCAATTCCTTGATCATTAATATCACCATATCTCTGGCTTGAGGCATCGCACTGGCCATTAGATCATGACAAACCTGACAGATCATTAACACCTATTTAGCATTGACCTAGTCCAATCAGCCACAATGCATCGCCTTAGCGCAATGGCTTAATGACTATCTGTTGATCATCTTAAGTTTAAGGAAAAGAACCAACCATAAGATCAAATCTAACTTGTCTGAACTTTATCATTATTACCCTATTGTAATCACCTAAAAATGGTCTGATAGACTCAAAAACCCCAATCTGCAATTAATTCCTCTAGGTCCTAACCAGGACTACCAATATCAAGCTAATCACAATTATATAATTAAACTAGATCGATTTATATATATAATTCATCAAAAAGTAATAATCCAAGATCACTCATCAAGAGGCATCTATCAAAAGCCATTAATTCTTTAATTAAACTTGAATGAATTAAATCAAATCAAAATAATTAAATACATGGCTAAAGCAATCAATTAAAAGGAATTAATTAAATCAAATAATTAATATTCCTTCAACATGCCTCAAGGATAAAGCCTCTAACCAATAGGAGGTAATCACTTGGATCAAGCAAGCTTCCATCTCAACCATCCCTCATGGATGCATCTCAACCACTCAATTCAAATTTGAATTTGAATCTTTCCCTCCAAGAATTCTCTATAAGAAGAAGCCATTCTAAGCTTATTTGATATAGGATAATAGAAATTTAAGCATAGAGATGATGTCAATTTTGTTTTAGCTCATCTAGTTCATCATTTTTAGCATGCTAATCTAGTTCATTTGAATAATTTGATCAAATTGTGCATAATTGAACATGTTCTTGAGCATTTTATAGCATTTTTACAATGAATATTCCATTTCATGATTGTCATTCTATGATCTAACATGCTTAATCTGAGAGCAATTTACAATTTAGAGTAGAATCTTCATGACTAGGAAGCAATAATTTGATTTCTCAAAATTTTCTATGTTTTTCATTGATTTGATCTTACTAACCTTGGATATAATGAGTTATTGAGTGTTTGTGTGCAGTATACTTGCAGATACATAATAACACAAACATTTTGGTGCCAAAACACTCAAATTTCACAAATTTTATGAAGTTTTTCTCTCTGTTCTTAAAATTTTGACAATTTGCAGGTAGTTTATCATTTTGGGTCTGAGAGATGTCATTTCTGGGATTGTTCTATCATCTTCAGTAATTCTTTTATCATCTCTTGTGGTTTTAATAACGTCTGTGGATTCCATGGCAATAACTTTGGAAGGTAACAATTTGGCTTTAATGTGTCTTTGGTAATTCCTTTATCATTTTTGGAAAGCTTTATCATTTGGAGTAAAGGATTATCGTTTATGGGATATGTTATCATTTGGGGTTAAATTGTTATTTTTTCTAGGGTTTATCATTTTAGGTCTCTGCAGTATCGTCTGGATTCCAGAGAGAAAAATAACAGAGTTCTTTCATAGATTAATTTAATTGCTAACATGCCAACTTGGTTGTTTTCATGATTTTTATCATCTTTATAGTAGCCTAACATGTTTTGCATGATGTTTTCCAAAGATTTCCACGGAGATAAACTACTAACAAGTTTGTTGTAGGTGGCCAAATTGTGAAAATTTAAACACTTTGACACTTAATACAATTTTTGTGCATTTCCTAATTTGGATAGAGGATTATGCTCTTTTCCCTTTGGGAAAATCAGAAACTCAAACCCCAAATTATGATTTGTACTAAAATTGAAGGAAATGAACAATTTTCTTTCATATGCAATGTGTTTTGTCAATTAATTTAGGCATCTTAACATTAAATTTAGGGTTAATTTTTGGTTTCATTAGAGGATTATGCTCTTTTCCCTTTGGGAAAATTAGAAACTCAAATGTGAAATAGAAGATTAATTCTTGATTTAAGGAAATGAACTTTGTTTGAAGTGCTTGATAAGATAAAATGTTATTGAGTAGGAGAGTATGCTCTTTTCCCTTTGGGAAAATTAGAAATCTAGACCTCTTTTCAATGTCAATCCTCTTTAATTTCTTTATCCTTTAGTTGGGGCTACCGGTGAGGAAAAAATATCTCGGGATGACCCACATGAGAAAAAGGTGTAAGCCACACCACTCTAACTCATGTTAAACAAATTTACTCTTTCGGATTAAAGCCTAGGGAGTCAAATGTCATTGAGCCTATACTTGACTCACGTCTAACTTAAGGGCAGCCTAATGGTCTCAAACACATTTTTGTGACCCCTTTTGTCAAGCTGGTCTATGGGGCTATACGCCTCAATCATGCTTGCGCGGACGTAGAGGATACAACTGAACTGAGAACCTTACTAAACACTTTAGGATTAGAAGCTACCTGGATCACCCCTGAAAGGTGATAATCCTTGTTCAAGGCAAAAAGTAATTTCCCCAAGATACTCGTCATATCATGCACCCATTTGCATTTGGTACCAGATAATATGGTATCATGACTGGAGCCATTCCGTGCTTGGTGATAGCCATATTCTGATTAGAAAATGGGTGTGTACCTAAGTTTACAAGCAAGTGATTTTCATTCTATGCCAATTTTGTAGGGATAGTGCATGTTTGTACCCTTATAATCACAAAATTTTAAAAAATTAACAATCCTTATCAAAACCATGACAAAAATAACTTTCTTTGTGTGTGTGTGTCACTAAAATTTGTATAATTCAAAACACCTTGCAATAATTCCAAAAATGGGTGACTCTATTCAAAATGGTGGTTGGTTCCTTTGTACAAAAGTTCTCAAGAAATTACTCCCAAAAGTTTGCTCAAAAACATTGGTCCTAAAGCATTGTCCTTAAGTTCTTGTTGTCTTATTTTCTCAAAAAAATTGGTCCTAAATAATTATCCTTAAGTTATTTTTGTCTTGTTTATCCAAAACAAAGGTCATTTGTGTTATTCATCTCAAAACTCACCTCAAAAGTGGAAGTTCTAAAGTCATCTATTTCTAGTCCTAAATATTCAAACTACTCAAATCAAACCTTGGTTCCTAGAAAATCAAACTATTTACTAATAGTTTCAATCAACTCACACTGCTTTTTAGTTGTTCATATTAACCCTCTTTGTCTTTAGAGATCACTATCAAGGTCAATCTAACCTTCATCAATATCTCAAAAATTATCAATTACATCAACAACTTTTCACCAACTTTGACCAATTGAAAAGTTAGTTTATTCAAACATTGAAACTATAGGTGATAGGTTGCTATTCTTTGAAAATTGAGTATCATCTAATCCAACATGGTGTGGACAATAAGTGGATGTATTCAACACATAGATACTTCAAAACATTGTAGAATACACAATGAGGCACAACAAGAACAAGAGTACAATCCTTTTTCAGCCCCTAGAGAAAGTGGTTTGGAAACTACTACCAACAACAACAGTAACAATACCAACAGAAATATTAAAAACAACAACAACAACAACAACAACATCATCATTGCTAAAAACAAATGGGATGGACACTATAATCATAACAACAAGGAAGGAGAGCTTATTGCAGCCTTATCAAAGAAAATCCAATCTTTACAATCACAAATTCAAGACACGAAAGAGGAAAAGGATACATCATCAAATGTGCCTTCACTAAGATCAATCGTTCCTTTTATCTATGATCATGATTCACACATATCTTCCTATTTTTCAAGAAAAGAGAGACCTACTTATGGTGATCCTATCTTTGGTCAAGAGGCTATTTCCCAACATTATGTCAATCCTATTTTTGATCAACAACCTCATAATATTGAATCCAACATCTCATTGGAGAGTTCAAGTGAATCTAAATGTCCATTGGATAGAGAATTCATTCCTTTAGAACAATCTTATGAATCAATTTTGGAAGAACTTTTTGAAAACAATCTTATCACATTGCCTCAAGTAATTTCATGTGGTTTTGTATTCTTGAGAAACTATTGTGTCTATCGTAGACATAACGAACCTACGACTTCAAATTGCATGGAGTTGAAGCATAAAATCAAAGATCTTATTGATGAGGGAATAATTGAAATTTTTTAATTATTCATCTAATCAAGATCAAGATACTAATTCCAAGCATGATCAAAATCATGAAACTATGTCTAGCAATGACCCACATGACACCTCCAATTCTTCCACCATTCCTCCATCTCACAAAGCTTCAAAGCTATCCAAATTCCCTCTATCAAACAAAGAACCTAATGCTTATCTTGATAACTATGTCTACCCTCAAGGGCTGCCTTTAAAATAAATCCAAGCTAATCTAAATCTTGCTGCAAGTCTATTCCACACTTCTGAGATCAAAGACCCTAAGCTTTCATGTGCTTCAATGCCTATTCTGCATGATTCTCTAGCAACCCTTCAAGAATCCCTCGTGAAGATTAAAACTCTTATCGTTTCCTTTGAAGTGGATCCATGTCAAGAGGATGATCTAAAATATGAAGAAACAAGTCTTACTAATGATCAAGATCAAGACATTATCATATCCCCTCCAACATTTGACGAAGGTCCCATATCTCTACAATTTGAAGATGATCCCCTCATAGATTTTCATTTCTTCCAAGAAGATATTCCTCTATCTCAAGATCTACATAGCCCTACATCTCCTAAGAAAGATCAAGATATTCATTCTACTTCCAATGATCTTATTGAAAATCAAGAGCAAAGTATTCTCTCTACATTATCCAAAGATCCTTGTCAAGATCAAAGCATCCCATCATCCCTTTGTCATATTACTCCATATCCACCTCAAGAAACCATCATTCCTCCAAAACCATGGCATGACCATAAATCCCCTCAAGCTTTAGCTCCTATCAAATTTTTTCCTAAAAGTATAAAGGTGACTCCTAAACATGAGAGCTTTGGACATGCAATTCACTCTAATGATGCTAATATACATTACACACCTTATCTTCCTCCATTTTCCCGCAAGAATCAGCCTTCTCCATCCTCCAAATCTATCCTTGGTTCCTACATCCCAAAGTTGAAACCATCAAACCTTCCATCTATATTGGGTCCTTATATCCCTCCCTCCATCCACCATGCTTATCACTACTAGCTTATCATACATTTACCCTATCTCCTATCAAGATCAACAAAGACATGCATCATTGAATCCTCCATATTAATCGATCCATACGAACTATTCATATCAGTCTTATTCATCGACAATTCCCAAGTCTTTTGGAAGAAATTTTGATGTCAAACAAAGAAAGAAGAAATCCAAGAATCCACTTACATATGAATATCACCATGTTCATTCTAATCGACATGTGAATACAAACAAAGAAGAGATACTACAGAGACTACAAAGGTCCGCCAAGCAAAAAGAAAAAGAAAATAAAATGTGGGTTCCTGAATCCATCCTTGAAGAAATGCATTCTAAAGCATCGCAAAAGAAAGAAAAATCAAAGACTGTGGATTCCCAAGTCATTCTTAAAATACTTACACACAAAATAAAAATCAGAATTGGCATCCAAGCTTCCAAAGGCTTCCACTCCATTTCCATTCAAATCTATTTTGGGTCCTTATATCCAAAAATCCACTACCATGAATACACCTTCATCCATCTTGGGTCCTTCTGTCCCAAGATCCATATCCATTCCTACATCAAAACCTCAAGATATTTCATTGAATTTTCCTCTATCATTCCACCATCCTTCAAGATGTGTGTCGATGTTGATTTTGCCAATTTTTCCATCTTTTCTTCCAAAAAAATTTCAATACCCTACCCAATATCGTACACCTACTTACTATCCTTCTATATTGGGTTCCTACATTTTATCCATCCCATATCCTTCCATTCCTCACATCAAATCCTTGGCTACCATCTTCCTTATCCTCCATATCATTCTTCTCTACCATCACCCTATCAACATCTTTGAGCATACTTTAAGCAGCCTTGGCCCATCATAGCATATCTTTCGAAGGAGCACTATCCAAAGAGAAAGAGGAATAAATTCTTCCCTAAAATAAAATAAAAAAGAGATTGAAAAAGAGAAAAAGTGCCTTGGTGAGAACCTGGTAAATAAGCACCTTGGTAGCAAAAGTAAAGAGAAATAAATCCACCCTATGGTGAAAACCACTTCTTTTGGCACCTTGGATAAGTACCATGATGAAAACCTGGCAAATAGGTGTCATTCGTAATTCCTCCTACTTTCACTCTTCACTTGGGGGAAAGTTCCATCCATGTCATCTTATCCATCATATTTTCCATCTAGCTAGCCCATTCACATCCATGTTCCTTTTGGTGATCTTGACAAGGTTGAGCCTATTGATGAACGCTTTGCATATTGGCATCCATATCTATGATACCCTATCATGATCTTTCTTATCCCAAGCCTATACTTCCTATCTCTGAGCATTACTTCCATAATCCAAACATTCACTTATACCTACATCACCCTTTCTCTTGATGGTGTTGTCCTATCAGTTAACCCCTTGGTCTTGATCAAAAGAAAGAACAAAATAAAATTGCAACACAAGTTCTCAAGAACTCTCTTGACCTGTCCACTCTTTTGGGTCACATGCTTTTCATGACATCAGGTCATTGCTCTATATGCTATCTATCACCACTTCATGAGCTAACATTGCTATATTATTTATCCCTAGCTTGGGTAATCTTGAGGAGACTGTTCTTGAAGGTGGCATTCACTCACTCCATTCATCATTTTATGTTCACTTCTAAGCCATCAGTTTTCTTATCCATTTGTAAGGTCCTATACCTTGCTAGACATTGCGGGAAAACCAATGTAATCATGCTTGATAATTGGTAATCTCTAAAAATCCAAAAATATTTTTAAAATGAGAAAATAACAAAAAAACTATAAAAAACAAAAATCGTGCCTTGGTGAAAACCCAGTAAACAGGCACCGTGGTAGAAAAAATAGCATTCCTACAAATGGTGAAAACCTGGTAAATAGGCACTATTTCGTCAACTCGCTTCTCTTTCTATCAAAGCTTGGATAACTATTTAGTAAGAACTTCAAGAACTTTGAGCTAACACAAGACATAACACGTTCCTAGCTGATTGACTCTATCATTTACCTATCACTTTACCATGGTTTGAAATCTAATCTTATCCTTCTTAAAACTGTTTCAAGGAAAGCAATTCACCAACGGTATTTCTCAATACCAAATCAATCAACCAAAGGTGTTTCTCAACACCACCCCAATTAAACAACCAAACAAAGGTATTTTTCAATACCACTGATCAAGTCACATCTCATATCAACAAACAAAAACAATATTTCTTAAACACTCATCCTATTATCAACATGATCATATTGAATCTATCAATCAGAATCACAAGCACAAAAATGATCAGCCATGTCCTATGCTTGCATGAATTTTGACTCCTATGTAACTCTATGATGTATTCATACTAGAGACAGACTGAAAGAGTTTGGATACTTTTCTTTGCATGACTGTTTGTTCTTTATCAGATTTTTTCTTATTATACTTCTCTCGAATATTTTAATGATACTCTACTGAGTTAGAAACATGAGGACAGGGGGTATGATATTTTCTTTTATTTTTTCTTGTGATTGACATGGGTTTTTTACAAGGTCTATGATGAAAAAGTTAAAGCTACATGAATGGCTCTGATTCTAAGACCAAAGAAAACAATTATGTTAGTTTGGGTTGCTATCTTTTGTCAATTGTTTATTATCATATTTCTAAAAATGTTCCATGAGTCTTTGTACTAGAAAATTGAATAAATCATATGGTATTTTATTTAGTTTGTTATGTGTTTTTTAAACTCAATTGATACTCAAGACATCATTATCTTCTACATCTTGATGCTTGTGTCAAATTGCAATATAAAAATTAAGCTCAAATTAGTATTCATATCATCAGAGTAAATTAATTATTCATGGTGGTTGTACTAAAATCAAACATTTTACATAAGTCATATTCATATTATCATAGTCACTTAAGTACTAGTGATGATTGTATGTACTTATATCTAAGAAAAGTGATATTCATACTAACATGATTACTTGTATATCAGTGTTGGTTATGTGAAAAATGGGGTATGGAAAAATCTCAATGATGAAACAAAAGCATAAAATGAATGACATGAAAATGGAAGTTGCATCTGCATTTGCATTTTAGAATTGCATTTCATTCTAGAAGTTTCATATCTCTTATATCAAGTGATGCTAAGAAAGGCTATCATAACACACATTCGAAAGAGGGAAAGGCAAACTTCAAACATTCAAAGTAGTATTTTCATTGTTTTGACCACTATCTTTTCTATTGGAATCAAAATTTTCATTCTAAGCTTATTATTCTCATCCAGATGTTTTTTATATGGAAATCAACCCAATTTCATGTTCATTTTGATTCCAAGGGGCATTATCAATTACATCTAAGCAAGAGATCGTAATACCATATTTTTTCAAACAATTGGGGCATTATTAGAAATCTAACTTGACTCTACAAGTGATCAAATGAAATAACTTCAAAATAGCTGGATAATCTTCATCGGGTATCAAATTAGTCTAAACATTATCAAATTTAGAATGAGTGATTTCATTGCTTCATATCAAATCGCTCGCTCTTATCAAATTCAAGTTTTAAACATCAGTAGAGATATCAATTTAACCACATCACATCAAATTGATAGTAGCTACAGCTAAATCATTTGAAATTTCAAACAGTGATCAGTTTCAATGCATCACATCAAACTGATCATTTGTTCAAATCTTTGCTAGAAATCAGTTTCATCACATCACATCAAACTGGTTGTCTGGTCAATCTTTCTAAGCCATGTATTGAAGATATCAGTTTCATCGTATCACAACAAACTGATATAGATCAAGATTTCACACATCATTATAATAGTAATTGATTTATCACTTCATATCAAATTGATTAAAGCTTATTATCTTCAGCAATCAGACTGGTGATCAGTTTCATCGCTTCACATAAAATTGATTTCGTGGTAGTTACATTGATCTTTCAGTAATTAAGAGTCTCCAGTAGCTTCAATTGCATTTTGTTCAATCAAGTTCAGAATCGGTTTCTAATCAAGAGTATTTGTACCTCTTTATATCCAGCTATTCGATCACTAATCAAAACTAGATGTTCTTTGAATCAACATGTTGATCGCACATCGATTAAAAGAGGGGCAAATGTAATCACCTAAAAATGGTCTGATAGACTCAAAAGCCCTAATCTGCAATTAAGTCCTCCAGGTCCTAACCAAGACTACCAATATCAAGCTAATCATAATTATATAATTAAACTAGATTGGTTTAAGTATATAATTCATCAAAAAACAATAATCCAAGATCACTCATCAAGAGACATCTATCAAAAGCCATTAATTCTTCAATTAAGCTTGAATGAATTAAATCAAATCAAAAAATTAAATACATGGCTAAAGAAATCAATTAAAAGGAATTAATTAAATCAAATAACTAATATTCCTTCAACATGCCTCAAGGATAAAGCCTCTAACAAATAGGAGGTAATCACTTGGATCAAGCAAGCTTCCATCTCAACCATCCCTCATGGATGCATCGCAACCACTCAATTCAAATTTGAATTTGAATCTTTCCCTAAAGAATTCTCTACAAAAAGAAGCCATTCTAAGCTTATTTGATATAGGAGAATAGAAATTTAAGCATAGAGATAATGTCAATTTTGTTTTAGCTCATCTAGTTCATCATTTTTAGCATGCTAATCTAGTTTATTTGTATAATTTCATTAAATTGTGCATAATTGAACATGTTCTTGATCATTTTAGGAATTCTTTCAATGAATATTTCATTTCTTTATTGTCATTTTATGATGTAACATGCTCAATCTGAGACAAATTTACAAATTAGAGTAGGATCCTCATGACTAGGAAGCAATAATTTGATTTCTTAAGGTTTTCTATGTTTTTCATTGATTTGATCTTACTAACCTTGGATATAATGAGTTATTGAGTGTTTGTGTGTAGTATACTTGCAGATACATAATAACACATCACACCTATCATTGATCCAGACCCACTTGGGGCATATGGTGCAAGGGTACAATGCCTCAATGATTAGATCGACTACAACTTGGCTTCAAGGTTTCACGCCATCCGTTGGATTAAAAATAAGTTATATGTCTGTTACCCTGCTTTAACTTCAGATCTAAGCCACTAATTACATGTTTCCATCAAACAGAATACCTTGAAGGTTAGATCAGACACATCTTATCATTGAGGGAAAGCCCTGACCATTAGATCCTCTACAACCTGATGAGCTATTAATCAATTTCAAAAGGGCCCCAAAACTGACAAGTGCCACGCGTTGAGATGACACAATACCTTGAACAATAAAAAGCTTCATCTTAGTGATCAAGGGATAGACTCGACTTTTGGATCATATCACATCTACACAACCTTTAATTATTTACCTTTGTGCAGACCCGGTCCCACCATCCGCTATGTGTCAGCTAGGTATGATGCCTCGATGAGTAAAGAACTTAATCTGCATGGTTAAGGGATAGCGCCCGCCATTGGATTACAGGAAACATGATTGACAAATGTAAAGGGTAATGTATTTTGGGGATATAGACTTAGGAAATATTAAAATGAACCCTGCGAGAGTTAGGAAATAAAATTTATGGTCCTACTAATGAAAACTTAGAAGACATGACAGAAGAGACTTACATGACATAAGAGACTTAAGTTACATAAAATGTAACTTCATTTTATAACAGTGCTAGGGTTTAGGGTTTTAGCAAGATTTTTTTCATCAATGACTTACTGCTTTAGGTCAGAGACCTAAAATAATTTGTAGAGATAAGGAAAGAGGGTTTGGAATCATGAAAATTTTGAATGGGTCTAACAAAATCCCTCTCCATTTAGGAATATTATACTAAATTAATGATAAATATTTACAACATCAAGAAATTCTTCATCCACATATCTAGAAATAACAAAGGCAAGGATCATCCAAAGCACCCCAAGAAACACCTTGATAAGGAAATATTTTCCACCCAACCACATGGATCCAAAAAGGTCCACTCCCCCATGCTAGGAGATAGAGACCAAGGTCCAGGCAAGTAGGTTATAACAAGGAAGATTCTAAGGCGGTTCAGGTTCTTTTCTCCAAGCAAGTATAACTAAAATCAAGCAAAGGATCCCAAGACTTCCAAAGGAATAAGTATTGGAAAGGACTCTAAGCTACCTAATAGGTAAGCTTCATTGCATAGACCTCACCCCTTGGGTTTATCTTGGTACTATCCTTCCCAATCCCCAAGTAGGCACATGCAAAAAATAACACCTTTCTTGAAGACAATGTTGTCCAATCATGTCATCTCTAAGGAACCTTTGCCCACTCCCATCCCTCACCTGTACTAGCACTAGTTGCATGGGCGAGGCATAAATTAAGTCTTTGTTAAAGTGTAAAACCCCATCCCAAACAATTTAATTAAAATTATCACTTGATTAAAATAGCTCAGCAATGGGTTTCTCTTGGTAGCCACTTAGGGCCCCACCCCACACTATGAGTCACTCACCTAGGGTACTTAGGTTCCTAAATCACCAAGACATAATAAAGTACATAGGAAATTTATTACACAAAGTACACAAATAAGGCATCCAATGATTGAGTAATCCAAGATCAACCACAAATAAATCAGCCTTTGGACCTAGTACTTAAATCAATTCTAAAGTTGACCTAGAAGGCATAACTCAACACATTGACATTTGAAAATACAATCTTCTTTCAATTAAACTTAAAATGAATCTTAATTAAAGTGAAAACCAAACCTAAAATATTTCCTTTAATTAATCAAGTTTATTATTTTAAATCAAACAATTATAACTTATTTTAAATTAAACTTGATTTAATTTAAAATATAATTAATCTAAATAATGGTAAACTAAACATTAGTTTTATAACATACTATTATTTCTATTTTATAAAACTATATATATATA
>MU216854.1:374637-397643 GCA_018584345.1 Thuja plicata | reverse complement strand
TATATATATATATATATAGTTTTAATCCATATATACATATATGTTTAAGCCTATCTTAAACATTATGTTTTATATTAGTTCCAGAAAATGTTTTCTTCCCATATCAGAGTGTTGAAATTTATTAACTATTAGTCTCAGATTTCTTCACCTATCTCTTTTTGGGTAAAATAATAATAGGTGGTGGATATTACAAATTTAATTGTAATATAGAAATGACATTAATTTAATAATAGTTTTCTCCTAAAGTATGTATTATATTTCCACCAATAATGTAAATCATGTTAATAGCAGACATTATACAAACATTAAACAAGATAGGTATCATACACACAAATCAAACATTTATGATTTCTTTCAAAGAGAACCTACTTGGATTCCTGCGGAGAAAATTTGAGGGTGATACTTCCAAGACTCCAACAAGCTTTATCCTCCAAGCTTTCAATCCACCATCCCCTTGAACAAAAAATCTACCAATCCAACTCTACTTATGGTAATAGATTATTAAACTCGTAAAATAATATCATTCCTGAGAGTGGTGTCTTCATGTTAATAATTCCTCTCCAAAATTATTTCTTTCTTCTCTCTACCCTCCAGATAGCCATTCCCAAACATAATTTTCCTCTAAACTAATATAGACCACTATATGGTTGGAGGAGTTGCTTCACGGGAAGCAATTGCTCCAACTACTATAGTTGGTTTTCAATTAATTAAACTCCAACTTCCTGCTTCCCGTAAAACTCCAAATGATTAAAAGTGTTTTTAAAATTTATAATTAAATAATATTATTAAGTCTTAAATATGACAATTACAAATAATATTACTGTGTAACTCCCTTAGCCTAATGGTAAACTAATTAGCCTAACTTGTAGTTGGTCTCGGGTTCCAATCTGCTAGACAAGCTAGTTTTGTTACACGACAATTTAAACCACATAATGCATCTAAGTCTCTCCTAGACACAAGTACTACAAAACATGATCTATGAAGATAAAGAAAAATAGCTAAAACAAGAAGTATAGAAAGACAAGAAAAGAATAATACTATCAACCATAAGAAAATAAGTAAAGAACCCAACCCAAGTGGTAATATCAGGAGGTGGAAAAAGGTTAAGGTTTATTGCAGGGACCTTGGTACTATCTCTACAACAAAAAAAAACTATCAAGGATTTGTAGGGAACTCTCAAATGTGTTAAGCCATGTGATTCGATGCCCGGTACTCACAATCCTGCATCATTGAACAAGGATACATACACAAATACATATAAAGAAATCTATCACAGATAGATGACTGAGATCAGTACCATCATGTGAACCTCACCCGAGTGAGTAACTAAGAATTTGTCCCAAGTCATTACAAACATATCAGGCACACCTATATATACCATGCAGTAAAATAATGTTCTGTAACATAATCCATGGGGTTAGTCTCAAATCCAAATCATCTAACCGAAAGGTAATGAATTCATTAGATAGAAATAATAATAAATCAATATATCAAGGCATCCAAAGCATAGAATAATAAATGAGTTTATAAACAAAATATCAGAGATCTAATATACAAAGTAAGTCGAATCTAATCCATGAAACATACAAAAAGCATGAAACAATCTATGAGGAATAGTATCAATATGTCCAATCCTACAATAAAGTTGTAGCCAACATAGGGGTAGTACATTGACTCTCTTGACTACCAAGGTAGGCAAAAATGGTTAGGATACATTTTAATCCTTTTTGGACATATAAGAGGAAGGTAGAAAGGCTAGTAGCACAAGAAAACAAAATAGGATTAGGTACCAGAATACCCAATATTCAATGTTGGGTGTAAGTTCATATATAAAATTATTAATATTTCCTTTTTACATTATAGATATGCTCAATGTTATAGGTTATACTACTACCTAATAGATTAGCTAGAAATCATGCAGGTACCTCTAAACACTTTTACAACCTTGTCAGAATATATTATGTATTAAAGACCTCTTAACATATTTACTGGAAGTGTTTTTATTTAACAAAAGAGATGCATAGTTTGTAAATTTTTAGAAGTGAATAAAAATAGTAGCTTACCTAATTTGGAAACCAATTATTATCAATTATTCTAGTTCAAATCTTGTTAATCTAGATTCATAAGGGAATAATTTCTCTAAGTAGAGAATATATTCTAGATAATTCAAAAATACCTCACATATATATGGAAAACAACCCCTACTTAATAAACAAACAATCTACAAATTATGCATATTCTTAATGGACGTGAATCTTGATTCCTTGTTAAGAAATATAGACCAATCTAAATTTATGATTTTAATAAGAGCATCCATTTAAAAGGCCTAAGCTTAAATTTTTTTTTTTTTTTTAATTTACCGTAATCATAAATTTGGAATGTTCATTCCTAGTAGGGGATATAGTTCAAATAACAAAATTAATGTAAAGTATTCCAAATTGTAGAAGAAACATAGTGTATACTCTATTACAAGAGGAAAATATATAACATATTATAAAGAGCATACTATGAATATTTCCATATGGCTTATATCATACTCAATTTATTAGTTAATTTTTCCCAAGCACATCTTCCGTATGACATATATCATAACTTCATATTATAAATTAATCTATCTTAAGAACATTTTTTGTTTGACATTCTCCATACTCATATTACTAACTAATTTAACATGACTTCCTCTAATCCTAGGGTTTTCTAAGGATTTTTTTTGCAACATAGAAATTCAAATATCAAATACATCATTACAAACATGACAAACATCCAAAGAAGGAATAATGAGTGGGTCTAATGTCAGTTGTAGGTGGAACTATAAATTAAAAATTGTATACATAAAACAAATCATCTGACATATATAGTGACCCATATATCTAATTGTAACTCAAATTATACTCATAGCATAAGTCATTCCATATACACATCATGAACCACTGTTGCATCATGCTACATGAAGTCCATACAATTTATGAAATTATTACAAACAAAAAATAGAGTATCAGTGACAAGATGAATATGGCATTGATTAGAAGTGGTGATTTTAATACTTCTCTATTCACAATTATGTCAAAAACTCACTATGACACCATATTCTTATACTTGACAGTGTTAATATCCCCTAACTAGTGTAATCCCTAGATCCTCAGCCAAGGCTCAAGAATTCATTTTTGATGACCTTGCTTGTGTATACTCTTGTGGGAAGTTGGAGGTTGCACAATTTTCACTTAGAGGGAGAATGTGATTTACAAAACCATGAATAACATGGTGCCCTCGGGGAAATATAATGCAAGTTCAATAATAAATACATATAGTAAAAATAAACGCAATAATAAGAAATAATATACAAGGTACACGAAATAGATAAGAATTTTGTCCCAAGAATATATTAGTTTCATGATGAGAGCACTGTTGATGAAAATGGAAACACAAGGTTATTATTTCTAGTGATAATAATAACAAAAGTATTGGAAATCATGTATCACTATTATGATAATTGGACTATTAAAATACATCATTTTTAATAGAATATATGGAAATACAACTGCTAAATGATTGTGGATGATATTGTAGATTGGATAGTTGAACTATAGGGATGAGGGTTTCTTTTCCAAGATGGATTACTTGGGATTGACTTGGATATATTAGGAGCATTAAGAATAAGTATATGAGATCATGAGACTTGAATTTCTATGAGGAAGATGTAAATTAACTTGAATGAATGATAGGGGAGAACTAAAAATTTTAAACAAGGATTACCATATACAATAATCAAATGGATATTTAGGGATTTAAATAGTTTTTTAGTGTAAGCATGTGAATAAAAGGTATCTATAGGGTCGGGAGAAGATAGAAGGGATAGACAAGGTAGAGGAAGGATTTATAAGGAATACAATATAAATGAATAATATTCCCTATGCTAAATGTAGAATAGGATATGTGCTAACAAACATTGTGAAAAAAAAATATCAAATTCATGAAAAGTGTTAGGACAAGATTTGTGTATTGGGATGATAACTTGATAGTTGGACCTAGTAAATTATTCATGGTTTGAAGTGATTAAAGAGGGGTGAACAATAGATAATTGTTTGACTATTTTCCCAAATACAAGTACTAAGATTAAAGGAGGATACATGGATTGGATAAGGTTGGATCATATGGGTAGATATAGAGGATGGATAAATGGGAATGTAAGAGGAGGAAATATAATGAAATGGATAAGATATATAGAGCTGACCACCAAGAGCATGGTGAACTTACTCATGGTTCTTTTTTTTCTAATTTTTCATCATGTTACTTGTTCAGGACACCATAAATAGTTATTTTCACCTTTTTATAGAAAATTTTTCTATAAAAAAATTTGTTCCAAATTTTCAAGTTTATTCTTTTTGGAAGAAGCATTTAAAAGCAATTATTTTCATGGATAGTATTCGTTGTCAAATAATAACTACTATAAAACATGATATTTTTTTTAGTTTTCATAGATATTGATGGATGGTGCGAAGAAAAATGGATTATATGGATGGAGGAAATATGGATAGGGAACTATGTGAAATATTATAATAGAGTGTCTGGAGGATGGATGTTGAAGGATTTGTTAAAGGAAGAATATGATAGTGGTCTTAAAAGTGACTGTTGT
This sequence comes from Thuja plicata, assembly GCA_018584345.1. Lineage (NCBI taxonomy): Eukaryota > Viridiplantae > Streptophyta > Pinopsida > Cupressales > Cupressaceae > Thuja > Thuja plicata. Next base: position 393,010 of record MU216854.1, on the reverse strand, counting down.
TAGGGAAAACATTAGTTCACACAATAATGGGTGTTGGATCTCAAATTAGGAGTGTATTTTAGATTTTGGGATATAAAAGTCCAAAATATATTTAGGGAATTGTGGACTTCAAATAGTGGAATTTGGGAATAGGAACCACAAATAAATTTACACAATGGAGGATGAGAAATCCTTGCATGCAAATAAAATATAAGAATACAAATTTGGGTTGTTCAATTTTTTCTTAAGATTATTTTTTAATTTTGGAATCCACATTATTTTTTCGTTTTCTTTTTCATTTTTTTAATGGGGACTTTATGGGCTTTAAATATTTTAGTTTATTCTTTGCATTTGCATGTTGACATTTCATGGAATTTTATAAGTAATGTATAATAAATTTAAAAGAAACAAAATTGGTATCACCAAAGTAAATAGAATGAATGTCACTCACATGTCCTCAGACTGATAAACAATAAGGAAATTCTATCAAGCATTGTAACTAAATAATCATTGAAATCCATAATACTTATGTTGTTGGAACTCACATACTCTATGAAATGACTAACTAAAGTAGATAAGCCTCTTCTCTACCCCACTAGGTAGTATATAATACATGATATTTACCCCTCCTGATAAATGACAACATAATCCCCTCTTCCTTCAAATCAAACTCAAGAAATAAATTGTACAAATATTGCAAAACATAGTGTCAGAGAATCCTCATCTAGATATCCCTATGTTAGGCCCAAAGAAGAAAATAACAACTAAGAGGGGGATGAATCATTTGTACTCATAGTCATTAAAAAATTTAACAAATGAATCACTTACAAATCTGAAAGAAAAAACAGTAATGAAAGATCTACAATAAACTACTAACATGGCTAGATTTACTCACAAGGAATACCTGATAAGGGAAAACCCCAGTGGGAGTCAAACATACAGCATTAATGTACTTTGCCAAAATTACTTCCCAGTTAAGAGAAAATAGGAACAAAGAAAAATGCACTTGCATCTAAAAGCTTACTTCCTAGAGGACACTACTCACAATACAACAATTTGGCCCTTAGTCAGGTTTTCCGATCAATCCCTAATAATAGTTTAAAATGGTTGACAAACTATCTAATACAATAGAAATGACTTACAAAATCTCCTATGGCAATATAGTTCTAATGATGTACAATTTATGCCTGAGTTGCAAATTACAAACATCTCTTTTTCAGCACATACTACACACATCACAATCACAAATGATTTCACATTTATAATGCATCTTACAATGAATGAAAACAACAAGGTCGGCCAGGACCTATGCAAATAAGTTACATGAATAATAAGATCAAACACCAAATTGATCCAAATCAAGTTAGGAAAGACTTATATAGGACCCAAAACATCATCCTTGAACATGTGAGAGCAACATTAAATCCAAGCCATGAATTGCGACATGTTACTTCACCATGTCAGCTAAGACCTAAATCAAGAAACTACAATACTCTTAGAAAATCACCAAATGTTATCACCTCGGTCAATGATAGCTAAAAAAATGGTCATAACCTGATCCAAGAACACAAGAAAGAAACATGAATATATTCTCAAACCATGATAACATCTCAACCTCAAAAACTAGACTCATCTCTGCACTATTCATCATGAACACTAAATTCTGTGACACCAAAAAGATAGCTCCTCAAACTCTAAATCATGAACAACACTATCTAAGGAAACAAAATTTAGCTCAAAATGATCCACCATCTTTGAATCCATTAAATCAGCCAAACTAATCCATACCGAAGCAAAAACTCAACTGCTGAAACATCCTAAACAAAAAGAACACTATAATACTGACACCTGATAAATAAATCATAACTCCAATTGTCATACAATGCTCTATAAGCTTACAAGAATAAATTACAAACATATTTTAACCATCACAAGTGTTCGTAAAACAAGATCAACAATATATCACCTAAACAACTGAATTCCTCTCTACTAAACAAAACACACTGTCAGCAACAATAATAGTATGTTGAAATCAATGAAAAACATCAATGCCAATACACATAAACAATGTGTAATCAATAATCTATTAAATTCTCAAAAATTTCCCCCTTTGCGATTGATGGAAACATATGAAGTGAAAAATTGATCAATGCACAAAGATAATATATCCACCTGATCACTCTACATATCCAGCTTCAAAACACTCAACACAACTTTATTTTCACATAATATTCTCCCCATTTGACATCAATGGAAAAGGACCTTAGACATCAAAAGAACTAAACTCGCCTCAAAATAAAATTGAAACTTTATAGTATCAATCAGTAATATCCTCAAGATTTCTCCCCCTAAGAAGTAGTCCACATCTCACAATCTAGAGAATAATTTTTTGATAATGTCTTGGATTGATGACATACTTAGCATTGTCTATTTTGATTGGTAGGCATCATTACCTCAAACTTATCTTTGATATATTCAAATGTAGCCTTTGGGAAAGGGTTTGTAAGGATATCATCAATTTTCCCCTTAGTAGATACATATTTCAATCTGATCAAGTTATTCCCTCATAGAATATATCCACCTCTCATCATTACAAGCTTCTTTAACATCTTTAGTTTCAAATTTAGATATAAAATATGTTTCATCTCTAGGAATTCTTCCTCTAGTTTGAACACCTCTATTCTTATCACTGATAATAGCACTTTCAGAATGATTAATCTTTCAATATTGTAAAGTCTTTAGAATAGGCTTCGTAGTAGACCCTTCAGTTTCAATGTACTCATTAGCCATCAGTTCAACCTCCTAATTCAATTCATTCTTATCCTAATCCTAATTTTTTACTTCCACAATTAGATTATTCTTTTCAGTTATGACATGCCTCCAGTTTCTTTCTGATCTTTGCACATTCTTATCAACTCTAACATTGGAACTTTGAAAAATCTTCTTTGTTATATTGTTATAACATTTATATTCTTTTATCTTAGTAGAATATCCAAGAAAGATTCCTTCATCACTCGTAGGATCAAACATTCCAATATCTTCATCTCTCTTGATATAGCATTTACTTCCAAAGATTCTAAAGTGTTTCACTATAGGAATATGACCACAACAAAGTTTATAAGAAGAATTATGAGTTCCTTTCTTTATCTTGACTCGGTTCAAAGTATAAAAAAAAGTGCTCATAGACTCTCTCTAGTATATCTATGAAACAATTCCTTCAATCATCAGTCCTAGTTGTTTCTAGGATAGTTATGTTACTTTTCTCTGCAACACAATTATGCTGTGGTGTTCACGTAGTAGACATCTGCCTGTAGATCCCATGATCTTCACAATAAGCATAAAATTATCCAGATATAAATTATCCTCCTCTATCCAATCTTAGGGAATTTAATCTTTGTCCAGACTCTCTTTCAACCATCTTCTTGAATAGATGAAACTTCTGAAAAGCTTCTAATTTTTATCTAAAAAATTTAACTAACATCATCCTTGAATAGTCATCAACAAATAACATGAAATATCTATCACCATAATAGCTTATTGTCCTTGTAGGACCACATAAATCTGTATATATCAAATCTAGCAATCCATTTGAAGTATATATCTTACTCTTAAAAGTAGATCTAATTAACTTTCTTTATTAACATTACTTGCACAAATTTTTAGGATTCAACAGCTAAGGAAAATCTCTTACAACATTAGTAGTGCTAAACATAACCACATTATCAAATTTTATATGACAAAATCTTCTATTGCACAACTGACTATAATAAACTTTTGCAATTAGACATTTGTTCTCAACAGTTTTCAAGTGAAATAAATTACCAAAAGTATGTGTACCTGATGCAATAAGATTTCCATTGCTCCCAAGGATTTTTCACACTCCTATGAATTCCAATTTGTATCTGTTGTCTAGTAACTATCCAACACTCAACAAGTTATAGCTTAATCCTTCAACATATAGAACATCATAAGTACTACTTGTACCATCAATAACAATAGATCCTTTCCCTTTTATCAAGCAAGGCATGTTTTTAATAAGCCTAAAAAATCCACCATCATAATCTTCAAGATTCAAAAAATTATTTTTATCACTAGTCATATGATGTTTTAACATCCACTATCAATGAACCATTCATCTCTTTAACAACATGTGAAACCAAGGCTTTATCTTCATTAGGATTATCTTATTTAATATAAATCAATACAATCTCTTCATTACTAGCACCAGATTCATCATCTGTCACACCCTCTTCAACAACATAAAAACTTCTATGACCCTTGGGATGGAATTTATTATATCTGACCTTGGTTTCGTTTGAGACTTTATTTGGAAATATAGATGCAATATGACAAATCTTATTACAAGAAACAAATGTCAAAGGTTACTTTCCTTCATACTTACGAGAGCCTTTAGGAAATAATATTAAAATAAAGGATTAAATTTCAATGATCTTTCTTTCTTCTTTCATGATCTCTTCTCATTCCTTAGAATAGTAGCTATCTTTTATTACTTTAGAAAAGCTCTCTGCCTGATCATGCTTTGTCACACTGGCTTTGAACTTAGTCTAAACTTTCAGAAGTTCCTTAGGAAGAGCGTGGTGCAATAGCACCTAGGCTATCTCCTAGTTCTATGTTTTGGTTGGTGCTTGTACTGACCCTAGTCAAGTCAGGAGTGTTTGTTTAGGTCTTAGGAGGTCTTATAAGTTAGTGCCTAGATGGATTAGACTAGGATCATTCCATTCTAGTTGTTTTTTCTTATGTTAGTGTTTTAGCTCATTTGTTAGCCTAAAGTGGGATTTTGGTTCAAATATCCTAGATGGATTAGGAAAGCTTGTATTTGAGCCTAAAAGGGCCTCTATTATGTTTTTATATTATTTGATATAGGTTTGAGGTCATAAAATTGTTGGATGATATCAGCTTTTGGTACTAATCATGTTCTTGATACTCATGTTTTATCACTGATGTCAACATATATTTCTGTGAAAGAAAACAAACTAGTTACTTGACTGAAAGGCATGTACGGACACTATATGGATGAACCAGAATGAGGGAATTTGGATTTAAGTAGAAGACTAAGTTTTGACCTTACATCTTAGGGCGCTTGACTTTATGTTTCATATCATGGATGTTATAGCTATTTTAGTAAAGACTATTTTTCTGGACTGTGACTATGATTCTGGACAAAGGTCTCTATGTTTCATTCATATCTTGCTAAGGAAGATGTTTCAGAACTTGAAAGCTTATTGATGGAGAGCTGACATATGATGGTGAAATGGGTTGAGTTCAATTTTTGTTTGGGTACTGATGACATCAGCTATCGCGTGTCACCTGGAGAAGACTTATTTCTTGGCTGACTTCAGACTTGTAACATTTGGAAATTAATTATGAGCATGGACTATGGATCTGGAAGTATTTTTAATGAATTGTAAATATTGTATACTTTTTATAGGTATCGTGTGTATCTTAGCAAGGGCTTATGTAATTATTTGTATGATGGGAAGCCTTAATTGGCCGACCTAGTTAATTGTGTAGTATAAAAGATTAACTGGCCGACCTAATGGGTTATTTTAAGAGGGTATATATGAGTGATATTTTCATTTGTGAAAAGTGTGGTAGAGAAAGGAACAAGTAGAGATTTTTGAAACTGTGAAGCTTGACTTCTAGATAGAGAGAACAGTTGGTACTTCATTAGAACTAACCAAGCATAGACAATTGCTATTAGATAGTTTACTAAATTGTGTATTTTCTATATACACTTGATGCGAATTGTGAATCCTTGAGGGTGGCTTTAACCTTCTTTGGGAAGTGAGCCTACTACTTTCATTGACTCCTAATAGGGTCTGTCTCCTAACATGGACTGTGTATTGTAATGTAATAACAAGCTCCTAACAGGGTTAATATGTTTTAATAGGGATACTATACTCTTAGTACATTATTTTGTGGGTGTTAATTCCCACTGGGGTTTTACCTTTAACAGGGTTTCCTCGACAACAAACATTGTGTTATGGTGATTGGTAGTTACTGTGTTATTTACTTTTGATATTATGGTTCATAAAGTTTTAAGTTTAATAATCTATTGTACAACTGATTCACCCCCCCTCTCAATTATCTTGTGTACTGTTATTCCTAAAAATTGGTATCAGATCTATTGGTCCTTAGAGAGAAATTTTAATAGCTTGAGGTGATCCTAGAGATGACTCACTACAGGAAGGATAGTCTGAATTTTGATCCTGAAAACTTTGACAGTTGGCAGAACAAGATGAGAACACATTTGATATGTTTGGGAATTGAGTACTAGATGATCACAAAGAAGAATTAAAATATAGCGACTGAGGATGAGCTGGACAAGGCTACTAAATAAGAAAAGAAACTATTTTCCTATAATATGGTTGCAAGGGAATCTCTGCTCAACACCTTATCTGAAGGAGAATTCACTGAAGTGAAGGATTTGGACTCTGTACATGACATCTAGACAAGACTGGAAGCATAGTATGTTGGAGACAAATTTACAAAATAAGCAAAGTTGCAGAACTAGAAAACAAAGATGGAATCACTAAAGATGAGACAAGAGGAGAATGTCATAGCATATGCATAGAGAATTACTGAGGTAGTTACTGGTATTAGGAACTCTGGAGGTACTTATAGCGAGGAAGAATTAATTGCAAAGATTCTCAAATCTTTGACACCTGCATATAGAACCAAAGTACAGACTATAGAGGAGATCATACCTTTAACACTGAACTTCACTAGAGAGATGCTGATTGGAAATCTTACTACATTCAAGGCCACAGAATATGGAGACACTTTACCTAGGGTAGAGTTAGAAATCAAGGAAACTGTGCACAAGAACAAGAAGGCCCTATCTAGAAATTCAAGTAGTAGTGATCTAAGAGAAGAACTTGGAGCTTATGCTGATGAATGGGAATAGATATAGGAAGAATAAAGAAAGCTAGATGAAATTGTGGCACTGATTTCTAGAAGAGAAAAGAGAGGTAAGGGTAAATTTGAAGGAAAATTACATTTGAAATGTTTTTCATGTAATAAGATGGTCATTTTGCATCTAGATATGCTACAAGAATCCCAAAGAACAAACCTAAGTTTTTCAAGTCTAAGTTCTCAAAAGATAAGGAATGTTATCATGCTAGTGAGTGAATATCTGATGATGAGGATGATAACTTTGATGAGATTGGATTCATTGCTATTAAAGATGATGCACCTATGCATGAGGAGAAATCCCTAGTATCTCGATTTGAAAAGAAATCTAAATGGGTTATAGATAGTGGATGTTCACACCATATGACTAGAAATAGGAATAAGTTTGTGAGTTTGAAGAAACATGATGGTGGTGTTGTCAAATTTGGTGACAATACTCCTAAACTTATTATTGGAGTTGGATCTATTTCTTTGGATGGAAAGACTAACACTGACAATGTATTACTTGTTAATGGACTTAAACATAACTTTTTGAATGTTGGACAGCTAGTGGACAAGGGTTATCAGCTAAATTTCATTAATGGGAAATCTTCTATCAAGAGTAAGACAGGAGACTTGATAGCATCTGGTTCTAAATCTAGTGGTAATGTATTTGAACTTAACACATCTGAAGCTACTTGTTGTATTGCTAAAGTTGATGACAATTGGTTATGTTAGAATAGTCCCAAAGGATAATTGAGAGGGTGGGGTGGTGAATCAGTTATCAATAACTTTAATTATTTTTCTTCTTTAACTTCCGAATACAACAAACTAAATGCTTAATCGGATAACATAGTACACAACACACAATTTGATTAAGGGGAAACAAAATGATAAAAACCCTGGTGAGAATTAGCACCCACAATGAACTATACTTGTTTATATTAATCACTGTTAGAAGATATTTCAACCCTGTTAGGAGTTGTACTTTACAATGCCATAAGTATAGTGACTTGGTTAAGGGTCAGACCCTGTTAGGATTCTTTTATAAATAGCCCTGTTAGAGGTGGTTGACTCACTGTCCAAAATCTCACTGCTTGATGGTGAAGGCTACAACCTTCTGTATAAAAGATATGCACTATATCTGATGATGAACTATAGAGTAGACCTATTGTCTTGATCAGTTTCAGTGTATTACAATCTTTCACTTCTTCTTCACATAGACTCTTGATGAATGAACCAACTCTGATAATCTGCTCTGTACATCTTTATTCTCTTTTTGTATCATTCACACTAAGCATATCAAAATTGAATTTCTATAAGTATCTTTCTCAAAGTATGAGATCATGGGACCTATAAGACAACTCTTCATAACATCCTTGTCAGCTCTACTAAGCACACAAGCATAATTACAACCATGCAAGTATAAATTGAATAGATGCGATGCATTACTAAGTCAGCCTCACCAAATTAACTCTAACTTTGCAATATTCTTGAAACAAGTTTGGTTCCTTTAGATGAATATCATCAACTCATAACTAATCATGAATATACACACACATATCCTGAAGATAGGTACGACTCAAGAAACACGTTACATATGTTGGCTCTAAATAGATACTCTTCTAGAACTGTAACTGCCAATAATAGAATTACACAACTTGACTGAAACATCATATCTGGATTTGTGTGTATGGACATAACATAATAAACATGTCAACAACATGTATCTAACCACGTAAGTCTTCATTTCATCATTCTGATAAGTACATATAGAATTACTACTGTGTATTATATGTTGTCATCAATGTCAAACATACAATCAGTCAACTGCTCAGAATCAAATCTCCAAAAATCTCCCCCTTTGACATTGATCACAACATATGATATTAGAAACATCCTCTATTCATGGTGTCCTCTTTCTTTTACAATCTTCTCAATATCCTCATCAAAGATTTCTCTTATACTGCTGCAGTTCCTCTAACTATGTTTTTGTTCCATGTATATACTCCCCCAGAGTATATGCTCCCCCTTAGTACATAATCCCCTTACTATATACTCCCCCTTTGACATCAATGGAAAAGGGTGTTGTAAACCATTAGGCATAGGTACTACTCCTGAAGTACAGTAGTCAACCATTCATCAATCACTTAATGACTGATGTTTTTGTTGCTTCTTCTAAACTAACCCAGGAGAGGGAATTACTCCCAACTTCTCCCTGAGATACTCAAAATTATCCTTTGATAAGGGCTTTGTGAAAATATCTGCCAACTGTTCTTTGGTGCTCACATAGTCCAATTTAACTTCTTTGTCTGCAACCTTCTCTCTCAAAAATGGTACTTGATCTCTATGTGTTTTGTCTTTGCATGCATCATAGGGTTCTTAGACATGTTGATAGTGCTAGTGTTATCATAGTGAATAACAATAGGATAATCAACCTGAATGCCAAAGTCTTTAACCATCAGCTTGATCCAAACCATGGTTGAACAATTCAGTGCTACTGTAACATATTTAGCTTCTGCTATTGACTAGGAAATACAATTCTACTTGTTTCTTATCCAAGAAACCATACTGTCTCCAAGAAATACTGCTCCTCCTAAAGTGCTCTTCCTGTCATCAATACAACCTGCCCAATCTTCATCTATATACACTTGAAGTTTTACATTCTCTTATTTTGGATACCATAAACCATAGCCTATAGTTCCCTTTAGATATCTAAATATCCTCTTGATTTCCATTAGGTGATTCTGCTTGGGTTTAGCTGTAAATCTTCCAACAATGCCAACTACATTAGATATTTCAGGTCTAGATTGAGTTAGATAAATGAGTTTACCAATCATAGATTTGTACAATGTCTTATCAACTACTGTGGAATCATCATCTTTTGAAAGATTGATTCCTATTATCATGGGAGTGCATATAGGCTTACAATCATCCATCCAAAAGGTCTTCATTATTTCCTTCACATATTTTCACTGATTAATGAATATACCTTTATCTATTTTCTTTAAATTCAATCCCAAAAAGTATTTTATAGGACCAATCATACTCATTTCAAATTCATTCTGCATTTCTTTTGCAAATTCTATATTGAGCTTGTCATTACCTCCAAAGAAAATGTCATCAACAAATGTGGCAACTAATAATAATCCATCAGGTGTCTCTCTTGTGAATAGGTTATAATCTGTTGCTCCTTTCTTGAATCCAATCTTGGTAAGATAACCATCAAGTCTCTCATACCAAGATTGTGTGGCCTTTTTAAGACCATAGAGTGCTTTCTTCAATCTGCATACCATGTTTGGCTCATATGAAAGATTAAATCCTTCAGTTTGTTCTATGTATACTTCTTCATTCAAGTCAGCATTCAAAAAAGTTGATTTTACATCCATTTGATAAACTTTAAAGTCTTTGAATGTTGCATATGCCAAAAACAATTTAATGGCTTCCAGTATACTCATAGGGGCAAATGTATCAGTGTAGTCTATTCCTTCTCTCTGCACATATCCTTTACATACCAATCTTCCTTTGTTTCTTACTACTGTACCATCTTCATTCATCTTGTTTCTGAATACCCACTTTGTTCCAATCACATTTTTGTCCCTAGGTCTACGGACCAATTCCCATGTATCATTTTTAATTATCTGATCTAATTCTTCTTTCATTGCATTCTTCCAGTCAGAATCATTACAAGCATCTTCAACACTTAAAGGTTCAATTTGTGAAAGTAAGCATACCTCTTCATCCATTGCTAGACTTTTTTCTTTTGATCTGATCAAAACATTGTTGCTCTAATCTCCAATGATATCATCTTTAGAGTGGTATCTAGATGTGAATTTTGGAACCTTAGGTGTATCTTCTTCTTCTGTAATCTATGATTCTTCTCTGCTTGATTCAGGGTTATTGCATGAGACATCAATGCAATCAAACATTTCTTCAATAACAGTATCTTTGTTGCTAGGCCTGGGTTCATCTTCAATCATAGGTGCATATTCATAGTATCTTTCTTGAACCATAAAGTTCTCATCAATTTTTATATGAGTACTTTCTATTACCTTTTTCAATCTCAGATTAAAGCATCTATATGCATTTCCTTTTGTAGAGTAACCAAGGAAAATACCTTCATCACCTCTGGCATCAAACTTACAAACACCATCATCTCTCTTGATGTAGCACTTGCTGCCAAAGATTCTAAAATACTTTACTGTAGGTATATTACCAAACCAAAGTTCATAAGGTGTCTTATCTATGCCTGGTAGCAATTGTGTTTTGTTGATAGTATATACTAGTGTGTTCACTACATCTCTCCAGTAGGTGTGCATAACTTTTCCTTCAATCATCATAGTGCACGTTGTATCAAGTATGATCATGTTCCTCCTTTCTACAATCCCATTCCATTGAGGAGTTCTAGGTGCACTCAACTGTCTTTTAATTCCATGTTCTTTAGAATAGTCATAAAACTGATCAGAGGTGAACTCTTCTCCTCTATCTGATCTTAGACATTTTAGTTTTAATCCAGATTCATTCTCAACCTTAGCTTTGAATATTTTGAACTTTTCAAAGGCTTCATATTTCTCCCTTAAGAATGCAACCCACATCATCCTAGAAAAATAATCAACACAAAAAAAGAAATACCTTTCTTCGTAGTATGATCTTGTTTGGGTAGGACCACACAAATCTGTATGCACTAGGTCCAATTTGTTCTCAGCTGAGTTCTACTTGCTTTTGAAAGAACTCCTTACATGCTTACCCATAACACATTCCCTGCATATTGTGTCAACTAGTTTTGCAATAATAGGAAGGTCTCTAACTACCTTGACATTACTTATCTTTACTATGTTATCAAAATTGATATGACATAGTCTCTTGTGACATAACCAACTGTCATCCACCTTTGCAACAAAACAAGTAACATATGAATTAAGCTGAAAAAAATTACCTTTTGTTTTAGAGCCCGATGCAATAATGTCTCCATCCTTGTTGTTAATGATGCACTTGTTGTCTTTTAACTCCAAATGATAACCTTTGTAAAGTAGCTTTCCAACACTCAGCAAGTTATGATGTAGTCCATCAACATATAGAGCATCATATGTCTTGTTCTTCCCATCCAAAGTGATAGAACCTCTGCCTATGATAGGTTTAGGAGTGTTATCTCCAAATCTAACCATACCACCTTTGTATTTGTCTAAATTGAAAAATCTTTCTTTGTCACCTATCATATGATGGGAGCATCCACTATCAATGATCCAATCAGTCCTGATGTCTGCTTTGGAAATTAAGGCTAAGTCTTGTTCTTAATTTTCATCTGCAGTGTCCATTTCCTCAAGCAAACTTTCCATGTCTCTAAGGGCAATGAATCCAATTTCATATTATCCTGAATATTCATTAGTTACACCTTCTTAAGCATGATAACATTCCTTCTTATATTTGGGTTTGTAGTAAGATCTGAACTTCTTGACTCTTGTGGGACACTTAGATGCAAAGTGACCAATCTTGTTACATGAAAAACATTTGAATGGAAGTTGTCCTTCATATTTTCCTTTACCTTTATTTTCTCTTCTACCAATCATAGCAATGATTTCTTCTAGTTCTTCATCAACTTCTTCTTTCACATTATGACTGGAGATGTGTAAGGATTTCTTACCATGGACTGAGGCTTTGAAAGTTATTTCACTTTTAGGTTCAGTCTTCAATTTTGATATCTCAAATGCAGAGATTTTGCTGATCAAAGTCTCTCTCTTGATGTCCTATGAGAATTGCATGGTTTCCTCTAGAATACTTACCTTGTTTTCATAGTCTTATGTTAAAGTAGTTAGCAACTTGTCCATTATGTCTTATTTTGATATTTCTCCACCATTGTTTCTGATTCCAGAGACTGCTTCATTTATCCTTTGATTGTAAGCTCTAATGTTCTCTTTAGGTAACATCTCAAGACTATTGTATTTATTTTTCCATGTCTTCCTATGTGCATTCTTTGCTTGAATATCTCCTTCAAACATATCTTATAAATACTTCCATATGGTATATGCTCTGTCAATTTTCTTGATCTCATAAAATTCACTATCGGATAAGGCGTTGATTAGGGCTTCTTTGGCAATTGCATTATTGGTAAATGTATCCTTTTGTCTATTAGTAGCATCATCATTTGCAAGGTCTTTTAGAGATGGAATTACAACTTCTTGTGTAGCAATTTCAAAGATCTCAAAGCCAACACATTGTAGATGTGTTATCATTTTGTTTTTCCAATCTAGCTAATTTTCTCCATCAAATTCAGGGCTTTCTTTTCTGAAGTAAGACATCTGATCTACCTTAAGCTATTAGGATTCTTCTCTAAGGCACTTGGCTCTGATACCAATTGTTAGAATAGTCCCAAAGGATAACTAAGAGGGGGGGGCAGCGAATTAGTTATCAATAACTTTAATTCTTTTTCTTCTTTAACTTTAGAATACAACAAAGTAAATGCTTAATCGGATAACACAGTACACAACACATAATTTGATTATGGGAAAACCAAATGGTATAAACCCCTATGGGAATTAGCACCCACAATGAACTATACTTGTTTATAGTAATCTCTGTTAGAAGATATTTCAACCCTGTTAGGATTTGTACTTTACAATGTAGTAAGTATAGTGACCTGGTTAAGGTTCGAACCCTGTTAGGAGTCTTTTATAAATAACCCTGTTAGGGGTGGTGGACTCACTATCCAAAAGCTCACTGCTTGATGGTGAAGGCTACAACCTTTTGTATAACAGATATGCACTATATAAGATGATGAACTGTAGAGTAGAACTGCTATCTTGATTAGTTCCAGTGTATTACAATCTTTCACTTCTTCTTCACATAAACTCTTGATGAATGAACTAACTCTGATAATCTGCTCTGTACATCTTTCTTCTCTTTTTTGTATCATTCACACTTAGTGTATCACAATTGACTTGCTATAAGTATCTTTCTCAAAGTATGATATCATGGGAACTATAAGACAACTCTTCATAACATCCTTGTTGACTCTACTAAGCATGCAAGCATAATTACAACAATGCAAGTATAAACTAAATAGATACGATGCATCACTAAGTCGGCCTCACCAAATTAACTCTAACTTTGCAATATTCTTGAAACATGTTTGGCACCTTTAGATGAATATCATCAACTCATAACTAATCATGAATATACACACGCATATCCTTAAGATAGGCACAACTCAAGAAACACATTACAGACGTCGGCTCTAAACAGATACTCTTCCAGAACTGTAACTACCAATAACAAAATTACACAAGTTGACTGAAACATCATATCTGGATTTGTGTGTATGAACATAACATAATAAACATGTCAAAAACATGTATCTAACCATGAAATTCTTCATGTCATCATTCTGATAAGCACATACAGAATTACTATTGTGTATTATATGTTGACATCAATGACAAACATACAATCAATCAACTACTCAGAATCAAATCTCCAATAGGTTATGGTACAGAAGATTTTGTCATGTTAATTTTGATAAAATTGTGAAGGCAAGTATGAAAAAAGCAGTAAGAGATCTACCTAGAATTGTGAAGTCATCTAACACTATGTGTAGAGAATGTGTCATGGGGAAAAAAACTAGCACTTTCAAGAGCAAGGCCTATTCTGCAAAAGGAAAGTTGGATCTGATGCATACAGATATGTGTGGTCCTACAAGAACAAGATCATACTAAGGTGAAAGGTATTTTATACTTTTCATTGATGACTTTTCTAGAATGATGTGGGTTACATATCTTAGAGAGAAATCAGAGGCATTTGACAAATTCAAGATATTCAAGGCAAAATTTGAGAATGAACCTAGTTTAAAGATGAAATGTTTGAGATCAGACAGAGGAAGAGAGTTTACTTCAAAAATATTCAATACATACTATGAAGAAAATGGAATACACAGACAAACTTCAGCCCCTAGAACTCCACAACAGAATGGGATAGCAAAGTGAAGAAACAAAACTATATTAGATGTTGTAGGGACTATGTTGCTGGAAGTAAATGTATCACATGTTCACTAGAGAGAAGTAGTTGGGACTGTTGTGTACACACTGAACATAATTCAAATTAGAGAAGGTACAAGTAAGACTCCTTATGAATTATGGTTTTCTCATACACCTACTGTGAAATAATTTAGAATATTTAGAAGTAAATATTATATCAGAAGAGAGGATGAGATTGGAAAATTTGATGCTAGAAGTGATGAAGGAATCTTTCTTGATTATTCTACTAAAAGCAAAGCATACAGAAATTTGAATGAAAGTGCCAATGTGAAGATAGATGAAAAGTTCCAAATTCAGGAAAGAATGTATAACTATGATCGGATTACACAAACAAAATAAGTTACTACAGAACCTAGAGAACCTTTGATGATTGAGAATGAACCTCTGATGACTGAAAATGAAGGAGAAGATGAGAAAATTGAAGATACTAAGCCACAGAAGACACCAAGGTATGTTAAGAAGAACCATCCTAAAGATCAGATTGTTGGTGATACAAGTAAAGGTATAATGACTAGATCTAAGGGTAGAGAAGAGATTTTTTTTATTTCTCAAGTTGAACGAAAGACTACTGATGAATCATGTAGAGATGAATCTTGGACTAAAGCTATGGAAGAAGAACTTGAGTAGATTAAGAAGAACAATACTTGGGACTTGGTTCCAAGATCAAAGAACAAAAATGTGATTGGCACTAAATGGGTTTTTAGAAACAAGATGAATGATAAAGGTATAGTGGTAAGAAACAAGGATAGATTGGTTTGTAAAGGATACTCATAACAAGAAGGTATAGACTATGAGGAGACATTTTCTCCTATTGTTAGTGTTGCCCGAATTTTCCATTCTGTGCAATTGACCTGGTTTGCCCTGTCTTGCTTTCTCTATCTTGTTTTCCAGGCTCCATGTCTTCTCTTGGTCCTTAAAACCTAGGTCTTTCATGCAAATGAATGATGTAATAAACCCTAAATCCTTGGATCGTTATGTTTCATCGTTACTTTTTCCCATCACTTAGGGCATGTGCTTTTTTCTCAATCGGGTGATCGCGTGACCCTGAGAGAATATTCTCTTTTCTTTCCCGACTTCACTTTCTGCTTTGTCACGTAGTCTTGTGATACTTTGGAATATTCCCTCAGTGTCTTCCGACTTAGCTTTTTCTCTTTGGTCGTGTGATCACCAGATCCATGTTACAAGTCACATAAAGAATGGGGCCCGCCCTCAGTCACCTGATCGCGTGAAGAATTTAACAATGGATGATGTGTCTCCCGACTTCGCGGCTGCCTTTTGGTCGCCTTGTCGCTAGAACAGCACGATGACTCAGCTTCCCCAATGCAAATAGATGAACCAGTGGCTGTGTGACATGTGTCATATGGTGGATGGATGCTGATGTTTGTCAGGTAATTGCCAGATGAAGGAAAAAGATCACACGACTAGGAAACTTAGTGTTTCTTTCCCTTCAGTCATGTGATCGCTGGATAATTTAAGGGTATCCTCAATTTTATAGCGATTAAATGCCAGCCGTCTGATGCAAAGCTCAGAGGATCCAACGGTGGTCGCGTAGTCTGGAGATCAGATTGCCCTACAGAGAAAGTACTCCCGACTCAGCGACAAGGGTCAGTCGGGATGTCGCTAGAAGGATTCAAGGATACTCAGGCGCTATTTGAAAAGTCAAAGGGCTCAGACATAGGTTCTCCTGACTTGGAAACTAAGCTTTGTCGCATGGTCTCGAGACAGAGAGATAGCATCTAGCGATCAGGCGACAAGCCGTGACGGTTTAGGGTGGCAGTTAGGCGCATGGTCGCGGGAAGAAAGGTGAGTTAAGGAAAATGCCTCGCGACTTCGATTTCACACAGTCGGGATGTCACTGGATCTGGCTCAAGTTAAGAAGAGGTTAAATTTCCTTTGTCGCCAAGTCTGGAGATTTAACCAGGTTAATGTCTGATGCTCGCGACAAGGAGACTAGCCGTTGGTCGCTAGGTCGCAGGACTTTGAATTTGAAAAAATGGCGGCAGATTTGACGCTATGAATTCTCGACAGCCATGGTTCCTCTGTGATCGTGTTCCAGAGCTGATCAGAAGGATCTAATTGCAGAGAGACCATGCATAGGGAGTCTGTTGATCCTTTGATTAAGATTTGTTCGACGTTGGTGGGGAAACAGAGGATTCAGGGACGTGGAAAGAGATACAGAGTCCAATCAAAAGTTATTGCTCTCGGGTGCAGTTGGCAGAAGGACATGGTCATGATCGATGGCTCATTGATGAGAGTTTGAGCGGCAGCCGTCAAGGGTCACTTCTCATCCTAGGGGTCATGATCAGCTGGTGTGCATTCACGACAGGGTCTAGTGCAGAGTATAGCTGATTTTATCCAGGTTGCTTGTCCACGATGCGTAATCAAGTACAGGGATGGGTGCAAAGAAAGAAAGGGAATCTGATCTGATCGATTCACTTGGTGCACATTTATGGCCAGATTAGATTTTGTCCTAGGGTCAATTAGTACATTATAAATCTGTAACCCTAGTAAGGTTTTCTGAGACTCCTGCCTGCTTGCATGGGAGTATTTAATGTTTTTTGAGAGCCTTAGTGCTCAGATTTTGGAATTTTGTAAAGAGAATTTGTTCTCTCTTGGAGTTATCTGAGGCATTCTTTCTGCTCTCTGGCTTTTACATTCTGTAATCTTCTCATTGATTATGCAAGCTGCTGGAAGTACTTTGTGATAATCCTTCACATCCCTATGCTTCCTGGTTTGTATTATCTCTTATTGGATCAAATTTATGAATGTGATTAATGGACATTGGGGTTCCTAGTCCCTCTCATTTTCTGCAAGTCTGTGTGTTATTGTGTTTGATCTGATTTAGATGTTTTGTGGGTATACTTCAGCCCCTAGCAGTCTTGTCTCATTCCTACACCTGGTTGCAGAGAAGGATGTTTGTTTGCAGGTCATAGGTTGAGTCTTTTGTTCAGGCCTTCCTATGAAATACTTATGCAAGCCTATCTAGTGAGTTGTGACCTATTTGACCTGGTTCTTCCATTGATTTCATTCCTTTATACTGAGATCCAAGCCCTAATTTTGGTGCATAACCTAGTAGGTAGTTTGCTTTCAGTCATTTCCCTTTCATGCAATCCTTCTATCCCTTTCCCTCAAAAGATTTACTTTCCTGTTCAAGAAGCAAATTAAGGTGATTATCCAAGAGGAACTAGCCTAGAATCTGGAGGTCTCATCTCGGTTAGCATAAGGTCCCACAATGTTGAGATGATTCCCATGTTATAATGGATTATCAAGACCAAGAGAGCTTGAGATCAGAGGCGCAAATTTAGTGTATAACAATTCTGGCACGCCCGGTGGGACTCTGAGCTGATTTTCAGTTCTTTTCAAGCTTCATTCTGCTGCTGTTTGGTGTGGACAGTAGTAATTTTGCCTTTGGAGGTAAGTTCTAAGCACATCTGGCGACTCTGGAAAGTCTACTG
>MU216854.1:352647-370236 GCA_018584345.1 Thuja plicata | reverse complement strand
CAACCTAGAATCTGGAGGTCTCATCTCGGTTAGCATAAGGTCCCACAACCTTGAGATGATTCCCATGTTATACTGGATTATCAAGACCAAGAGAGCTTGAGATCAGAGGTGCAAATTCAGTGTATAACAGTTAGATTGGAAGTTGTGAGACTATTTCTTGCTTATGTTGCACATAAAGACTTTAAAGTGTAACAGATGGATGTAAAGTTAGAATTTTTGAATGGTGATCTAGAGGAAGAGGTATACACTGAGAAACCTGATGGTTTTCCTTTGATAGATGATGAAAACATGGTTTACAGATTATGAAGGCATTGTATGGACTGAAACAAGCACCAAGGGAATGGTATGCAAGATTGGACAAATATCTACTTAGTCTTGGTTTCAGAAAAGGTAATGCAGATAGTAATTTGTATTTAAGAAATGATGAAGGTGGAATCTTGATTATAGAATTTTTTTTTGATGATATCATTTTTGGAGGTAATGAAAAAATGAGTAAGAAATTTGCTTAAGAAATGGAGAATGAGTTTGAAATGTCTATGATTGGTGAGATGAAATATTTTCTTGGTTTGCAAATTAATCAGAGAAAGAATGGAATTTTTATATCTCAGACCAAGTATCTTAAGGAAATGTTGAAAAAGTTTGGAATGGAAGATTGTAAACCTGTTAGATAACCTATGGTGACTGGAAACAAATAGACTAGTGATGATGAGACTCAGACTATTATTCAGACTAATTATAGATCAATGATTGGAGGTCTACAATATCTAAAACACACCAGAACAGATATTACTAATGCAGTTGGAATTATGGCTAGATATAAAGCAGATCCTAAAGAAACACATTTTGCTGCTGTGAAAAGAATCTTCAGATATTTGAAAGGAACTATGGAATATGGATTGTGGTATGAAAAATATAATGATTTTACTTTTCAAATTGGGTAGGTAATGTGGATGATAGAAAGAGCACAATTGATGGTGCATTTTTCCTTGGGAAGAGATTGGTTTCCTGGTTAAGCAAGAAGCAGAACTATATTGCTCAATCTACTGCTGAATCAGAATATGTAGCTGTTGCAATAAATTGCACACAAGTTGTTTGGATGAAACAAATGCTAGAAGATATGGAATATGATTTTACTGATGCAAATTGGGTAGGTAATGTGGATGATAGAAAGAGCATAATTGATGGTGCATTTTTCCTTGGGAAGAGATTGGTTTCCTAGTTAAGCAAGAAGCAGAACTGTATTGCTCAATCTACTTCTGAATCAGAATATGTAGCTGTTGCAATAAATTGCACACAAGTTGTTTGGATGAAACAAATGCTAGAAGATATTGGAATAATTTTCAAAGAGCCAGTGGTTATTCATTATGATAATACAAGTACAGTAAACATGTCGAAGAATCCTATAATGCACTCAAAGACTAAACATATTTCTATCAAGTATC
The DNA here is from genome assembly GCA_018584345.1 of Thuja plicata. Classification (NCBI taxonomy): domain Eukaryota; kingdom Viridiplantae; phylum Streptophyta; class Pinopsida; order Cupressales; family Cupressaceae; genus Thuja; species Thuja plicata. The sequence goes on along the minus strand of MU216854.1, from coordinate 368,794 downwards.
ATTTCTTGAGGGAGAAGGTAGCTACTAAGGAGATTAAATTGGAGTAGATAAGCACAAAGGAACATATAGCAAATATATCTACTTAAACTTTTCCAAAAGATTCTTTTGAATACCTCATAGGCATGCATGGGGTGATGGCCCCTCCCAGTGGTAATTAAATGATGCAGATATGCATCAGTCTAGTGGATCACAAAGCTATATTATTCTCTAGACTTGATGTATGGATCTACTCCTTAGGGGGAGTGATCACAGCAGAAAACTATGGAGCACATTTGGGTGATCTTGCACCTGATTGGACATGAATATTCGACAAAGATACACCTTACCAAAGACTACAGATGAGTTATGGCACCCTTTTCCATTGCTACCAAAGGGGGAAGGAGTCTATGTGAAAATCCCTATTGTTTTGGGGATATTTGTAGAAGATATTGAGAAGAGAGAGAGAGAGAGAGAGAGAGAGAGAGAGAGAGAGAGAGAGAGAGAGCACTTTTGGGTTGATGCAAATCAATTTTACCATATGTTTTCATTAAGGCCAAAGGGGGAGATTGTTGAATGATACCATCTTTTGGTACTAATCATGTTGTTGATACTCATGTTTTGTCACTAATGTCAACATATATTTCTGTGAAAGAAGAAATACTAGTTACTTGATAGGAAGGCGTGTATGGACACTGTACGGATGAACCAGAATGAGTGAAGTTGGATTTAAGCAGAAGAATGAGTTTTGACCTTACATCTCAGGATTCTTGACTTTATGTTTCATATCATGGATGTTACACCTGTTTTTGTTTTTGTAAAGAGTGTTTTTCTGAACTGTGACTGTGATTCTGGATAGAAAAGGTCTCTGTGCTTCAGGCATATATTACTTAGGAAGATGTTTCAAAACTTGCAAGCTTACTGATAGAGAGCTGACATATGATGGTGAAATATGTTGAGTTCAATTTCTGTTTGGGTACTGATGATGTCAGCTATGGCGTGTGTTCTAGAGAAGACTTATTTCTTGGCCGACTTCAGACTTGTAACTTGTGGAAATTAATTTTGAGCATGGATTTCAGATCTAGAAGTATTTGTAATGAATTGTAAATATTGGATACTTGTTATAGGTACCATGTGTATCTTAGCAAGGGCTTATGTAAATATTCGTATGATGGGAAGCCTTAATTGGCCGACCTAGTTAATTGTGTATTAGGAAAGCTTAACTGTCCAACCTAATGGGTTATCATAAGAGGGTATATATGAGTGATATTTTCATTTGTGAAAAGTGTGGTAGAGAAAGGAAAGAGTAGATATTTGTGAAGCTACGAAGCTTGACTGCTAGATAGAGAGTAGAGTTGGTACTTCATTGGAACTAGCCAAGAAAAGACAGTTTCTATCAGATAGTTTATTGAATTGTGTATTTGTTGTATATACTTGATGCAGATTGTGAATCCTTGAGGATAGCTTTAACCTTCTTTGGGCAGTAAGTCTACTACTTTCATTGACTCCTAACAGGGTCTGTCTCCTAACATGGACTATGTACTGTAATGTAATAACAAGCTCCTAATAGGGCTAATATCTTTTAGCAGGGATACTATACTCTCAGTACATTATTTTTTGGGTGTTAATTCCCACCGAGGTTTTACCTTTAATAGGGTTTCCTCAACAACAAACATTGTGTTATGGTGATTGGTAGTTACTGTGTTATTTAATTTTGATGTTATGGTTCATAAATTTTAAAGTTTAATAATCTATTGCACAAATGATTCAACCCCCCCCCTGCTTAGTTGTCTTGTGGACTATTATTCCTAACAAAATCTAGGTTAGAAGCAGTATTGAAAAGCTGACAAAATGTTGTCATGACAACATTTGCAACTTCGCAAAGTTGCATGACAAAATTGTCAAGAATTGATTACATTCAATGTTTGGGGATTGTTAGTTATCGTAAACACATAAAAAATGTGGAAATCATATTAAAAAATGAGAAATCTCATTTCCCAAGATTAGTTGATGTGGAGAAAAAATTCTAATTTAGTGAATTTGCTCTGTATTATGTTTCTTGTTAACTGTTGCTTAGTTTTGATTACTAGTGTCATTTAATGGATTGAATCACTCAATATCAAGTTAGATTCTTGTAGCTATGGTAGTTAGAGTGCATTTTGTTTTGTTTTTAAGTTTCTTCTAGTGTTTAGTACAGTAGGTTTGTTAAATCTTTTCTTAGCTAGCTAGTTACTGGTTTTGTTAGGACGGTTTAGAGTAAAATGACTCCCCCATAGAACTCAACCATGTATTTCATCATGAACTTGAGGGATATGGAAGGAGATACCTTTTATAGTGTAAATATGAATGGAGGATGTTTGAGAATATTTTTATCTATTTTTAATGACAAGCCCTAGGCGAGTCTAGTGCATTCGTTTAGGTGCTTGTTAGTGAACTAATTGTTTTTGAATGCAGGGGTATGATATGAAGATTTAAACCAAGAATAGTTTTGTGAACGTCAAGGTTATATAGAGACCTCATAAGAAATTTAGGCCTTTCCAAATCCATTTGAGTACTTTTGAAGCATAAGTCACTTAACTAGTGTAGAATAGCCCAATTAGCCCTATTTGTCTTTAATTCTAGGAAAACACTATATGGAGACCTTGGATCCATAAGACCTACAATATATTTCATGTTTTGGAAAAGGGTATCAGAATATCAGATTATTTTTTGGGGTTGTTTGGGAAATTTTTGTATGAAGTGGGAAAAACTTGTCAAATAGGGCTAGTAGAGAATTATGCCTAAAAGCCAAGATCCTAAAAAAGTTTAGAAATTTTTTGTAAAATAATTGATACCCTATCCTAATGGCATAAAATGAGGTCTAAAGAGGTGTCTAGTATGAATTATATCCCCTGTAAACACTTTCTAAGGAGAGGATTCAAGAAGACACTTGAAGTCATCCAAGAAGGAGCAAAGAAGTGGTGAAAGACTTGTTGATAGTCACCCCTAGTGAAGAAAAATGCTTTTCATCTCTTAGAGAGTTTTTAAAGAAGTCCTAAACTAGATAAGTAAGGACTTGGAAGATCCTAGAAGAAATAATAGGGTCTTGACGAAACTAGGAATAGATAGGGTCCTAGTAAGCTTGTGCAAGCACACTAAGGGAGTCTCTATCAGATTGGTATCAGAGGCTAGAGCCTACAAGATTAGGCTTGTGGTGAATGTTTCAACTTGTAGATTTAGTAGGAGAGTCTACAATTGTAACCAATGAAGAAATTACAAGGAGAGTGAATGAGCAATAAGAATAGAATAGGTTGTTCAGAGATAGATTGGCCCAATTAGAGCATAAATTGGATCAAGTGGAACAGAAGATGAAAGAAGTCAAAGACAAAGTTGAAGGCAAGAGTAAAGAGATAGCCATAGATTATGAGGTCCCTGAACCAGACCCTATCTTCACTAAAGAACCCTCCTTGAAAGCATTGAAAGCATTAAGTGGGAAGGAATTGGAGGGAATCCAAAGCTTTAGTGGGAAAATGGAGCCAGAAATAGTCCTAGACTTGATTGAAGGACTTCAAAACCATATTGAATGTGATGGGATAACAGAAGCCCAAAAAGTAAAAGTGGAAAAATCAAGGCTTTGAGGTTTCACACTCACTTGGTGGAAATCCATCCTAGATGAGAAGGAGAAAGAAGGAAAGAAACCCATTTCCACTTGGAAAGCTATGGTAGCTAAAATTAGAGAGGCATGTGTGCCAGAAGACTATGAAATTCAGTTACATAAGGAAAGACAAAGTCTAAGACACAAAGAATTGGATGTCGACTCTTACACTAAGGATTTTCAAAGGTTTCTCATGAGGTCAAGAGTTGTAGAAGATTAAAGTGTGAAGGTATCCAGATACCTCAATGGATTAAGGTGGACTATTCAAGATGAATTAAGTCTACTAAACCCTACCATAGTTTAGAGGTGCCACCAACTTGAAGTTAAGGTGAAAGAAAATTTTAAAAAGAAACAAGACTCAAGAAATAGTAGAGGCATAGGAAGAGGAAGAGATGGCAGAGGCCAAAGAGGTGGATATGGTGGTAGAAGTTCTTAACCAAAGACTCAATGAGAGACTAAATTGATTGAACAGAAAGAGGGAAGCTCCAATAGAGGAGGCTTCAAAAGAGGAAGAGGCTCTAATAAAAATTGATGATGAAGGAACAATAGCAAAGGAAGAGGTTCGTATTTTTCTACAATGAAGTTGTATCATTGCAATCAAATAGGACACCATGCTATAGGTGTCTAGAGAAAGGATCTACTTCCCAAGGGAGTGACAAGAGAGTCATTTTTTTCTGAGAAGCATATAGTGGTGGTAACAAACACCCTTAAGTACCCTTATGCTCAAAAGAGGGATACAATATAATGATAAGGAGAACACTGATTAAAGAACCAATGAGAGAAGAATCGAGCAAGAGAACATCACTATTCATAATGAATTGGAAAATGATGGGTAAGGTGTGTAAGATCATCATTGACTCAGGGTCAACTGACAATATTGTGTTAGAGGAGGTAGTTAGCAAACTGAAAATGAAGAGGATTCTACATAGAAATCCATACAAGGTTACTTGGTTGAACAAGCAAAAACATGTCCTTGTGAATGAACAAGCATGGGTTGACTTCTCTATTGGAAGGTGCAAAGATAAGGTACAATGTGATGTACTACCAATGGATGGATGTCACCTCTTACTAGGAAGGCCGTGAAAATTTAACAGACAAGCCATGCATGATGGAGCCAAAAATGCATATTCTTTCAAGAAAGATGGTGTGACTTGGAAAGTTCAGTAACTGTTAGAAGAAGGAGAAGTGAAGACCACAGGCCTTAGTATTATTTTGGTAATTGAAAAAGAGTTCTTAGAAGCTCTAGAAGAAGGAGAGGGAGTAGGATATGCATTGTTTTTTAAGCCAAAAGAAGAAGATGAAGAGAAGACAATAAAGAAGACAAAGATTCCTATAGAAGTGCAAGAATTGCTAAAAGAGTAAAAAGACATTGTAAGTGATGGGAAACTGGATACCCTACCCCCTAAGAGAGCTATTAGCCACCAAATAGACTTCATTCCCAGAGCCACCCTTCCTAATAAATTTTCTTAAAATATGACCCCTCAACAAAATGAGGAGATTGCTAAGCAAATCAAAGAACTCCTAAACCAAGGCCTCATTAGGAAAATTATGAGCCCATGTGATGTTCCCACTATCCTAGCACCTAAAAATGGGGTAACTTGGAGGTTATGCATTGATTCTAGAGCCATCAATAGGATCACCATTAGGTATAGATTCCCTATCCCAAGGATAGAAGACCTAATGGACTATTTAGGAGGGTAAAAGCACTTTACTAAGATTGACCTAAACAGTGGTTATCGTCAAATTAGGGTCAAGGAGGGAGATGAATGGAAGATTTCCTTCAAAACCACATATGGTTTGTATGAGTGGCTTGTAATTTCATTTGGGCTATGAAATGCCCCATACACATTCATGAGGATTATGAATGAAGTTATAAAAGACTACATTTGTAGGTTTGTTGTAGTGTATTTGAATGATATCTTAATCTTTAGTAAGACTAAAGAAGAACGTTTAAGGAATTTGCAAATTGTGTTTAAGAGACTCCATGAAGAAAAGCTAATGATAAATCTAGGTAAGTGTGAGTTATTGAAGAAGGAAATATTTTATCATTATTTTGTGTTGTCTCAATGGAATCTTAAGATGGATCCAAGCAAACTAGAAGCCATTATCAATAGGCCTACCCCCAAAATTGCAACAGAGGTGAGAAGCTTTCATGGCTTAGCTCAACACTATAGGAAATTCATCAATAAGTTTAGTGTTGTCTGTGCCCATGTTAGATACCAAAAAAGGGGCGATGAGAATCAAGTTTGTGTGGAATGAAAAAGCTAACTAGGGATTTGAATTGTTAAAGAAAAATATAGCCACTCAACCTATCTTAAATCTCCCAATTTTTGAGAGACTCATCATAGTTGAGTGTGAAGCTAGCAATGTTGCTATAGGGGCTATTTTGAGCCAAGAAGGGAGGCTAGTGGATTTTCATAGTGAGAATCTTAATGATGGAAAGAGGAAGTACTCTTCCTATGACTTAGAGATGTATGATCTAGTCCAAGCATTAAGGAAATGGAGGCACTATTTTCTTCCCATAGATTTTGTGGTTTATTCAGACAACCAGGCTCTTAGCTTTTTGAAATCCCAAGACAAGTTCAGTCACAAACACATGAAATGGGTAGAATACTTGCAGGCTTGCACCTTCAACATCAAGCATAAGAGGGTATTGTAGAAAAAATTAGTTGATGCATTAAGAAGAAGACTTCTCATAGTGGAAGAGGTGCAATTGCAGAGCATAGGCATTGAAAGTTTTAAAGACTTGTATGCAGAGGACGAAGACTTTCCAAAGATATATAAGGTATGTAAGGAACATAGGGATCATTTCCATGGTGATTTTTTCTAAATATACAATGCATAGTGACTTTTTGTTTAAGGGTAGTCATATATGTGTCCCTAGGGGATCGATTAGGGAAAATTTGATTCAAGAAAAGCATAACAGGGCACTTAGTGGTCACTTTGGAGTCAATAAGATTGAAGAGTTAGTGTAAAGGTTTTGTTTTTTGCCAAGAATGAGTCTTGACATTAGAAATTATGTGGAGTGTTGTGTAGTGTGTCAGAAATCCAAGGGAACCTCCTCCAATGTAGGCCTTTATCAACCTCTCGCTATTCCAAGTAGACCATGGGAATGCTTGAGGATAGACTTTGTAGTGGGGTTTCCAAGGACAAAACAAGGATTTGATAGTATATATGTCATAGTAGATAGATTCAACAAAATGACACATTTTGTCCCTTTTAAGACTGTTCATTATGCTTTTCGCATTGTACATCTATTTTTCAAAGAAGTGGTGAGAATCCATGGGGTTACCCTGGAGTATAGTTTTAGAGAGAGACTCCAAGTTCATGAGTCACTTTTGGAAGACACTGTGGCAAAAATTGGGAACCAATCTATCCTTCGGGTCTATTTATCACCCTCAGATAGATGGCCAAAATGAGGTAGTGAATAGGAGTCTGGGGAACCTATTGAGGTGTCTCCCTAAGGAATATGGTCAAGCTTGTGACCAACTTTTGGGGCAGGCAGAATATGCTTATAATGACATAATCAATAGGACAACTAGAAGGAGTCCATTTGTAGTTGTTTATGGGTTACATCATAGAGGGATATTTGAACCCAGAGAGTTAAAGGATGGAGCCAAAGGGAGAGGATGTGCAGAAGACTTTACACACTCCATGAAAGAAGTATATGAATCAGTGAGAATGACATTGAGAATACTACTAAGATAAAGTAGAAGGTTGATGAAAGAAAGAAAGATGTATAATGCCAAGTGGGGGATCTTGTAATGGTCCATTTTATCAAGGAAAGGTTGTAGAAGGGAGTTCCAAACAAGCTATAGATGAGGATATTAGTACCTTGCACTATTCTGGCAAAATATGGCAATAATGCTTATAAAGTTGCACTTCCTGGAGACATTGTGTTGTCTATGGTCTTCAATGTTGCAGATATGGTCCTTTATGAGGGCCCTACTCTTGATCCTGATCATATTCTTATTAAACTCATCCAAGAATTGGAGGACCTGCAATTACCCCCTACATCATCAAAGAAAGAAGAAAAGGTACTTGATTCAAGGGTCTACAAATAGACTAGAAAAAAGACTTACTAGGAGCATATGGTAAAGTGGCATGGCCAAGGAGATTTAGATGCTACATGTATCAAAGAACTAGAGTTCAAGAATTTGGGGATAGACTCTAACTTTCTTAATCCAAGGGTGGATTGAAATATTTTTGTTTGGGGAGAATGGTGCAGGAGCACCTAGGATATCTCCTAGTTCTAAGTGTTGGTTGTGGCTTGTATTGACCCTAGCCAGGTCATGAGTTTTTTTAGTCCTTAAGAGGTCTTTTGAGTTAGTTTATACATGGATTAGACTAGGATGAATGCATTCTAGTTGTTTTTGGTTATGTTTGTGTTTTACCTCTTTTGTTAGCCTAAAGTGGGATTTTGGGTAAAAAATCCTAGAAATCTTAGGAAATATTGTATTTGAGTCTAAAATGGCTTGTATGATGTTTTTACATCATTTGATATAGGTTTGAGGTCATAAAACGAAGTTAGAACCAATATTGAAAAGTTGATAAAATGTTGTCATGACAACATTTGCAACTTTGCAAAGTTGCAAGAAAACATTGTCGAGAATTGATTCCATTTGATGTTTGGGGCTTGGGAGTTATTTTAACCACCTATGAACATGTGGAAATAATAATAAAACATGAGAAGGACAATTTCTTGAGGTTAGCTAATGTGGAGAAGAAATTCAAATTTAATGAAGTTGCTCTGTATTTTGTTTCTTATGCATTGTTGCTTACTTTTTGTTTACTAGTGTTCTTTAATGGATTGAATCACTCAATATTGCATTGAATTTTTGCATCTAGGGTAGTTAGACTACATTTTTTTTTTAATTTTCTTAGTGTTTCGTAGAGTAGGTTTGTTAAATCTTTTCTTAGTTATCTAGTTAATGGTTTTGTTAGGACAGTTTGGAGTAAAATGGCTCCCCCATAGAACCCAACCGTGCATTTCATCACAGACTTGAGGGATATGGAAGGGGAGCCCTTGTATAGTATAAATATGAATGGAGGATCTCTAATAAAATGTTTAGCTATTTTTAATGACAAGCTCTAAGCGAGTCTAGTGCATCTAGTTAGGTACTTGTCAGTGAACTAATTGTGTTTGAATGCAATGGTATGATTTGCAGAGTGAAATGAAGAATTATTTTGTGAACATTGGGGTTATATAGAGACCTCTTAAGAAATTTATGCCTTCCCCAATCCATTTGGGTACTTTTTGAAGCATAGGTCATTGGACTGGTCAAGAATAGCCCAATTAACCCTAGTTGTCCTTAATTCTAAGAAACCACTATACAGAGACCTTAGAGCCATAAGACCTACTAAATATTTCATGTTTTGGAAAAGGGTATCTGAATATCAGATTAGTGTTTTGGGTTGTTTGGGAAAGTTTTGAAATAAGTGGGAAAAAAGTAGTCAAATAGGACTAGTAGAGAATTAGGCCTAAAAGCCAAGATCCTAAAAGGGATCAAATGAAGTCAAAGAAGATTCCTGGTATGAATTATATCCCCTGCAAACACTTTCTAAGGAGAGGAGTAAAGAATACACTTATAGTCATCTAAGAAGGAGCAAAGAAGTGGTGAAAGACTTGTTAATAGTCATCCCTAGTGAAGCACAATAGTTGTCATGTCTTAGAGAGGTGTTGAAGAGGTTCTAAACTAGCTAAGTAAGGAATTGGAAGATCCTAGAAGAAAGAATAGGGTCTTGAGGAAACTAGGAATAGTTAGGGTCATAGTGAGATTTTGCAAGCACGCTAAGGTAGTCTCTATCAGAGCGGTCCTCTCATAAGCACATAGTTCACCCATCAATTCTTCTTTTGTAATGTCTTTTACAATCATAATTTCTTAAATAAATAAAACTTTATCACTGTAACATACAGGAAATGATCTTAGAATTTTGTACAAGACCTCATTATCTTCCAAGGTACCACAAGCACATTTGATTGAACTAACCAGATCATTAACCCTCTGAATATAGGATAAGATATTTTCTCTTTCACTTACCTTACTATCCTCATACTTTTATTTCATTCCTTGCAACTTAGCTTGCTTTACATACTTCTCACATTCATTAATAGTTTCCAATTTAGCTCATACCTCATGCATTTCCCTAAAATATGTAGATGTGAGAATATTATGTATCTGATAGAGAACTCACTAAATATTCCCTTGCTAAAATATTATTCTTGAATTGCTTCTTCTCATCAGTAGTAGAATTATTCAAATCATTAGGAATGGAATAAGCTTTCTATTTGATCTCCCAAAAATCATCTCCCATGCATATGAGATAAGTAGTTATCAAATCCTTCCATATCAGGTAATTTGTTCCATCAAACTTCAGACTGTCTTTCCTAATGCTTATCATGTCAGATCTCCTTCAAGTGATTAAGTTCATCCAAAGAACTTAGCTCTGATACCATTTGTTAGGCCCAAACAAGACAAGAAAAAATGAGAGGGGGGTGAATCAGTTTTACTCACAATCATTAAAACACTTAATAATTGAATAAATTATAGATCTAAAATATAAAAGAGTAATGTAGGATCCATGATACACAACTCACAACACCAGATTTGTTCACATGGAAACTTGGTTAAGCGGAAACGCTGGTGGGACTACCACCCACAAGATAAATGTACTCTTCTAAAATTACTACTCATTTAAGAGAAAATAAGACCAAATAAATGCACTTGCATCCACAGGCTCATTACCTAGATCACATTGGTCATAATACAATGTTCTAGCCCTCAGTTGGGTTCACCAGTTAATCTTTGATAATAGTTACGAAGGGTGGAAAAACTATCCAATACAACTGAATTAAATTACAACATGGCCTATGCCAATATAGTTCCAATGAAGTACAATTTCTGCCTCAATTGTAGATTACAAACATATCTTCGTCACCACATACTACACACACATCGCAATCATGTAAATGATTTCCCATTTATACATATTACAATGAATGACAAAAACAAGGTCGACCAGGACCTATACAAATAAATGATATGAATAATAATCTCAAACACCAAAGTGATACTTAGATACTATTAGTATGCACAAGAACCAAGAGTGGGTGACTAAATGTAAATAGACACTTAAGAAATTTCACCACTGATCTAACAAAAAAAATCAACTTCCAAATAATGAAACATGCAATTGATAATATCAAATAGAAATAAACAACAACAAGCATCCATAAAAGTACCACATTTGACACATATATTTTTCATGTGAAAACCTTGTTAGAGGGAAAAAAACTTGGTGGGGATGATACCCACAAATCACCTTACTACAGTAAAAAAAATTTCCCTATTAGGAGCTACAACACCCTTTCTAGGGTTCACATTGTTAAAAGTGACTAGTACCTTGTTAGAAGTAACAAAATAATTTTCATCTAGTCTACCGTGTTAAACAATTTCAACCTTCAATATATAAGTTTCCATGTTAAAATATTTACAACAAATATTTGTTAGGATCTACCTTGTTAAATGATTTTAACCTGATGCAACCATTAGGAAACAATAGCAATAATGATCTGTATAATGTTAGTGATTGCCTATCAGATCCTCTCTTCTCTTATTTTTGACACTATATTGATCTCTAATTCTTCAATCTTTGATCACTGCACTTCAAAATATGAACCCAACTCTAAATCACATGATTTAGCTCTTCTTATATATTGTGTTCTTAGGTGGTTTAAGACCTAAAATGTTTCTCTCAAATTCAAACCAAAATACTTACCAACCTCCTTAAAATCAGCATCAATCATACCTAATATGTCTTCCCCAAATATAATATACATGGTCATAAATGATATCTAACCTCAGATCACCTTCCTATACTGATTTATCATGAAATTCAAATCGGTAACCCAATACTTGTACACTATCTTCCACATCAAAAATATAATTCACTCAAAACATTGAATTAGTTATCACGGTTAGAATTATGACTTCCTCATACAATCTGAATGTATCCTCTAAGATCAGATCTTTTTATTCACTCTATAACGTCACCACTATCAATTTAACTAACTTAAATTATTCTTCCTAAACACTGATCAACACTATTAACTATATCTTCTTTTACCGATCATGTACGAATCTTACTGGTCACTCTAATCATATTAAATGAACATGTTTTCATAAATGAAAACTAATTAGGTATCTACATATGACCAATATTAAGATCACCTCCGAAAAATTCCATAATGCCATCAATCTCCCACTTTGGCATTGATGGCAAAAACTCTATATAATCTTGAAATTCTGTCATGCATAGCTCGGAAAGTATTCATCTATACTAGATGATTTTCACTGTGTGGGTACATACTTTGACTCATTCAAATCATACTCTGCCTTAATCTATTTGCACTCTCTCTTTCTCTATTCTAACTAATATATAAATATATCTCCCCCTTTTGTTAATCATGATAAAGGATCACAAGTACATACCAAAACTATATTTTGTCAAAGACATCCATCAAAATTTTCTTTCCTAACTACAATGACTTATCCTATGAATCTGGTAAGCAGTCCATAGATAGAATTTGTTGATGTAGTACTGATTTTTACCCTTTTATATAATTCAAAGTACTCACCTCTGGTATACTTAGTGTAGTCTCTATATCTCTCACATTTTGTTGCATAAGATCTATGGTGGGAGTTAGGTAGGTCTACAACTCAATAAGTGTCATAATTCACTTATCTTTCTCTGATGACAACTACTTCATTGTGTGTGTGTGTTCAATTTGACCTTACCATAACATTCTAAAGTTGAATCGATTAGGGTATCAAACTTGTCAACCAAAGCATTAAGCTCTTGTTGAGATTCCTCTCTCTTCTTCTCTGTATCTTTTATAACAGATGTAAACTTGGACACTTTTACAAGTAACTTTTCTACCTCTTGTAGGATATCCTTTACTTTGTTCACTATTACTGCAAGTGACTCTTTATTTATTGATATAATCATTTCAACTTGTCATTTTTTTTCTTCTTATACTCTTTCATTTCCAACTTCATTGGTGCATTCTCCAAGTTAGGTACTTGATTAGAAATTGATTTGACCAAAATACCCAGCAGATCAATAGGTTTATATTGTTTATCATATTGCACATTATGTACTAGATTACTAATTATATTCCTTTCTCCTTTTAGTATACTGACCTTCTTCTTCTTTCCCTTTAATCTAAATCTTTTTTCTTTCTCTCTAAGCTTCTCAAACATCTTCAATAACTCCTTAGGACTCATTTAAGTAATGTCAATAGCTGCTTGGATTTCTTCATCTTCAGGTTCACCTTCATCTTCTTCCTCGGAACTAGTAGAATTCATGGTTTTTCTCTTTTTATGTGTACCAGCTTCATTGGTTAGGACTAGTTTCATCTTCACTCACAATACATCTTCATCAATCATTTTTTCTTCACTTTTTGGGTTTCTCACTTCCTCTCTAGTCTGATCACTAGGTGTGTCTACTTGAGTTTTAGTAATAATATTTTATATCTAGTCAGGAATATCAGCGATAATATTATCTATGACATATCTTATCTCTTTAGCTTTAGACTCTTGATCTTTTTCTTTCTCTTCTACCAATTTGTCCTTCGTTATAGTCTCAAATTTCAATAAATTTCTCCATAAATCCACTATCTCATCTCTTAAAAATTGCATTTCTCCAATGAGAATCCTTGTTACTCTATTTTTTGTGTTGAATTATCATCTCATCTCTTTAATCATTACCTTCACCTCCTTAGTTGTCAATTCAGGTTGAAATAGTGCAATTTCTTGCTCCATCATTACTCTATCAACCTTCAAAGATTCTCTCCATCTTTTGTCAACTTCCTTATATATAGTTGCTTAGGTATTTCCTTGTATAACTCACTAGGTGTTTTTCATAAAGTGTATAGAATATCTACTACTACATATTTTATCTTCTTCTTGTCTTCAGTGACACATGTATCAAAATACTTCACTAGATTTTTCATTCTTTCATTCTCCTTAACATCTTGAACTATGCTATCAACTAGAATAGCATCATCAACTTTTACATTTTCACAGTAGGTTTTCCTACTATAGAGGACTTCTTCCCAGTAGTTCATGGTTATTTTTTTTCCTTATAAGACTAATTTTCAACTTCTTCTACCTCAACCTTATCCTTTATCTCTTTCTTTACTTTTGAATTTTTGTAGCCAGATGTCTTGTCTTTCTTCCTTCAATAATTTTTATGAATAGTCATAGGTGACTTATTTTGTGGCTTGGTCATAGTAGTAGTAGTAAATTGATTTTTTTTTAAATGTTGAAATCCTAGTGACTCTCTAAGGTGTGACATCTTAAACTTCAGCTTCTACATTATTGACTTCAGAAGCATCTGATGTGCCTTCCTTCTCACTTTCCATTTTCTTCCTAAGACTAGTCATCATCTCTTGTGTTATGTCACCTATTTTGGATAAATTATCAATTTTTTCCTTACTTTTCTTTGGATTATTGATGCCTTTAGTTCATTATGAATTTTAAATACTGACTCCTCAAATGTTCCAAATCTAGGTGTAGAAGTATCAATAGGTTTTGACAAAATAGCATCAGCATCTAAAGTAACTAAGTTACCATCTACATCATAACTCATAGCTTGTACCCAAGTAGTAATATGCTAAATTGCCTACAACATATATGTATCTGTATCTACTAGAAATAAAATATAATCCTTGTACTTTCTAACTATATTATTTGGGACTCTCTCTCTCTCTCTCTCTCTCTCTCTCTCTCTCTCTCTCTCTCTCTCTCTCTCTCTCTCTCTCTCTCTCTCTCAAGTGTATTTTTCCTTGAAAACCTTTAAAGTATCCCCACATTAAAGAACTTAAATTGTCTCCTAATGTCTTGATGCATTGCTTAATTTTCATTACTACAGGTTGATCTCTTAACCATGTAATAGGCCCTATTCCTTAAAATTAATTGTGTAGATATAAAAACATACATTTGTTGGAAAGTGGCATTGCAAGCAATTGTTATTTTGTCATTGATGTCAAACCTTAATTGGTGAGACTATTGTTATCTATTTGAGTACCATATCTATTGTTGATGAAGAAGATTTAACAAAAAGACCAAGTGAATGGTTGAGTTAAGGTAATTCAAACGGTATTTGATCAGTTGGCACTTTGGAAAAGTAATTAGTTGTTTATCTTTCAAAGACAATTTTTTTGGATGTTCTGTGCCGAGCAAGTTTGGCTTGTATCAAGAAAAGTTGCTTGTGCTGAGTAAAGTTTCTTGTGATGAGCAAAAAGTTCCTCAATGCCGAGCACCATTGAAATTGCCGAATGCAAATAATGATGTTGGCCGACTTACAGTAATTGGATTAGTAATGAGATTTGAGATCTCTGGCTGACTTAGTTGATTTTATTGGGATATTTAATGTTAATTAAAGATTGATCCACATCATTTAATGTATGGGTAACCGTAATTAATGCATGGTTTCAAGATTTAATTAGAGACTACTTTGGAGAAGTAAATGTAATGCAAAGAGGGGATGATCCATTGGATCTAACCTAACATAAGATCTACGATCTTGTTTAAGTGGAAAAAGATTTATCTGACCTAGACAGAGAGGTATATGACAACCTCAGGGGTTATTCATTATGTGTGGAAGAATGTATGTGTATGCAAAAGGTTTGCGTAGTTGATTTACTGTTTATCATGATCCAGCAGAGAAGGCAAAAAGGCAGAGGCAGAGTGTTGCATATGTGATTTCTTGACAGATTTCCAAGAAGATCAAAGGTTGAAATGACAATGCAGGCTATCCAGTAAGTTAACATCAGAGTTGTAATTGGATCTAAATTTGCAAAGTAAGTTGTATGTACCATATCACAACTGTTGATTACTTTCTTACCATTGTATTAGTTAAATCCTTTAAGAAGGTTGACTTAATAGTCATTTATATAAATCCTCTAACAAGGTGACATTCATATTGGAATGTTCTAAGTCCTCTAATAAGGCCACTCCTAACAGGGTGATTAAATCCTTTAACCAGGTCACACCTAGCAGTGTGTTATTGTAACCTTTAACAGGGTTGGCTCCTCACATGTCATCACTTCAGAAGAGTGAAAACTTGGTAGCATGTTACTGGTGGTTTTTCCCATATTGGGTTTCCATGTTAAATACTTGTGTCAACTTGTTTGAATGCTTATGGTTTGCTTTACTGTTATGTTACTACAAGCTAATTTCAATTGACAGTAAATTGCATGATTAGAGTTGTTGATTTATGCTACTGCTGCCGAGTAGATCTAAAGTACAGAAATTTTTTATTTTCTACATCTAGACCTAAGAATAATTGATTCACCCCTCACCTCTCAGTTATTCTAAATTCATTCTAACAATTGGTATTAGAGGTTTGGTCTCCTGAAAACAGTTTGAAGGTACTTGGAGCGAAAAGATCAAGATGTATAAGAAGGAGGTTCCCAAGCTGAACAAAGATAACTTCCCTGCATGGCAGAGCTTGATGAAACTACATTTGGCT
>MU216854.1:337105-352005 GCA_018584345.1 Thuja plicata | reverse complement strand
CTATTATTTGTTTTTCATGCAACAAAGTTGGTCATATAGCTGCTAGATGTCCTGAAAAAAATGAAAAAGATGAAAGAAGGGACAACAAATACAAAGAATACAAAGATAGAAAGGATGACCGAGACTTTAGAAAATATAAGGACTACAAAGACAAAGGTAAGAAATCTTTTTATATTGCTGAAGAAACTTCTGACAATGACACTGATAATTCTAATGACAATGATATAGAAGTTGTTTATGTTGCAATGAAAGAAGATTCTGATGATGAGGAGAAAACTGCACTAATCTCTTATATGAGAAAAAATGATCGTTGGATCATTGACAGTGGTTGTTCCCATCATATGACTGGTGACAAAGATAAGTTTGAAACCTTAAACCAATGTAAAGGAGGATATATATAATTTGGTAATGATTCACCATGTCTTATAAAAGGTAATGGATTGATTAACCTGACTGACAAAATCGAATGTGATGATGTGTATTGGGTTGATGATCTCAAATATAATTTGTTGAGTGTTGCACAGTTGAACAATTCTGGTTACAAAGTTTAAATCCATCATAGAAAGGCAAAGAGCTATGATTCTACTAGAGAATTAGTTGGAAGTGGTGATCAGACCAAAGGTATCTTATTTTATCAGGATTTATCTGAAGAAACATGTTTGTTTGCATAGTACAATGATGTTTGCTTATGACATAAGAGGTTGTGTCATGTGAACTTTGATAACTTGGTAAGCACAAGTAAATTGAAAAAGGTTAGAGGGATACCTAAGTTAAAGAAATGTGAGAATGCTATGTGTAAACAATGTCAACTAGGAAAGATGACTAAGTCTAGTTTCAAGAGAAAAACAGATGTATTCGAGAAAATTCTAGAATTGGTCCATACTGATCTTTGTGGTCCCATTGGAGAAAGAAGCTATTGGGGTGCTAGATACTTTATTCTATTTGTTGATGATTACTCAAGGATGATGACTGTAATGTTTCTCAAGCAAAAATATGATGCATTCCAATTATTTAAATGGTACTTAGCTAAAGTTGAAAAGGAAATAGGCAAAAGTTTGAAATGCTTAAGATCTAACAGAGGTGGAGAGTTTATTTCTAATGAGTTTAACATGTTCTGCAATGACTGAGGCATAAAGAGACAGATGTCCACACCTAGGACTCCTCCACAAAATGGTATTGTTGAATGAAGGAATAGATCTATTATGGACTGTGCAAGAACACTAATGATGGAGAAAAATGTTGCACAAAAGTATTGGAAAGAACCTGTAAGTACTACAGTCTATACACTAAATAGAGTTCAAATCAAGAAAGGTACAGATGCTACACCCTATGAACTTTGGTATGGTTATGCACCTAGTGTAAAGTATTTTAAAGTATTTGGAAGAAAATGTTTTATACTGAAAGACAATAGAAATGGAAAATTAGATGCTAAAGGTGAAGAAGGCATATTCCTTGGTTATTCAATGAAAAGAAAAGCTTACAAATGTTTGAATTCTAATACTAACAAAATTGTTGAAAGTGCAAATGTAAGAATTAATGAGTTTGTAGAAAGAAATGAAGCTAAAAGTACACAAGAGCCAGAAAGCTACAAATCATTTGTATATATGGATGAGGAAGATTCTAATTCACTACCTGAGACTACTGCTGAACAACATCATGCACTTGCCGAGTCACAAAGTGGAGTTGTCGAGCAGCTGGAAGTGAATTATGAGCTATCTGATGGAGATGTCGAGTCACAGAACCAACCAGAACTGAATACAAATGATGAACCTAAAGCAAGGATTGAGCCTACCCTAGAAAAATATGTGAGAAGAAATCATAATTCTGATCAAATCATTGGGTCAAAAGATTCTGCTGTTATGACAAGAAGTAAGTTGAAAAATAACACATGTCTGTTATGTGAATTTGAGCCCAAAATAGTAAAAGATGCTTTAGCAAATGAAGATTGGATACAAGCAATGAATGAGGAAATTGAACAAATTAAGAAGAACAAAACTTGGACACTTGCACCTAGGCCAAAGGATAAAAATTTAATTGGCACTAAGTGGGTATTCAGGAACAAACTGAATGAACATGGAGATGTGACAAGAACCAGAGCTAGACTGGTATGCAAGGGTTATGCACAGGAGGAAGGAATTGACTACGGTGAAACCTTCACCCCACTTGCTAGATTGGAAGGTGTCAGAACCTTACTTGCATATGCAGCCTATAAAGGATTCAAAGTTTATCAGATGGATGTGAAATCTACACTTCTCAATGGAATCTTGGAAGAAGAAGTATATATTGAGCAAGCTGATGGTTTTGCAGAAACAAACAATTTAAGGATATGGTTTGTAGATTGTATAAAGCATTATATGGATTGAAGCAAGTGCCAAGAGCATGGTATGAGATATTGCACAATTATCTGATCAAAATTGGATTTGCTAGAACCAATGACAACAACAACCTGTACTTGAAGACAAAGCAAAGCAAAGGTACATTATTAGGTGAAATTTTTTTGGATGACATCATATTTAGTGGACAAGATGTGTTATGTCAGAAATTTGCAATAGAGATGCAAACTAAGTTTGAGATGTCTATGTTTGATGAAATAAAATTCTTTGTTGGCTTAAAAATTTTATCAAATGAAGAATGGTATCTATATCACTCAATCTAAATATATCAAAGAGCTACTGAAATTTTTTTAAATGGAAGAGTCCAAACTAGTGAGTACACCCATGGCTACTGGATAGAAGCTGACAAAATATTATGACACAAAAGAAGTGAACCAAACACTCTAGAGGTCAATGATTGGAAAACTACATCATGTTGTTCACAACAGACCTGATATTGCCCTAGCTATTGGAATTGTTACAAGATTTTCTGCTAATCCCAAGGAAACTCACATGATGGCAGTCAAAAGGATTCTAAGATATTTGAAAGGAACTGAGGACTATGGTCTATATTATTAAAAGAATGCCAAGTTTGAACCCACAGTTTACACTGATTCTGACTGGGCTGGAAATATTGATGACAGGAAAATCACTACTGGTGGAGCATTTCTTTTAGGAAAGAAATTGATCTCCTGGACAAGCAAGAAATAAAACTGCACTTCACAATCTACAGCTGAAGCTAAGTATGTGGTAGTAGCAGTTAACTATTCTAACATTGTGTGGTTGAAGATACTACTGAAAGGTATGAAGGAAGAAATCACTGACCCAGTTGTCATATATTGTGATAATACAAGTGCTATTAATATTTCTAAAAATCCTATGATGTACTCAAAGACAAAGCATATAGCTATCAAGTATCACTACTTGAGGGAGCTAGTTTAGAGTAAAGAAGTAAGGTTGGATTATGTGAACACTAAAGAACAATTAGCAAACATATTCACAAAAGCACTACCCAAGGATGCTCATGAGTATCTATGAGGAAAATTGGGGGTGATTCCCCTAACTGAGGCTAATTAAGTTTTGTATGGTACTGTTGCATCAAATATTTTATTAAGAATATCTGACACATTGATGCATAGTAAGTCACACTTTAGGATGCTAGCTAAAGTTGTGAAGATGAACAAGGACATAAAAGAAAAATCAGTCATAATCAAGATGATAGGATCAGTATGATACTGAAGATCTACATGATAAAGATATTGACGTCTTTGGCATTGTTGTCAAAGAGGGAGAGATTACCTAAAAAGAGGAAGAAGTGAAGGGAGAGATTACCTACAAAGAGGAAGAGATTTCTGAGAAAGAGAAATTACAAAGAGGGAAAGATTACATAGAGGCAGAAGTTACTCTTAAAAACATTGAAGCGATTATCTACTCAGAGGGAATCTACAGATGATTAGACACAGATGATTACAGTATAATTACAGACACAGAGGGAGAAATGTTTTATAGACAAGAATCATAATGAAGTTAAAGACATTAATGAAGATTCATTCATATCAGGGAACACAGGTGAATTTTTGGATTGGTTCGTAACTATGCTTGTTAAATCATTGTTTTAATATTTTGTGTTGCCATCAATGCCAAAGAGGGAGATTGTTGGAAAGTGACATTGCAAGCAATTTTTATTTTGTCATTGATGTCAAACCTTAATTAGTGAGACTATTGTTATCTGTTAGAGTACCATATCTATTGTTGATGAAGGAGATTTAACAAGAAGAGAAAGTGAATGGTTGAGTTAAGGTAATTCAAAGGGTATTTGATTAGTTGGCACTTTGACAAAGTAATTAGTTGTTTATCTTTCAAAGATAGTTTTTCTGGCTATTCTGTGCTGAGCAAGTTTGGCTTGTGCCGAGAAAAGTTGCTTGTGACGAGCAAAAAGTTGCTCAATGCTGAGCACCATTGAAATTACCGAGTGGAAACAGTGATGTTGGCTGACTTAAAGTAGTTGGATTAATGATGAGATCTAAGATCTCTGGCTGACTTAGTTGATTTTATTGGGATATGTAATGTTAATTAAAGATTGATCCACATCATTTAATGTATGGGTAACCGTAATTAGTGCATGGTTTCAATATTTTATCAAAGACTACTTTGGAGAAGTAAATGTAATGCAAAGAGGGGTTGATCCATTGGATCTTACCTAACCTAAGATCTACGATCTTGTTTAAGTGGAAAAA
Source organism: Thuja plicata (assembly GCA_018584345.1). Classification (NCBI taxonomy): domain Eukaryota; kingdom Viridiplantae; phylum Streptophyta; class Pinopsida; order Cupressales; family Cupressaceae; genus Thuja; species Thuja plicata. The sequence goes on along the minus strand of MU216854.1, from coordinate 347,396 downwards.
GATTTATCTGACCTAGACAGAGAGGTATATGAAAACCTCAGGGGTTATTCATTGTGTGTGGAAGAATGTATGTGTATGCAAAAGGTTTGCATAGTTGATTTATTGTTTAGCATGATCCAGCAGAGAAGGCAAAAAGGCAGAGGAATAGTGTTGCATATGTGATTTCTTGATGGATTTCCAAGCAGATTAGAAGGCTGAAATGACAATGAAGGCTATCCAGTAAGTTAACATCAGAGCTGTAATTGGATCTGAATTTGCAAAGTAAGTTGTATGTACCAGATCACAACTGTTGATTACTTTCTTACCATTGTATCAGTTAAATCCTTTAACAAGGTTGAATTAACAGTCATTTTTATAAATCCTCTAACAAGGGGACATTTAGATTGGAATGTTCTTAGTCCTCTAACAAGGCCACTCCTGAAAGGGTGATTAAATCCTTTAACCAGGTCACACCTAGTAGTGTGTTATTGTAACCTTTAACAGGGTTGGCTCCTCACATGGCATCACTTCAGAAGAGTAAAAACTTTGTAGCATGTTACTGGTGGTTTTTCCCATATTGGGTTTCCACGTTAAATACTTATGTCAACTTGTGTGAATTCTTATGGTTTGCTTTACTATTATGTTACTACAAGCTAATTTCAATTGACAGTAAAATAATTCCCTCTCATTTATTCTAAATTCATTCTAACAACATTCCAGGATTGAACCATATTTGAATGATTGCTTCTTATATTTTCTTGATCTTCTTCATTTTCATGAAGAATTGGCTCCTCAGCATTTTACATAAGTCATACTTTGCATCATATTTCAACATTCTGTATGCAACATGAATTTCTCCATCAGATACTTTGTTTAACCAACTGGACTGGTACACTTTGTATCAAACTACCATTGAAGCAAATATCACTTCTTTGTCTTCAATATCTCATATAGTCATTAATCGGTGATATTTATTAGATTTGGTTAGGTGTGTAACCAAATTAGAATCAATAGTCTATAGAGTTGGTGCCTCACCAGTCACATAGAATCCAGTAACATAAAGTTGATTAGTTCCTTTGTGATCCTGTGTAGTCTATCCAACAAAATAAACTGATCATGGACTCTTCTCAGCACAAACTATATCCAATCTAGATCAAAATCAAGAGGAATCTCGATGACATATCAAAAACCTTTATGCACCAAATGCATATGCTTTTCTTTCAACTTTTCACCATCACTTAGGGTAAGAAATTCATGATAGATTTCATCAGCTCCAAGATCTATGAGCTTACAGTGTATGAACAAACAAATGTCTTCAGTTAGAAATACACCATAGGGTATTGATGATAGGGCACCCATGAGATAATTCTTGTTAGCCTTCAATGGGTGTAGTTTGAATACGTATTTTTGATCATCCATAACATCGATCATCAGGGGAGTATCCATAATGTTATAAATTAGCACTTAGCAGTAACACTCATGTAGAATCTTCACTCAATGCACAATAACCTCTAAATTTATCAATAGGTGTTCTTTGACAAATGATAAGTATAAATTATAAAAATCATTTAATTTCCATTTATATGTATCGTTGATAATGTAGTCATTATTTTCAACACTCAAAAAGTGACTTTCACCTATCACAAGGGTTATAACAAAACAACCATTATATGCATGCACAAAACTACATATAGCACTTTTATCTTCACTAACATTATTAAATCACAAATAGGAATCTCAGTATGCACATGAATTTTACCGGTCATTAAGTAATAGGGGTTCTTTAAGATTTTTCCTTTTAGTGCTCCTCTAAGTCATATCAGACTTAGTTCACCCACGGATTCTCCACATTTCGTCAATCTGTCAAGTTCTTAGAAAACTCAAAAGATTTGAATTTACCTTTCTTCACCCATGTATTCATCATTTCACTTATGACTTCCTTAGTATCAAAAATTCTTTTACCTTTATCATTTGCATCCTTTTTCATCGGTTGGCCTCTGGTATTCTTTATTTCTCTGCATGATCTAGAAAAATGACCATCTTTATTAAAGAAATAAAAATCCATACCTTATTGATTCCAAGGTCCTACATTTCCTCTAGTTGACCTTAATGTACAATTCATGACCATATGTCCATTGTTGTGAGAAACAGAACATGCACAACATCTGACCAGTTACCCTTATTATTAGGTCTCTGACTGTTATAATCATATGACCACTGACTGTTGATTCTTTCCCTGCACTCATTACTTTTATGTCCATATTTTTTTATAGTAATAAGAAGTTCCTTGAAATTCATAAGATCTAGAATAGTAATTATCACCTCTACCATAGGAATTGTCTGATCTAGCATTAGGATCTTTAGGTCTAACATTAGGATCAATAAGTTTAAACCACCATACATTAGTAGTATGACCTTCCTTATGACAATTAAAACATATTGATCTAAACCTTCTCTTACAAATATTATTGTTCACCTTGGGTGTTGATTTCTCTCTTGCATTGATGTACGTAGTGAAAGATGATTCACCAAATTCAAAGTTTGAAAAACCTAGACCTTATTTTCCCCCATTCCTCCTTTTCCTAGCAAGTTGTTCACCAAGTTGAGAATAACTCTTATTGAATTTATCCAGTATATTATTTTCAATTTTGATCTCTTCTTTCAGCTTATCATTCTATATCCTCAATCCCTCATTCTCTCTTACGATATCATAATTTTATTCATTTGTGTCATGTAAGTGTTCATTAAATACAACAACTTCTTGATCTGAATAGCTGCTCCAAGTTTTATGTTAGGCCCCATTTGTTTGCAGGAATTTGACAGGAATTGGGTGTGGAACTTCCATTTTTTTCTAAAATCCACCGTTTGGGACTCTATGTTGCAAACCCGATTTAGCCTTCAAAACCCGGTTTAGGCCCTAAAATGGGCGGCACCATCTTCCAGACAAAAAGGTGGAATTCAAAATGAAATCTAGGTTTTAGAAAATTATGAACCGAGTTTAATTTCGCTGTTGGGTCCGTGATTTTCAAAACAGGAAGATGTAAAACTGGGATTTCAAAACCTGGTTTTGTGATAATAAGGTTTTGACTCAATTCCAATTCCGCAAAACAAACGGGGCCTTAGGGTTTCATCTTTAGCCTTTAGGGAATATTCAACAGTTTTCTTTGCATCTTTAGAAACTCTCCTACCTTCAATTTCTTCACACATCCTGACACACTAACTTTCAAGCTCTCTTTTCAGATTAACTGCCGCTTTTTTAAATCCTATGTTCTTATCCATCACTTGTGCAATTTATTCTTCAAATTCTTCAAACACACTTCCTTTAGACATTTTCTTAATGTAATCTTGACTTTCCATCAATAACTTAGTGAGTTGTCTTCTTTTTACAAGGGAGTCCCTAAGCTTTTCCTTTAGTTCATTGATTACCCTATTTGCATCCTCAAGTTGCTTCTCATACATGTAACCCTCCATGTTGGTTTTTTGGGATCTTTGAAACAAGTGGTTAACTTAATATCAAGAGAACCTACGCTCTGAAACCAATTTTTAGTATGCACAAGCACTGAGAGGGGAGGGGTGAATCAGTGTAAACAAATACTAAATAATTTTTTACCACCTATCTAACAAAGATAATCAACAACTTCCAACTAATGAAACATGCAACTGATAATATAAAATAGAAGTAAACAACATCTAGCATCCACAAAAGAATCACATATGACACATAGATTTTTCACATGTAAATCTTTGTTAGAGGGGAAAAAAACCACGGTGGCGATGACATCGACAAATCACCCTACTGTAATAAAATGTGTTTGCCCTATTAGGAGCTACAATACCCTTTCTAGGGTTCACCTTGTAAAAGTGATTAGTACCTTGTTAGAAGTACCAAAATACATGTTATATTCTACCTCATTAGAGGATTTCAACCTTCAATAAAGAAGTTTCTCTGTTAAAGGATTTATAATAAAGACCTATTAGGATCTACCCTGTTAAGGGATATTAACGTAATGCAACTGTTAGGTAACAACCATAATAATGATCTCTCGAATGACACTAATTTCCTATCAGGTCCTCTTTTCTCCTTTGCTTTAGGATGTTGTATTGATCTCTACTTCTTCAATCTTTGATCGTTTCACTTCTAAAGATGATCTCAGCCCTAAATCACACAATTTAGCTCTTCTTATATATTATGTTCTTAGGTGGTTTAAGACCTAAAATATTTCCCTCAAACTTGACACAAAATACATATCAAACTCCTCAAAATTAGTGTCAACCATACCTAATACGTCTTCCCCAAACATAATATACATGGTCATAAATGATAGTCAACCTCAGGTCTACCGCCTCAACTGATTTATCATGAAATTATGACCAGTGACGCGATAGCTACACTCTCTTCCACACCAAAAACATAATTCACTCAAAATAATGAATTACCTGTCGTGGTCAAAACCATGACTTCCTCATACCATATGAATGTATCCTCTAAGATCTTATCTTCCGATTCACTCTGTAACTCGACCATTATTAATTTAACTGACTGAAACTATTCTTCCTATACATCGATCAACATTGTTAACTTTATCTACCTTTATCGATCATGTACGGATCTTACTGGTCACTCCAATCATATTAACTGAACATATTTCCATCAATGGCAACCAATTATGTATCTATATATGACTGATCTTCATATCTCCTCCAAAAACTACCATAATGCACAAAGATAGGACCCAAAACATCATCCTTAAACATGCAACATCACCAAATCCACGCCATGATATGCAACATGTTACAAACACCAATACTATTAACAAATTACCAAATGCAATCACCTTGATCAATGCTATCCAAAAACACAGTCATAACATGATCCAATAGGACTAACAAGCAACATGAATATCTTTTCAAACCACCATAGCATCTCAACCTCAAAAACCAGACTCATCTGTGCATTGTTCATAATGAATACTAAACACTAAATTCTACCATACCAAAAAGATAGCTTGTCGAACTTTGAAACATGAACAACAATAGCTAAGGAAATAACATTAAGCTCCAAAGCATCCACAAAATTTGCATCCAATAAATCAGCCAAAGCATTCCATACAGAAGTGAAAACGTGACCTGTCAAACATCCTGAACAACATGAACACTAGAATAGTGGCAAGCGATAAATAGGTCATAACTCACTCTGAATTTCATGCGAAGCTCTATAAGTTGACCAAAATAAACTACAGACATATCCAAACCATCACATACGATCGTAGCACAAGATCAACAACATCTCACCTGAACATTTGAAATCCTCTCTACTGAACAAAACACAGTCTACAACAACAATAGTATGTTGACATCAATGACAAAACATTAATGTCAACACACACAGACAAGGTCTAATCAACAATCTCTAACATTCTAATCAATCTTCCAACACCCTAAAGAAGATACAACCAAGTTCCTTTTTTTAGATTAATAACAAAAAATAGGTATATAACCAGGTTCCTTTTTTTAATTAATAAAAAAATGTATTCAAAGAACTATTAAACTCATGCTATGAAATGTGAAGCACCCATAGTTCCAATTTTGAAGATTCCATAATCTTCCTTATTAAGAAAGAATTGACCAATTTTCACAAACACATTGATATTGAGTGAATTAATAGTAGTAGAAATTCTTCCTTGAGGGATCCTATCAAGTATCTATGTAAGAGTGTTCTCTCCATCCACCATCTTGACCGAATTATCTTTGGTGTCCACCATATCATCTATAACTTTTGGAAGCAATGCTAGAGTCATCCAAAAGTTCTAGTCAATGCATATTGTGGTGATTTGTCTATTGCTCAAGCATTTTGCCAATCTTATAATTTTAAATTTAGATTTAGCCTCAAAAGCTCTGAGTTGAATTTGCAAATAATCTAAGGTCTTCTTGAGTTCGTAATCAACTTGAGAGAAGATTGACAAATAATGGTCTCTAAAGAAGTTAGCACATGTAAGCACAAATAGTCATGGCCTGAGATAAAGAGAATGGAGAGTTTGAGAAGTAACCAAAACGTGGAAATCTTGAAAGATGCTTAAGGGTGATGTGTTTGAAGGTTTAGGAAGTAATGCCATGATATAGAGAGACCAAGAAGAGTAGTTCTCTAACATAAAGTTTGAGGAAATAGAAAATGGAAGGTGGCAAGGAGAAAGTTCAAAAGATGGTGAGCGTGGGTGCAAAATTAGAACATACACTTGATAAGTTTTTTTTTGGTTGGGCAAAAGGGACAAGATGGAGGGGTGAAATGAATGTCATTCGATCACCAATAGAAACTTAAACATTGAGAATTTCCCAAGTGACCAACTGTGCTTCACCATTATTTTTTAAATTTCTTGATTGAAGAGTTTAATTTGTTCCATCTCAATCTACTGTACTTGCAATACTATTCAAGGTTAAATTGACTGGATGATTCCACCATACTCGAGAAGAAACGAAACTCAAAACATCGGCATCACGCAAATCTAATCCTTGTCGTCCCCAAAATTAACACGGCAGCTCACACGCGTTGATTCATGTAACGTGCTAAACACTCTATTCCAAAGCTGCGTTACACGTTCGTGCCGGCGCGTATGGGAACTGACCCCCGTCAACGTGGGATGTCTATCTAAGACGATGATAATATAAAGAAAAACATGGAAACAGGCGAATCCTCTCTGGCTCTTTCAGAACCCCGAACTTGTAACCCACCTCCAAATTATCGGTCCCTTCCATTATCTTCGAGAAGCCCGAACGCTTTGACCTTCTACCCTTCAAAATCGGATCGTCTGCTCCATCCATTCCACAACTGCTTTCTAAATTGCATCTATATAAAGCGCGCTCTACAACTAAGCAGATAACATATTTCATTTTATAGGTTTTCATTGCCCTAATGGAGAAGAATACAAGAAAACGTCAGCGGGTTGAGTCCCTGGAGCACTGCAGGAGCTCGTCGACCTGTATGGAAAGTGAAGAAAATCCACACAAGCGGATCTGCGAGGATTCGAAGTATGGAAACGTGGATATTTTCGCTCAAATAATGTCTCATGAGGATGCTTGCCCGCAGGAAAGCATTCATGAAGAGTTGGTTTGGGATATGATGAAAAAGCTCGAAGAAGAGATCGTTCCAAGCTCGTCACGTGAAGAAGCAAGCGTGAATAAATGTGGATCTAATCAAATATGTGATATTCTTGGAGATAATGGCGATGAGGCAGAGTCTGTGAGCAGAGAGGATCTAAGAAAGGTTGAATGTGAGTATAATGCTTGTCATGAGGATGTGCAGGATCTTTTGTGGATCAGTGATAGTGAATTGGGCATTCCATTGAGCCCACAGCTGGATTTTTCTGAGGCTGTAAGCGACTATTTTGAGGACTATGGTTTCTTCGAATGCGTGGAAATGGAGAGAGATGTGCAGCACCAGCTTTTGCTGCAGAAATGGTGGGGTGATAATGACAGCGAGGGGTGTGAGATGAGAGATTTGATCTCTGTTCAAGATTTCAGTTTGTTTCCAAATTAATTAACTCACTCGGGTTGGATATTATGTAGAAGATTTTATCGCTGTAAATATGCAATAGGAACTTCAATTCTGGGGGAAATGTTTTCTAAGTGGAAGGAAATATTTTAGGTAAATATTAGTGTGTATAATTGCGAAGAAGAAAAGTATGTACGAGGAATTGTGCATTCCTGTTTATGTTTGTCGAGAAGGCTTCAAAAGCATTGAATTATGTGGTTAGAGAATGTATTTAAAGGAGTCAGTTAAAGGCTGCTCAAGGTAGTTTAAGAATCGACAAACTATAATGTCATATTCTATATATTATCACATATTCACAAAGATGTCTCGTGCTATTTTGGACGTTTATATCAATCTTTTCTAATTACGTATATGTTTAATATTTAACTAGCTTTTCATAATCACCATTAACTTATTCACATGGCTTGATCAAGATTTGCGACGAAAAAACGATACACTTTTACACCCTAGCTTAATGCTCCTTTAATCAACTCATGATGCTTTGATTCACATACCAACAAGAGAGCATTGATTTTAAATTAGAAAATGCACCTTAATTGTAGAATGGTTAGTCGAAGAGGTATGGAAAGTCAATTATAAAGAATTTTAGCCTTTGCTTGCATAGATTTGTGTAGTATGTGAGGCCAATTGGTAGGCCATATAGAAAATGGCGTTATTGATACATATATTTGTGTAGTATGTGAGGCCAAATGGTAGGCCATATAGAAAATGGTGATATTGATACAACAATAGTCCCAATGGAGAATTTGTAGCTTTAAATCAATTGTGCATTCATTCACAGGAAACCAATCATAAGTGAAAAGGAAACCTTTGCATCATGAAGATAATTGGATTGCATTACAAACAAGCTCATGTTATTTTTTGTAATAGTTGACAGGGAGAGATATGGATGGGCAAAGAGAGAGAGAGAAATGTGTTTAGAGAGAAGAAAAGAGGAAGATAGAGGTAAAGATAAAGATATAGCAAGGAAAAATGTAACAAATAAAGATAGAGATATAGAAGTAGAGAGAGAAATAAAGGTAGAGATAGGGAGATTAATAGAGAAAATAAGAGAGCGAAATGTAAGAGACAATTTGTAAGTAACTCATCATGATGTCGAAATAGATTGACATCTCGTATGGTGCCTATGATTTTGATAAATTTTTGAGCTAATAGTAATAGTTTTAACAAAATATTGATTTCTTTTTACTTGACATGCATTACCTCATTTTTATATGTTGTTTTTTAACAGATGCACAGTCCTTTAGCACCCTCATCCACTTATACTTCTCAAGATATAATACATCTAAGACTTTTTAGAAAGAGAGTGCAAATGGAGGAAGCTACTTATAAATTGCATTGGAGGTGTCATTCTTTATTGAATATGTATGATGTCAAAAAGTATTTACTGGTTTGACTTCATTGAAATTGGTGTATTGTTGCTTCTTTCTCACATTCTTTTATTGGTACTTATCTCTTACCTTTGCAAGTATTAAATCAAACTATCATTTTTTTCTTATATCCATACTTGATTTTCTTTAGTTTAACATACAACTTTATCACCATACATTATGAGGTCAAGTCATCCTAAAGCCCATACAACTTTGCACTCTTCTAAAGACTTTAGTGTGTAATAGCAGGTTATAAACTACACAAAGGATAGAGCCTACCAAAGAACACAAATATGAAAGGAATAATGTAAAGTATAGGTTGAATTATAATCTATCTTTATCAAATGCCAAATGCATAGTGCGTAAAGAACGACATTGAAAAGGAAGAAACAGTCGCATAGAACACAAAAACATTCATGCCAAAATATTTATGCAGAGAATCAAAATAGGACCAAAATGGAGATTCATAGTATTATCTTAATGAAAACATCTATTGCAGCCACTGCTTATTAATCTCCTATCTTAAAAATATTATTTAACTGCCGAAAATAAATTCACAGCTAATATTGAAAAATAACACAACTCCAACTTCACCAATAAAAATATGGAAAGAAATATGCAGCATAATAACACAATATTTTTGGACAAATTGTCCCCCAAAAAACCCCGAAGAGAAAACCAGTATTGCAGATGAGAAATATATATTAATCTTTAGCACATTAAGATATACAAAATTCCTTGCCTATCACTGGCAAAACTCTTTCAATCTCCCAACTCCTCGTGCTGATATCCCTCTGCTACTATCCCCAATGCTATTGATGCACTCTTGCTAACACTACAAGATTGTTTTCTATCACTGCAAACTCATTTGCTAACACTGCAAATGCTCTCAAACTTGTTTTGGTGTAATATTGATATATTCTCCAAATGCCCTTAGACCCCCTTTTATACTACCCTCATTGGTAAACCAACGACCGAGATTAATTCTGAATCAATGGATAAGATTAATTATAACCCAACAACGAATCAAAAAATCAGTTGCAAGTTGTCACCTAGTGGAATCAAACAATTAATTAATAATTGTAACCACCTAAATTTGGTCTGTTCTAACTATGGACCCTATTTGCCCTAAGTATGATCATACCCTCGATTATGTCCAAACGACCCTGTTACTGCTTGGCATAATTCTTCAAATCAATTTAATGTCCTAGGTGATTTTTATCACTGATTTATATTAACTATTATAGCCATAATTCATCAAAAATTTCAACCTATCAAATCAAATCAAAATCAAATATGGCTATAGTATTTAATTATAAAGGAATTAAATAAATCCCTAAATCAATTACCCACTTGCAATTAACCCTTTCCCCTAGCCTATTTAATTTAATTAAAA
>MU216854.1:283530-330796 GCA_018584345.1 Thuja plicata | reverse complement strand
TGAGTGCTAAGTGTTCCATTCATTCTCATGAGAGATGGGTTCATGTGAACCACTACTCATGAATCGTGGGTCAATGAGTTTGACTCAAAAAACTACACAGTTGAATCCTAATAGCAATATCACAATTGGACTTGCTGTGGAAAATATCTCCTACTTATCAACAATTCACCTGTTTGCAGCTTCCTCAGCTCCTAGTAAATGACTAGACACTCCTTTCAATGATACCGATCCTCCTAAAGCAAAAGAAGAGTTCCTTCCTCCAATCATTGATGGAGACACTGGTGAATACATAACTTTAGAAGAATTTCATAGGCTACAAGCAAGAAGCCTCCTTTTACAAAGGGGTGATGATGAGATATCTATTGACAAGTCGCTAGAGTTTAATCCATATATAACTAACAACAACCCTTTTAACAATTATCTTACTCTTATTGATCTAAACATCAAAGATATTAACTTAACATATCATGTCATGTCGATTAACAGTTTTGATGCTAACACAATGTTGTCCTTCCCAGAATTTGACTCCCTAACATTGGTACTTCCAGACCTAATCGACTAGACTGAAACATATCCCACTCCTATCCTCGACTTTCCCAATGACCACTCCCTAGCTTGTTACCTTAATTCTTGTGAACCTCACCCTTCTTCCACCAATGCAAGGAGCGAGAACATGTCACAGGAGGATATCAAGTTTCTTAGTCACAAATTGAAAAATAAAAAGAAAAAGTGGACTGATGGTGAAAACCACTCTGTGGCAATATCAGATCCCAAAATAGTAAAGAAAAAAGACATATCCAATGGGGAAAACCTCTCAGAGGCACCAAAGGATGACATTCTTGATATCCTCCCTAAACACTTTCAGGAAAGATCTTCGGTATATTGATTGAACCAACACAGCTAGTGAGGTTGGGCACTGTTGAAGATCCTTAGATAGTTCATCTAGCACAATCTCTATCAGAAGAAGAGAAGGTACAATTCATAAGATTCTTGAAGGAGAAAAAGATCAACTTTGCCTAGTCCTACACTAATATGCCAGGGCTAGATCCAAATCTCATTATGCACCACTTATCTATAGCTCCTGGGATCAAGCCCGTGAAACAAAAACTCAGAAAAATGCATCCTCATGTTGCATTATTGGTAAAAGCAGAAATGGAAAATTTGTTAAAAGCTAGATTCATTTGAGTCATTGCCTATGTAGCATGGATATCCAATGTGGTCCCTGTTTCTAAATCTGATAAATCTATTAGGATCTGCATGGACTTCACAGACATCAACAAAGCATGTTTGAAAGATGATTTCCATCTTCCAAATATTGACACGATCATAGACCTTACAGCTGGCTACCAGATGTATTCATTAATGGATGGATTCTCAAGTTATAATCAAATCAAGATCGCTCCTGAGGATCAAGAGAAAACTACATTCACATGTGCATGGGGAACATTTTTCTGGAACATCATGCCATTTGGGCTAAAGAATGCCGGAGAAACATATCAGAGAGCTATGACAACAATATTCCATGACATGATGCACAAAAACATGGAGGAATATGTCGATGACACACTGGCTAAATCCAAAGAAAGAGGTAGTCATATTGCTGATTTAGGAAAAATATTGGATCGAATGGAACAGTTCCAACTCAAGCTCAATCCAAAGAAATGTGCCTTTGCGGTCCAATGAGGCAAGCTCCTAGGATTCATAGTTTCAGCAAAGGGAATCGAGGTAGATCCAGTGAAGGTAAAAGTTATTCTCAAGATGACTCCTCCACGTAATATCAGTCAAATGACGACACTACAAGGGAGACTCCAGTCTATCAGGAGATTCATGTCCCAACTTGTAGATAAGGCACAACCCTTTACTAAGCTACTACATAAAGGGGTTGTGTTCAACTGGGATGAACACTATGAAGCCAATTTCAGAGATTTGAAGGGGTACCTGGTTGCTCCACCTATTCTTATGGTGCCTATTCATGGAAAAAAATTTCTCCTATACATTTCAGCTATAGCTACATCCCTAGGAGTATTGCTGGCACAAGAAGATGAAACAAAGAAAGAATGAGCTATCTACTACATTAGTAGAACTCTAGTCACTTATGAGCTCAATTATAGCATTATTGAGAAAGCATGCTTAGTAGTCATCTTCGCATCACAAAAATTGAGACACTACATGCTCTCTCACATAGTCAAGCTCATTGCTAAGATCAATCCTCTAAAGTATCTTTTGAGCATAACAGTATTAACAGGACGTTTGGCAAAGTGGGTCCTAATTCTAAGTGATTTTGACATTGAATATGTCAAATGGAGAGCTATCAAAGGACAGGTACTTGTGGATCAATTGGCTGATTCACTACTCCAGGTTGATGAACCATTACTAATTGAATTTCCTGATAAAACAATCATGCATCTCATCAAACATCCATAGAAGATGTAATTTGACGGTTCATTTACTTAACAAGGATCTGGAGCGGGGCTTCTCTTCATAACTCCACAAGGATATAAGATTCCCAAATATTACAGATTAATGTTTCCATGCACCAACAATATCTTAGAATATGAAGCATTGGTCAATGGCCTCAAGCTCGCCATGGAATGGAAGATCATTGAGTTACACGTATATGGTGACTCCCAACTTATTATCAATCAAATCAATGGGGAATATCAAACAAGAGATGAAAAGTTGATGCCCTACAAGCAACTAGTTGATGATTTGAAGAAATACTTTGTCTTCGTCACCTTCCAACAGATACCAAGATCAGAGAACAAAGCTGCAAATGCTATGGCTACTTTGGCATCTATGTTACAACTAGAGGAACATCAATTTTGCTATGACTTCTTGGTGGAAGAAGTACCCTATCCCGCCTTTGCCAATTTGGAATACCAGGTAATATGTGCCTTAAATTACCTAGATCAATCTCGATATGCCAGTATCATTGCTTATCTTTCTGACCAAACCGTTCCCGCCAATCTATCTAGAAATGAAAAAGATCCCTGATTAGGACAACATCGCATTATGTCCTCATAAATAACAACCTATATTGACGTAGTCTCAATGGTACACTTCTTCAGTGTTTATAACTCAAGGAGTCCAATCTAGCCTTAAAAGATGTCCACGAAGGTGTATGTGGATCACACTCGAACAACTTTTCATTAGCTAAGAAACTGCTCAGAGTAGGCTATTATTGGCCTACCATGGAGAAAGATGATATTCAATTTTCAAAAGCATGTCTTAAATTCCAGACACATGGAAACCTTATTCATGCTCCTGCCAGAGAACTGATACCTTTCATAACACATTGGCCATTCCAACAATGGGCCTTTGACTTGGTTGGACAAATATATCCCAACTCTTCAAATGGACACAAGTTCATCATTACAGCCACTGAGTATTTCACAAAGTGGGTTGAAGTCATGCCACTAATCAAAGCCATTGGAAAATAGGTGGCTATGTTCATTCTGAACTACATTATTTGTAGATATGGGATACCCTCTTCAATTGTGACAGACAATGGGGGCGAATTTAAAAATCAAGACATTGATGACCTCTATGAACAGTTTCATATCACTCAACATTGCTCCTCGTTCTATTATCCTCAAGGTAATGGACAGGTCAAGGCATCGAACAAAAATATTCTCAAAATCCTACATAGAACTATGAGCAAGTCTGGTAGAGACTGGCACTTACAACTAAATCTAGCACTATGGGTCTATAGAACAAGCATCCAAACACCGACGAGAGCCACGCCATTTTCTCTAGTCTATGGTGCTGAGGTAGTATTACCTATTGAGGTTGGAATTCCATCTTTGCAGATATCTTTACAAGGACTGGTTACTGATGACCAGTACCACATTGATAGGGTAAATTCTCTAGACCTACTAGACAAGCGCAGACAACAAGCATTCAATCACCTCAAAGTGTACCAAGCAAGAATTTCTAAAGATTATAACAAGAAGGTTAAACCACACAAGTTTGAGGTGGGAGACCTTGTCTTAAAAGAAAATCCTAAGAACCAGCCTAACAGAGAGCAGAAAGGAAAGTTTAAACCTACCTGGCTGGGACCTTATGTTATCACTGCTACTTTCAGGACTGGAGCTTATCAATTAGCTACACCTGAGGGCGACATTATCCCTGATCCTATCAACACTCTACATTTGAAGCAGTTCTATGCTTAATGTTTGGCTAGCAGAGCCTATACAGCAAAAAGTTCTTGCAAAATACCAAAAACATTTAGAAAATTGACCCTGAAGAAGTCCAAAAATAGTGGAAAAAATCCTACAAAATGGGTATCCTTGGTCAAAACCTAATAAATAGGTACCTTGATACTACAAAAACATTCAAAAAAAGAAAAAAATTTGAAAAAGAAAAGTGCCTTGATGAGCACCTGGTAAAACAGGCATCTTGGTAGCAAAAAGAAAGAAAAGAATCTTGCCAAGTGGTGAAAACTTGGCAATCAGGTGTCACTTGTGTTTTGCGCTCCATCTATCAATGCACTACTAATACTAGGCCTTCATAACTTTGCCTATGCTCATACGCTGACTTCATTTTCCTACATGACTATCTTATCCTCGCTTGGGATTTGTCTATCTTTACGTCTCAAGAATAAGTCATTCTGCACTGGGGGCATCTTTGTTGGCATAGTCAGTTGCGGTTACTAAGTTTCTCTAGGCTGGTTTGGCTCACAAACACAAAGTTTCTTGACACATACAAAATAATGTCACTTTTTCAAAAACCAAGGTGTCTTTTCAAAACATGGGACATGACATTGACATTCACCAGCATTCCTACAAGGCTATATTAGATCGCAAACATGAACGAATTATCCTATCAATGCACAAACATGGAACACCATATTGCTTATATTCTAAATTTTTGATTGATGAATCTTTACTGTGTTTGACATATGGATGAACAAAGTACTAATTAAAATATAGTTTTCTCATGGTTTGATTATAATTATTTTATGTCCTGATGATGTTTTCAACTAGGGGCATCTAAGTAATTATGAATTTTATCTGATTGATTCTCAAATTGATGATTTGTTATGTCTTCTTAGTTACTCAATGACGTCTGCGCAAAGACAAGGAGTCGCAAGGATTGGGGGCATAATGTTTTCTTTATTTTTTGCGTATGGTGATTGTTTCATATGATCCTATAAATTTCACCTAACTTGGATGTTTATGATAAGAGCTGCTACTATCGGTAGATAGCCGCATATATCTCGATCTTTGTTATGTGTAAATTACGATGAGTTTGACACAATTTCCTTGTCTATTTTCTGACCCAGATTATCACTAAGGTATATGAATCATAATGTACCCAAGGATGTGAATTTTCAAGGTCATTGTGGGTCCAATATCTTGCCTTACTCAGAATCTGGTATATTAAAAGGAAGGTGGCTATTTTGTTATCTTGGCTTCTAAGCCTTGATGCCTAAGTCTATTTCTGACATTTCAAATAAAATATAGTATTCATATTATCATAATATCGGTGGGTATTAGTGATGGTTGTACTATTTGATGGTATCCATTTCGAAAAGTGCCCAATGATGATAAAAATGTTGCAATATTTGCTAAATCAGTGACAAGTCCTAAGAGTCTTCATATAGCTGCATTTAAAGATTGCTTGATGCATTTGTCTATAGCAATAATAATATAAGGAAATTTAAGCTCAAAAATGGTTTATGTCTTCTTCTAAATCATCAAGTTAATTACATCATCGATATTACTGATATCAAATATCGTTGCACATCCATAACATACATTTTGCATTCATTTGAAAAGAAGAAACTGGAAAATACAAAAAATAAAAAATCCATGTATTCCATTTTTACTTCTACATCCTAAGTGCATCGATACATCTATTTTGCATAAAAATTGGAAAAACAAAAGAAACATACATATGCATTTTTCACATTATTATCATTTAAAGACATTTATATCAGTAATATACTCATCACATCCACATTATAAAATGATGTTATCATCTATGAATTAACTCATCAAGTGATCAAGATATCATCACATGTGAAAAAAGATACATTTACCACATCTATGGAAAGCAACACAGATACATTTACCACATGAAACCTGTCAGAATCAAGAAACTGCATCAAATATATATCATCGTAAACATGGTACAAATCAAAGCATAAATTGTATCAGAAAGCATAAAGTGTATCAGAAAGTATAAAGTATATCAGTGAGCATAAACGAGTATCAGTATGCCAAAAATGAATCAGATATATGTACGAACGAATGTGATATACAAAAAAGGGGATCTCAGCAGGATCCAGATATACATATATACTCTCAAAAATGTACATGTCATACAAAATGGGACAAGAATCAACTCTGGCCTGCCCCCTCTCCTTGGTCAGGAGGAGGAGGCGGAGGTGGCATGAAAGGGACTGCTAGAGGCAACATGGCCCCCTCTGACTGCGAAGAAACACGAGAAAAGGATGGTGCTCTCTGCCCCTCAGGAACTGCTGCGTGATACAAGGTGTAATAATATGTCACCCTTTGTTCCTAATGGACTATTTTCTGGACATGGGTGTCTCTCTTAGCTCTAAGCATCTCCCCTTGTGTATCCTTCTCAGCTCTCAACCGCTCAAGCTGTCTGTCCCTATCTGTTAAAAGATCATCCGCAGTAGTAATCCTAGCCTCCAAGGCTGTGATCTGGGCTTGGAGCTGATCCCTCTCCTGCTCGCATCAAGATAAAGGATCCCCATCTCTACCAAGATCCTACTCCTAAGCTCTCTATCACCGCTATCTATGCTTCTCTAGAGTAAGTAATGGGCCAGTATCTCTTTGTGGGGCCACAAATCTGAACCTCTACCACCTGCCCTACCCACTTTCACTGGTGCCACCTATATCAACTGCCTCTCTGCCATCACCCTTGTCATCACCATCATGCCTATCATATGGAGGGGGATTCCTACCACCACTGTGGTCCCCATGTCTCCCTGGTGCTCTGTCTCTTCCTCCTCTACCCCTGACAGGTCAGTCATTAGGATCATAATCCAGAGGCTCCTCTATACAAGGAATGATCTCCTCAAGCACTGTAAATCATGTAAAAGGATACTGGAGCATCTCTTCTGCATACCCATCTGAAACTCTGGCATCCTCAACATCTAGATGTAGGTCCCAGTCTACAGCAACCATATCGAGGATCTCCTGGGATGTCATCTCATAATTCAGCTATGCACCCCAATCAGAAGCCTCATCCCTGATACGAGCATAAGCCGCCACATCTTCTATACGGCCTTGTCACCGGCCATACTGTCTCAAAACTCTGTTAATGAGGAAGTGCTCTATGATGTATCTGGTACGGTTGATCAAATATCTACTTTGGCACAAGAATGGTACCTATCGGGCATCAGATGTCCATACCTCGCAGTCTAAGTATGGTCGCCACACAACCTCTATCATATCGTCAAATAATCGACGCCAATACTCAACCTTGCCCAGATGGGGCTACTGTAGGAGGCCTGCATACATATACACATAGGGCTGATCGGGTGCCCTCTACCTATCAACAATTGACTGTGTCATAGGGATGTGCTCCCAGGCCCAAATCTGAAGGATCAATATACCAATAGTCATGCTGCGGGTATGGTGGTACACAATCTCATGGAGCTCTCTGTATATATATGGGCGAGTATACAACTCCCACAGGAAAAATGTCGGTGGTGGACGATCATCTGCTCCACCATGCTCACCTAGCCTACCAAAAATCTGTGCTGACCTCTGTCCAACATGAGGATGTTGCCTACCAATCTAGACAAGTACATAGCTAATCAATCATAATGATCAACCATTTAATCCATGACAGGTATCTACGATCTATAGTATCATCCTGGAAGAATCTGTGCACCGTACCAATTGCCACATTGGCTCTAGACTCAAAAAATACCTCATGTCCAACCATGGGCACTTAGAGTATCCTCCAAACATCCTCAAGAGTCACAGTAATCTCTCCAGTGGGAAGGTGGAAGGTGTTGTGCTCAGAATGCCACCTCTCGGCAAGAGCAGTCAACAACCCTCAGTTCACCTCGATCTCGGGTAAACCTATCAATGAACACAATCCACATCAGATCACAGTGGTCTACTCATCATCTGATAGTCGGCTAGACAATGCAAGAACTCACACAAGATATTGCCGTGAAAGGCGACTACCTCAAACTAGGCCTAATTTTGAACACAACAGTAAAACATCAGATGATATTTACAAAAAGGGGTATAATCCTACTCCGCTAGGTCATTCCAGGTTCATAGGATGCAAATAGATCAAAGCAAATTAAAACTCTAAGTCTTCTACCAAATGCAATTCTGGAAAGATAGGATGCGATTACGCATATGGGATGTGATCCCAGAAAAATGGGATGAAATCCTAAATGCGGGGTGCGATCCTTGAAATATAGGATGCAAGCCCCTGATTGGTTTCTTAATAAAACAAGACTAAACCTAAGGAATGGGATGCTATCCGGGAAAACCCAGATGCGACACAGAAATTTGGAAAAACTAGTTACAACCCGGGAAAAACTGGATGCGATTCAGGATTGAACAGATGTGATCTGGAATCCCGGATACGATCCTAACTTTAACTAGCTATAAAACACACAAAAATGCAAAATTTACAGGCTAGTTTATTGGGTACTTACCGGCGGTGGGTAGTTGGCTGGTCACTGATGTCGGCGGCTCATCTCAAATCGGTGTTTCCTCATGGGGACTACCATCTTCGCTGCAGAGCTCTCAGAATTTCTATGAAGGAATGTGCAAATGAATAGTGAAATGGTACTTTTGGAGGCTTATATGGGTCTTTTGCGACATTTAGGGTTTCTAAAACTCCTCCCGGACAACTCCAAATTTATTTATGTTATCTTTTTACTCAATTGGGAACCAAATCAAAGGTATCTATGATGTTTTCAGCAGCACAGCTTCACTTTTGTGACAGTTTCAAAACTTATGGGTTTGCTTCATTTATTCACCAAATTGGTAAAAACTACACATTTCATCATACATCTTGGTCTAAACATCATTTTATCAGCCTTCTCACTCATATTTTCACGTAATTAACTTGATAATCATGTGTTTTTTTTTTTAAAAACACATCGTCTTCTACTCCACTCTTTCTTTCCCACATCGTCTTCCTACAAGTGTTCTATTATTTTCAAACTGAGGGATTTATTTCTTTTCCTTTGACTTCATTCCTGAGGGGGCATGATCACACTATCATCAATTAAAAATTTGCTTGAAACAACATTGAAATGACTTCGTTATCAAACAAATTAGGGGCATAACAGTTCCTTGACTAAGTCAGAACTGTTGGATAGAAAGCTTTGGTTCTGATGAGCTGGATATCTTATGTTTCCTCATTTTAAAAGATTTTTATTAAGCTCCTAGCAGCTTCATACTGGCTTTTAGATGACAACCAAGTTTAGAATCAGTATTATCATTTTTTGGACGACAATCAAGTTCAGAAATGGTATTTTAAAAAAAAAAAATTTATTGATCTTTGGAAGAAAACCAAGTTCAAAGTCAATTCTATCAGTTTGGTTCGATCAAGTGGTAGACTAATCTCATCAACATTTTTTTTGACAACCAAGAACAGAATTCTCAATCTTTCTGAAGCCAAAATTGAAAACTTTCTTTGAATCAATGCGCTGCTCATACATTAATTCAAAGAGGGGAAAATGTAACCACCTAAATTTGGTCTGTTCTAACTATGGACCCTATTTATCCTAAGTGTGATCATACCCTCGATTATATCCAAACAACCTTGTTACTGCTGGGCATAATTCTTCAAATCAATTTAATGTCCTAGGTGATTTTTCTCACTGATTTATATTAACTATTATAGCCATAATTCTTCAAATCAATTTTGACCTATCAAATCAAATCAAAATCAAATATGGCTATAGTATTTAATTATAAAGGAATTAAATAAATCCCTAAATCAATTACCCACTTGCAATTAACCCTTTCCCCTAGCCTATTTAATTTAATTAAAATGGCTATACTCCCCTAATTGTTAAAAAGCAATTTCATTGTTTAAATAATTAATTCCTATATTCCTAAATGAATTAAATAAGTTTATTTCATTTATAAATATTACCTCAAACCCCAACCTAACCTATCTCAACCACTTCTACCCTGGGTTCTAACCCTTCTCAACCCATTCACCCATGCTAATCTAATCCTAATCCTAATTCTGGTCATAACCCACCTCCTAATGTTGTCACATTCCATTAGGGAATGCTTAGCAACTCAACCCACTTGAGAAAGTCCACTTTCTCAATCTTGACTTCCTTAAGGTCCACTTTCTCAAGCCATCCTCTTACACTCTACCTTGCTTCTTTAAGGCCTTCATTAATGCCTTATTAATGAAAGATGTCTTAAGCCTATGTCTCTCCTATGCCTTATTAATGCCTTGGGAATTAATGACTCTTACACCTCCATTAATGAGCCCCTTCACTCATTAATTCACCTTGTCCCCCCTCTCTCTCTCATTCTTCTATAAATAGAAGCCATTTTTAAGAGGAAATAAGCCTTCACATTAGATCAAAAATACATTGTTAGGTTATTTCAACTTTTAGAGCTAGATTGCATGCTTTGTCATCTTTTAGCTTGTTTTAATCTAAAATCCTTCATGCTAGGTTTTATTCGTCACTGATTTGTAGCATATTCTGAGGGCTGATATGTTACTAATTACACTCCTCCTAGTTAGCAAGAAATAGGTTGATATTAGTGGTTTTGAATTTTTTATCTAACCTTTCAAGCTAATGCAATGACTTATTGAGTGTTTGTGTCTTTTTCATCAGGTACCCATTTACACACACAATAATTAATTAATTATTGTTAGAAAATGGTGGGATAGTTGTCTGAGCTAACAAACTAATAAAATATTTATGGAGAGAATCAAAATAAGACCAAAATGGAGATTCATAGTCTTATCTCCATTACTCCATTTTAATGATAGTTATACTAACATTTGATCTTTCAAGAACCGGCCAAACATATTTACAGACTCAACTAGACATCACTATATTCTTCCCTTTAATTGGTCTATTATGACACAGACTCTGCACACCTTTCTTCCTATCCTCTCGTTTCTTAGAAATCACTGATCTCCATCTTTGGAACCAATCAACCTTCAAAAATGGGTCACTAAACTATTCGATGTCATGTGTCCATAGTCAAAACTGAAAGTCAATGAACCAACTTAACTCATCTTGTTTAAGTAGGAACATGAGATGTGCAACACTTGTTCCTATGTGATGATGAACTAGAAATAAGAAATAATCAAATCAAATCTATTTGTTGATGAAATGGTCTCAATCCTCTTGTGTTGGACTCCCTAGGAGGCTAAAGAATTTATGACCCACTGCTCATGAAGGTAACAATATTTTTTAGGTTTGGTTTCTTTTTTTTCACTTCTTCCAAATGCAAAGAACTTTGAGACGGTAGCCTCCACCGCTCCTAAAATGACCAACCAAAGCCAAAAATATCCAAACTGATAGAGCACTAAGAAGAGGCCCCCTAAGATGTCCCTTATCATTTTATTCATCTCTTTTAAATATCCCTCAACATCTCTTCTTAGAAAACCTCCTCTCCCATATGCATCCTATCTTTACATTCCCTAATCACAATGTATTCAACACTTTTCATTCACCTTTCAAAATTTATGAGATTTAGTTGATTTTTCATGTAACACCTTCAATTATTTTAATGCCAATGATGTTGCAATGAAACATGCTTGTATCTCTCCCATAATATCTTTCTTCTATCTCTCCCATAATATCCTTTATTCATGAGGTAATAATTAATACTTCTATCAATAATCTCTCTACTAGAGATGAGCCGTTGAAGAAAAATGATGAGTCTTATTGCCATACAATTACTTTGGTGCAAGAGGGACATGCCTCAAACATTGATGATCCAACTCTCAACACATCTATAACCCTAGATTAATTTTTATTCTCCAAGAGCCAAACCCTAACCACCAACATGGTTTAAGAAAAGATGATGGTATGCATTTTCTTAATGACGTGTCAACTAACCTTATATTGAGTTAAAATGAGTCATTAGAGGATGAAAACAATTCTTTCCAACTTAACAACTTGATATAAATGGACACTCTTACCTCCCAAGTGGACATAGATAATCCTAATAAGGATGTGCATCCTCCTAAAAGAATCTATCTTTATTTTTCCATTCATCCCTTTGATGGTCCAATGTATACTTACACTACCAATTTCAACGAGGTAGATATGATAAAAGTCCTTCCCCATAATATTTACAAAAAATTACAATAGTAAATTTAAAATTAATTTTAAACAAGGATATAGAGGATACAATCTTGAACACGTGGAACAAGAAATTAAGGTCTCTATAGAGCCATCATCCTTTTATACTTGATAAGACATAGGATCCCATACTCCTTCCTTACCAATTATTTGGCCAAAACCTAACCTTCAAACCCGACAAGATGAACAAAATTAATCTATACAAAATATATCTTTTGAATACTTAAATATCATAGTAAGATTACCTTTCCCATCATAAAATAAAGGTTTAATGATAAACTAGGTGATGATAATAGTTTTTGTATTTTCCATCATTTATATAGACTCAATTTATTTTTCATTGTATAGCATTTAAGAATTTTTTCAATAATTATATGATAGGACTCTCATTCTTGTAACACCTTGTATTATTAAGTTCCTTAATCTATATATGCATTATGTTCTCTAGAACTCTTACCCATATTATGCTTCTCCTGACTATGTGACACTAGAAACTTACCTTTTGGAGGATCATTGTCACTCATGCTAATACAATTTCTTGTTCAATTATACTTGGCCAAAAACATAATAGTTAAATTTTTTTTGTTTTTATACTTCAAGGGAAAATAATAGTTTTCTATCATTTCTTCCTTCTTAAGGATATACTTTCCTTTTGTTGAGTTGTATCTTTTAGATTGGTTTTCCTTTCTTGGATAGTATTTTTTTTCCTTCCTGTAGATTCTTGGAGGTGTGTGTCCCTTATTGGAACCTCTTCCTTCCTTGAAATACTTTTTATTTTATAAATGATCTATCCTTGGTTTTGAAAGTGTGTTGTTAGCACTATCAAAATTTAAGTGGTCCCAAAGTTTTTCCAAAGTTTTTTGAGTATGGGTTTATGTCCTTTATGTCTCTCATTCTTAAACCATTGGTGTGTCTTGGCAAAAGGTTCTTAAAACCCTATACCCTTTGGCATGCTTTAACATGGCATTACTTTTGATCACTTGAGGCTCATGTGCTTAAGTCATCGTCGGTGCGACCATCTATTTTCCCTAAGTCCTATGGGTTTCCCTTTAATTTTAATAAGTTTCTATAGTCCCCGCAAGCTTTTATTTCTCCTAGGCGTTGAGCAAGTTCATCTTCATCCAATGGTGGGCGTAAAGCCTCAAACACAAGATGCAGTCAGTTTATTCATCAAGGCATCATGCTTCAATGCCAAGTGTCCATCATCAAGTCAACATTTTCAAAGGCTAGTGGTGATGGTCAAGATCCATCAAATCTATTTTGATCCAGTGGCAGGCATTATTATGCTAACAAAAGATGCATGACAGTTAAACCTTCACAAAAATGTGACCAGGCACCACGTGGAAAGTGGTTGGGCTTACAGAAGGGTTAAATTTTTGACAGATCAAGGTTGATCCTATGGTTCATGTAAAGCCTTTCATTGAATTTGCATTATTTTTAAACATTATGGCATCGCGACCGAGTGCCATGTGGAAAGTGTCTGAGCTTAAGGAAGTTTAAAGCCTGGTCAAATCTTGTTAAACCTATGGTGGTCATGTTTCCTTGATCAGAAGCTGAACCAATGTTAGTAATTGCGAGTTTACACCTGAAGGATGCATGTCCTAATTTTATCATGGGTCAAAGTCTAAGTAATAAAGGACGGACATATTTAATCTCATCCCACGGTTGGCATTTTTCCTTGATCAAAATGTGCATGGTGGTTATCCATTGTGGGTTGCCAATGGGGAGACAGGGAAAGGTGGTCGAGCTAAAGGAGGTTAATCTACGGTTAGGTTTGATTTGGTCGTGTGGTTGGCGTAAAGCCTTAAAGTAAAGCTAATCAAAGGATATTGATTGAGGCATCACGTCGTGGTGCCACTTGTCTGGATTTGACTGTAGTCTAAATTTTCAACGGAGTTAAAGGTATGCTAGGTTTGACTTCATCTGATGGATAGCGCTTTCCCTCAAACAATAGATGCATGATGGATTTTCTATGCAAGCATCATGACAGAGCAATGCGTGTCCAGATCTGATCATTGGCTTATGGGTAACTTAAAAGGAGATCGATGGCTGTGTTTCAAAGATGATATAAAATTCAAATCCGGGTCACAAATGATGCTTTTTACACCACCTGTAGTCGTTGGAGTGGATATTCAAATATTTAAAGTTTCCACCACAATTTTCATGGTGGTGGACTGTGTCGTTAGCTGCAGATCAATAAGTTACTGAATTTGATCTTTTGGGTCGTGTTTGGACAACTATAGGATGTTATGTGAAGGAAAGTTGGGAAATTTTGAATGCATTTATGCAAAGAATGTTTCTTTAAGGTTTCTAAGAAATTTTTTATTCTTTTTTAAAACCCTAACTCTATCTATCTGTGTTCTTTTCCATTAATGAAAGGTCCTCTCTAGATTTATATAAAATAGGTTAGGTGGTGTTCTTTAGGAGCTAAGATTTTCAAGAAGGGTTAGTTGGTGTTATACAATTCTTAAGGGCTAAGCCTTCCTGGGGTAATTAATTCAAACAAAAAATTTCATTGGTTGTTCCTTCTATACAACTTTGTTCTTCAGTTTCCCAAGATGGATGGTGGCCAGATCATATTCTTCAACAAGATGAATTAAAAGAAGGTTTCAATTTGATGATGATAGAGCTTCTTGGTTGTTGAGATGAGTTAATTTCCTCTTTCATGTAATAATTTAAATTGTTTATCCCTAACCCTAAATGATCTGGAGCTTGTTGCAATTCCTATTTCTATAAAGGGATTTCCAAGATCATTTAGAGGGGTTGGAAAACTTGCGGGAGGTAACATAAAGCATTAACTTGCATACTTTTTTCTAGTTAGAGTATAGAAAATTGTTTAGACTGTATCTAGATAGAATAGAAACATCTCTTCTTTTTCATTTATTCAATAGGTGTATGTTTTGAAATAGAGTGAAACAAGAACATGATTCCTTAAACTTAATACAATATTTCAGATTCAAGTATCTCCTTGGTTCTTATCTCTTTAATTATGAATTTTATGATTCATTGCATGGAGTTGCTATGTGTATATGTCATTATTCCTTAGGTTTGATCTAAGATCAAATCAAATAATTCTTCCGATATGACATAAATTCATTTGTTTTTTCTACATAAGGATCCTATAAGAAGTGTTTGGTATGGGTTATCTGAATTTATGGCTTTGAATCTTTGACAGTAGTTAGTTCCTTGTATTTTGTATTTATAGTAAACTTTGTTTCCCGATGGATAAAGCACAAATAATGAACTATTATATTCTAAACTAATTTGTGTCTAGTTGGATTTGGCTATATTCTATCCCTTTTAAAAATAAAAACCATCTCAGTTCCTTTTGAGTTTTGTGGTTTTTGGTTGTTGTCTTGCATGTTAGTGAAGAGTTAATGAATGAGTGGTTACCATTTAATACTTTATTACCATCATTTGGTGTTCAAATCCAGAGTTGCGAAGAGTTGAATATCTATTTGGATCAGGTGTACCTACCTTCATTTTGCAGAGCCAAAAGTGCAGAGGAAATTATTGTCCCTCTAGTTGGTTTAGTTACCTTCAAGATCTTCCGATACCTTGACTTAACCACTCTTAAAATGAAGCTCAAGGTATATTGGTAGCTTTCAAAGCATAAATGTTTTTAAACACCAAAAAAATTGTGACGCTGTCGGGGAGTTGACCTATGAAAGAACACAGTTAGTCTTTCTTAGCCCTTAATTATAATCCTTTATCTTGTGAATTTCCTCATTATAGTATTCATATAAGTTGGTGTTGTATTTTCCCAACTTTTTTTTGGGTGGTAACTCAAAGAAATCTCTACAGCAACACTGCTGAGTAATACATATTATTATATACACATTTTGTCAAAATGAATAGATCCAAAATGTAAGAACATCGTGAAGTTGAATTGGAACATAGAATTCCAACTACTTCTAGGGATGGTCAGCCTTGAAGAGAAAAATAGAAAAAAGATAATCCATCTCAAAGAAGACAAAACGAGGACACTAGGACAGAAGATTCAATCAAATACAACCATGAAGTAAATACATCAGAATATGAAGAGACTCTGAACTTGGGACATATGGAGATTAAAGTTCTCCTTATGAGAGAGAGGAAGAGGGATCTTACACAACTCTCCCAGAATCTAAAGATTCCTTTGAACACCTTGATGAAGAGGAGAGACTTTCCAAAAGGTAGTTGGCCATCATAGAACAAAAGAAAAAAAAGAAGAGGGCCAATAAGAAAATACAAGGTCAGATCAGAGCTGGAAAATTGAAAAGGAAATCATTGAAACATCAGACATCAAATCATGTTGAAGAACTGAAGAAGGATTAATAGAATCTTGTCACCCACTGAAATATTGATACTCAAAGCCCTAAAGATTAGGGAAAGAAGAAGGTGAAAGGAGTTGAAATAAATGAATCTGAGAGTCACAAATTTCCAATAAATCAAATATCTAAATTGGACATTGGTCTTGAGAAAGCTATAAGGGAGAGAGATCATGACCAGAGAGCTTGAGAGAGTATAACTTGAGGCTGAGTCTTTAGAGATGAATAAAAAGATTGATTTTATTAGGTAGTCTTCTGGGCCTTATCATGTTGGTGTTGGGATTGCTGCAACATAAAATGCTAAAGAATCTACTTCCAAGATTGATGATCCATTTCAAAGGAGACCAACTCATGCAGAAAGGTACAAATAATTTTATTTTATTGGTATCCCTCATTATACTAATATATTTCCAAATAAAATTAGAGATAAACTTCCAATATTTTCTGGAAATAATGTCATCACATGTGAGGAACATTTAAAGAAATTTATACATAAAATGGATGATTATGACATTATACATGAGGATGTAGTTATGAAGATTTTTGTTATGTCTCTAGTTGAGAATGTTAGCTAGTGTTTTAGTGTGTTACCTCATGATTCAGTGGAATCTATGTATGAGCTAAAAGATTTCTTTAAGGAGAAATATGGTGATAAGACTAATAAAGGATTCTTGTTGAATAAATTTAACAATATCAAGAAAATTTTAAATGAGGGAGTTTTTCATTTCAATACAAGATTCCAAAAATTTATCCATAGGCTTCTCCAAAAAATGAGGCTTGATAATGAGGTATGTATTGCTTCCTATTTAAAAGATTTTGATTCTAAAATGGGATATCTTCTTAGAGACAAGAATCCTAGAATCATTTGTGAAGCCTATAAGACAACTATTAACATAAAAATAAATAGAAGAGTATCAGGAAAAATGGGTAAAAGGGAAGATGGGAAGCTTACTAGGATCAATCAAAAGGAATCAGAAAATAAGAATAATGGAGCTCCCAATAATAATAGGTCATACTATAACAGTTATAGTCAGCAACCAAGGATGCAAAATTTTCCCTATAATACGCAATGGAAGGATGGGAAACCTATTCTCCCACAAAGGAAAGACAAGCCTGATAATATGATCCTTGATCCTTTGCAAATAAATTCTATTAACATGTGTAATGATGATTATTTGTGCGAAGCTTGTCAGTCCCCACACAATCCTAATTATTGTGATGTTGCCTCAAATGTATATGCAAGTGGGGAACAAGGAGAGGAGGAAGATTATTTTTATGATGATAGTGGTTGTGCTATGACCTACTCATCTCCATGTCCTTAAGTAGATTTTGATGATGAAAATGAGAATCATGATGTCTCTGGCTCATGAAGTAGAGTAGAAGCATATTATCAACAAGTTTTTTCTAATGAAGAAGAAGAAGAGGTTGATAAAGTGACTTGTAATGCTCAAACTATAAAGGAATATACAATTTTGAGAAGGCCTTTTTTTGAGGAAATGGTACAGATTACAATTGATTTGGTTGCCAAAGAAACAACTAATTATGATTTGAGAAATAGAACAATTAGTGGTGCAGAAAGAAAACCAATTACTTTTCTATTCAAGGAGACCAAATCACATAATAATCACCTTCAAGGAAAGCATGTTGAGTGTGTAAGTAAGTTAAAAGTTAGGAATGTAAACAAATCAAATGGTTGAAACATTGTATATAAAGTTAAAGAAAAAACACCATAAACAAGTTCTCCCCCTCCTAAAGTAGACAATAAGAAATCAAAGAAAGAAGAGCCAACTTTGTCCATCCAAGTTGAGGATGGTAATCTCGGTATTGAGAAAAAGATTTATCTGATCTAAATTACACCCCTATTGATATGGGGTAGTTGTTATCATAGATTACCGTGTTGGTTGTATTTCTAGTTTTGAAGCTTGCTAGTAAAATGTTTGAGTTCTCAGTCAGTTTCCGACGTAAATGTCTAATTTCTAGCCAATGCTATAAAAATCCCTCTTTAATATAATGGTGTCCCAACTTAAAACTCAGAGAAATATGTAAAACCCTAAGTCCCAAGTCAATTTTGATGCATTTCTAAGAGAAAACCCTAGTTCTTCAAACATGCTTCTATTTTGCAGTTAGTTTTTTAGAAAAGACCAAGTCACTTCAGACATGTGAATATTTTCATGTTTATAAGTTGGTTGTGATGTCTCTTTAAACCTTGAGAATATTTCATTTCTCTTCAAGACTTAGTGAAATGCTTTAGTCCTTTTATCTCCATAAGAAAAGAATATGCTTCTAGTGCTAATGAGGTTTCACGCAGGCTGCTGATGAAGATCACAAGATTTTGGTGTGTGGAGAGTTAGAAAATCCTTTGGTGACTTTGAGATCATTTAGTCACATAGTCTTGAAAGATAATCAGAGTTTAAAGATGGGTTGAAGTTTTGATGCAGTCGCATGATCATGAAGAGAAATTAGAGTTAAGTAAAAAGAAATAAGATTAAGCGATAACTGTTGATCTGAGAGATAATCTTGTGGTGGTCGTGAAGTCTCAGAATAAAATTTTAAGTTATTAAATCTTAAAGAGACTACTAAATTCATTTAGCCATGATGTCTCACAAATAAACTAAGGTTAAGAGAAGATTTAAAAGCCTTCAGTCGCGAGATCTCTTTTGAAAGCAAGGGTTAAGTTAAAGGCTGTGAGACAAAGAGACTACCATAAGATGTAAAGTTGATCTTGTGGCCAGTGTGTAGTCATGAGATGAAATTTTATATGGATGAAATATTAAGAGGAATAGCAACTACCATCATATTAAATCAAAATCTAAAGGTTGACATTCAATCTCAAAAGAAACCCTGAGTCAGATAATTCTTTTAGCGACAATGAGATTCAGTGAGTCGTGAAGTCTCGATAAGAACTATGGTTGAATAAGAGTTGAGTAAAGCTTAAGTGAAGTTTGAAGTGAGAAGATCTGAGCTATGAAATAGAAAATATCTAATGGATAGCGTGAATTCACTGATAAAAGTCAAATAGTCATAGAAAGTTCAGCGATTCAATGATGGTGATTTAGATTTGAACACGTGTCTAACTCTTTCAGAGATATGAGTTAGTCGTGAAATCTCAATGTGAACCAGAGGTTAATAAGTTCATTCCACAAGTTGGAGATAGCTTAAGTCACAAAGTCTTTGAGTAAACTATAGTTATATTGTAAATCTGATGAGATTATACACGAACCATTAGATTAAAATTTGATCAAAGGGCAATTGTGAAGTCTCAGATCAAAAATAGGAAGTACAAAATGTATATGAGATTACATGCAAACCGTCTGATTAAAGGAATATCTAGTGATCATCACGTAATATTGAAAGAAACTCAGAGTTAGTGAAATCTTAAAGCAACTTTGATTTTCCACAGTCGCGTAGTCTCTAAAAGGAACTAAAGGTTTAAGCAAGATTTATTCAAAGCCTTAGTCACAGAGTCTCAAAAGGAATATGAGTTAAGAGAATTCAATCAGAAATTAAGAGATGAATTTTGATCAAGATGTTGATCGTGTGATGATCATTAAGCCTTAGAAAAGAGCTAGAGTTAAAGATAACTCTCGGTGGTAAAGAGATCATGCAGTCGCACAGTCGCTGAAGGAAACCATAGTAAGAAAGAGGTAAAGTATGAGGTTTTCTTCTACGCCATGTTGTACAGTTATCAGCCAATCAGATCATAGAGATTATGAAAGCATGTTTAAAGACTTGGTGAGTTGTCATGAATAAGCCAATCATATTAGATCTCAATCTTATTTTGAATATAATAAGGTTTTCATAGAAAAAATAAATCATTCAAAATTAATCACCTGTCAGTTTCAAATTCCATAGCTACGATGAAAAATTGATATCACAACACGTAGAAGTAATGAAAAAAGTGACTGAATTACAAATCTAAGGTTTCAAAGTAAGGTTTGTGCATTCATTTCTTTGAATAAGTAAGTGTTACCATTGATCATTTCACTTCACCAAGAGCTTCAGTTTTCAGAGCAAAATTTGCATAACTGATAAGTGTTTTCAAGAGAACAAAGCTATCCATACTTTACAGAGTAAAGAAAGAATATTTGATCAATTATAATCCAAAAAAGACAACATGAGTAGAGAATTAAGCATTGCATGAACTAGCAGAAAGAGCAGGGATGATGATTATTTAAAAGGAAAGAGAAATTACTCAGAGGAATTCATACAACTCCTTCCTAGTTCCATTCAGGGAAAAAATGTAAACGATGAGTACCTTGGTGACAATTTTTCTTATATTAGAGATGAAAAAATACCATAATATTTAGGTTATTACTTGTTTAACTGCTTCTAAAATAATAGTGAAGATCTTGTGCTTGTTTCAAACCCTTGGACGTCAGGGTTAGCAAAACTAGTAGTTCCTGATGTATTTGTAGATGCTGATTTGATATTGGAACTAGCGAGTAGGTATGATACCATTTCAAATTCCATTAAGAAAGATGATGACACAATCCTAGTAACCCTTGATAGGGTATCATTCATGAAAGAATTTAATATGTATAACCTGTGCACAACATAGATAAATCTGAAATCCCTAGCTACTAGATATACTAAGGAGTCCAACATTGTATCCAAATTGATTTAGGCCCATGTGCCAAAAGGAACCAAGAACTATATATCCCTTATTCCTAGTGATAATTAACCATATTTTTACAAAGACCTAACATTTTATATGAAATACATTTCTTGTGCCTTGTGTAGAGTCCTAGGTGTTGATAGTGGAAGAGAGAGAGTATCATCTGATATGTTAATGATAATTCTGGACTTGCAAAGTCCTTATGTTGGTACTAATTATGATTACATTCAATATGTAATTGATAAAATGCACTAGGTATTTGTGGATATCTAGAACAAGGTAGGAAGCCCTAAATTCCTGCAATATTCATTTCTCAGGCATTTGATTTTTTTCTAGAATTTTAATATCATGGATCAACACAATCTGCAGTTTAGAAGATTTTATCATGGTCAATCCAACCCTATGCAACTTTGGTTAAGGGTATTGAATTACACATCTAGAGAGAATGAGTTCTATGCTTTTGAGAACTCGGTAGTATACCCCTTTTTGTGCAATTTAGGAGTCAATATGACTAGGTTACCAATCCAAGTGTTACAACTCCAGAGGCCATACAAGTTTGTGGATAGATGGAATGGAGACCACAACTAGGGTGATTTCTATTATCATCAAAATTTCACTTTGATCAGAGTATATGGTTTCTCCCAACCACCACACATCTTATCATACAAAGTACTACCTAGAATTGCTATCATGGAGTTTATATGGCAACTCATGCTAACAGATAGGGAGCATTTGGCTCCACATAGGAAAGGGACATTCACACCGAGGCAGTTTATAGCTTCTAATTTTACAATAGGTAAGAGGGATTATGATGCTTTGAATGGGTGGTTGATGCATTACAAAATGAATGTAGCCCTATATAGATACATTGATATAGAAGGTTTCATAAAAAGTGCCAAGAAACTTCTAACACCCACCATTCCAATTACTAAAGAACATCAGCCATGTGAAGAGGAGTACTTGATCAGAAACATCCTTGAACAGGATGAAATCTCAGCAAGGACAACAAAGTATCAAGAATTGGTGGATCTAGAGCAGCAACTCAAGAAGAAAGGGATCACATTTGGAGGATATTTCCCAAGTTTTCCTTATCTACATAGATTAGATAAGATGATTGAATCATATGGTACACTTTGTAATCACCTAAAGGAACAAATTGAGGATAAGGATAGAGGTACTAATAAACAATCATCCTCAGAATATAGTAGTAGTTACTGAGTACACAACCCACCACCTATAGATCAACCACCTCACACCGAGGAAAATATAATTGACCTAACACAGTGACATGAGGCTGAGGTAGTTGTTGAACCTCCACATAAAAAGAAAAAGGTGGAAGGAGGGGAACCTTCTGTTGCAAAGACATTGAAGAGGAAAAGGGATAAAGTAAGTGCACTATTGATAGAGACAAGTGCATATGATCACCAATTGAGGAAGGTCATAAGAGAAGACAAGAAGAAAAGATAAGATACAAATGACAATGTTGAGATGCCTCTCTTATTCTGTCAAGATGAAAGGGAATTGTAGGAGGAGGAATTATTAAAAGATGATTAATTCATAAAGAATAAATAATTCAAAGACTTCCTTATTTGGGACAAGCAACAACAAGTGGGGGCACAATTGAAATTGGATGGAGGAGAAGCCATAACAAGTGAAGCCTTACAGGCTCTCCAAGAATATGAGCCAGAATATGAGAACATGACCCCTGATGAGGCTAGACAACTAGTGAAGTCTATTGGCATGTTACTAGTGGAAGGATGGGACCTGGCTTCAACCTTCATCATTGATCAAATCAGAAGGTAGCCAGACATCAAGTTCTCAATAGAGACACAAGTGGGGGAGATGATCAAAGGGTGCGGTTATAATGCACAATCTCAAACCCTAGCTATGTGGGCTCTAGCTCCCAAAAATTTTAAAAAAAAAACATCACTAATAAATGTACAAGAGAAGATAGAAGGGGATAAAATAATCTGGTCTGTGCATAATACATGGGATCTACAAATTTCAAAGGACTTAACCTATATTTATCATTTAAATGAAGAAAAATATGTGCAAATGTTCAATAGGTACCAAAATTTATTTGATGAGACAAGTCTCATTGAAAAGGACAAGGAGTTGGGTTTGATAAAGATCAGTGCTATGGAGAAGATAATAGCATATCTAACTCAAAATTTGTAAGAGATCCCATAAGTTGTTCCTGCAGAACATAAACATGATGAAGATGCACTTATGCAAACAAAGGATACATGGGATGCTTAGAAGGAAACAAAGAAGAGAGAAGCAGAGAAAAATAGTGTGGCATTAGAAGCCTTTTTTAAATATCTTGCAGCACAAAATTAATATTTTAAAAGATAAATTTGACTTAGTACATGTAGCCTACAATATGTTACCTGGCCTACAAGTAGAGGTAACTATTTTTGTATCAATATTGAACCCCTACTTTGGGAATTGGTTAGTTAGGACCAGTTTATTTCAAAGGTTAGCATCCCTGTAGCCACTAAGGGCACACTTGCCTGAGATAGTCACACAAGTGGGTGATGAAATAGATGAAATTGGGGTAACCTTTTCCTTTTTCAAGGGAAAGGCAAATCAGATAGAGACCAGATTAAATATGTTTTGGGTCTGATTTTAATAAGTTTGTTCCTTCAATCAGAGTAGAGGACAATCAGATTAAGGTAGTGCAGATGTGGGGAAATGAATTTGATTCATTACTTCCTATTAAAGAGGAATTTATGTTTGACACAAATGAATTAGATATGGAAATTTTTAATAAAACCTTGGATGAGGCATTTAAGGCCGAGACAAATTTCTATAAATTTGTAACAGATATCAAGAGCATAACACAGGATAAATGGGAGAAGCAAAATGAACAAATAGAAAAAATTCAAAGCTTTAATTGGCCTGCAGAGGAATATGTATCATCATGAAATTTTCTTACAAAGCCCAAGAAAAAGAAGCCTACCACAACTGACCTTGACATCATAGATGAAGAGTAAAAGGACACCTGGCACTTGATATTTGAGCACAAGGAGGTTAGTCATCTGAAAGATTAGTATATGTTAGCCTGTAATGGTAGTCACTAAATATTGCAACAACTCTTGGAGGCTATCCAGAACATATTCAGACAAAGGTGCCAGCTAGCAAAAGATTTCAAAGATCTAATTTGATTGTATTCCTATTTTGTCCTTCCACCGCTTGGAGTCTTCTTGTCTTTTTTCTTCTTCTAGCTTGTAGGGTTAGGTCTTAAACCATCCAAAGCTTGTTGCATCCTTAATTTTGAAGGATTCCAAGAGGGTTTAGACTATATATAGAGCATGTGTATCATTTTGTAAAGAGGATGAGATGAGAAGTAAAATATAATTGCAAGTGAGATTGCTCAATTTTGTTTGAATTTTTGTGCTTATTGTCTATTGAATGTATTTGAAGAAGTAACCCTATTAATAAAATACATTGTAGTTTATTTTCTATATTTTATTTTGTCTCTTTATTTTTCTGTTCTAGCTCTTGTATGTTTTATTTGCAAGGCATCTTAGATATACCAATTACAAGGTGATAGTGCAATTGCTTGTGAGTTCTTTCAAGGAAGTAATAATTGTTATAGGTGATCCTAGAGAGATAAGAATTAGTATTAGGATCTTATAATAGGGGTGTTGGAGTGAAAGATATATTATAAGGAATTCTACCCAAATTTCATGTATTTACAATAATCAGTTATTGTGTATTTACATTTAATATTGACTCTTTGCCCAGGGATTAGGCACTAGTTTAGGGTTTGGAAAATAGTTAATCATCATCCAATATTAAAAAAAAATCAATCATTTACATTTTAGTTACAAATACATATAATTTTAAGCAGTTGTATCACATAATACAATCCAGTTTGTTGATTCCTTCAAGAGAGAATCACTAGGTTAACCCTCCTAAGTTTAGAGAACTACAAAAGGAAGAAGGATGAAAATCCTTATCACATTACTGTTTGTTATTGTTAAATTAATGGTTTGGATAATTAAGGTCTATATTAGATTGATTATAGTCATTTGCATAGTTTTCTATCTGTTGATACAGTAAAAGGCAATTATAAATCTAGTAAGAAACCTAATCCACTATAATAGATACTGAAAGTTAGTAATCATTTGAAGGTACACCTGCCTAAACATGTGGATCTCAAAGTCGAAGGAAGAATTCATCCTAAGTAATTAGGCTTTCTCTTGCATAAGTTAAATTGGAAATATAAAGAGAAAGCATTCACACTATTTTAAGAACTTGCAAGAAAAATTCCTAACACACCATCAAGGTTCCATTTTTTGAGATGATGAGGATTGAGGAACATAAGGAGAAGGTCCTCACATTGGTAAATGGTGTTTCTTCCACAAGAATTCACAAACCAAAAGGTATTGGAAAGGTGAAAAATGTACAAGATAAAGTAGGAAAAAAGGGAAAAGAGTCTAAGGAAATGAATTCAAAGATCCCACAGATTTATTTGAATACAAATCATGTAAATAATCCCTTAGGAGTTTTGGATCCCTATTCCTTGACTCTAGTTATAAATGGTAAGATGGTAAAAAATTGTATGATAGACTCAGTAGCATCTAATACTGTTATGCCTGCAAAGATAACAAATTCAATGGGATTAGAAGTTGATACTCCTCATGGAATGTGTCAGGAAATGGATTCAAGAGAATCCCTATCATTGGTACTATTAAGGATTTTTCTTATAGGTTGGTTTCTTACTGTGACCAAAATGATGACAATGAGAATTCTAGTGGTTGATATTCCTCCCTAGTGTGGAATGTTGTTATATAGAAAATGGAGTGCTTCAATGGGAGGAAGTATTCAATGTGATCTATCTTTTTCCACTTTCAATATTGTTAGTAAAAATGTCAAGGTATCCCAAGAAAATAGAACTCCTCACATGATTGAGGAAAATGAAGATATAGTATGAATTGTTTCGTGGATACTAATATTGGATCTTTTCAAGTACAAGGTATATGGGTTGAATGAAGAAATCATTCTATGTTATTATCTGATGAAAAAAAAAATTTGATGGACCAATATGATTTTTGGACCATCTACTTTAATGGAGGAAGTTCTAAGGAAGGAGCTGGTGTAGGAATCATATTGATAGCTCCTAGTGGTAAGACCTTCAATTTTTCTTTTACATTGTTGTTTACATGCACAAATATTGTTGTAGAATATGATACTTTGTTGATAGGATTTAGGTTAGCCTCAAAACATAGAATAAAAATTCTCAGAGTGATTGGAGACTCTAAATTGATAATATCATAGATTAAGTCCAAATATGTTTCAAAAAATCAGAGACTCAAGCAGTATAGAAATGTTGGCTACGATGAATTGGAAAAATTTGATGCATTTGGTATTGATTGGATAGATAGAGGTCACAAAAAAATGGTATATTTTCTAGAAAACTGTACTTTGAGACCTAAGGATATCACATTTGTAGGAATTTCTAAAGTAGAGATTCAATATAGGCCTTCAATACTAGATAATTTTTAAAACTGGCATGTTTTCGAAGATGACTTAGATATTATGAGATTTTTAAATTGTGAAGGAGAATTTTTATATATAAGAAAATGGATTTCAGTGGATGTATGAAAACCTTGGATAATAAATATACCATCTTTGGTAAAGAGGTTATTCAATTGAAATCAAATAGAGTTCCCAAAGGGCTAGTTATTCTTGAGAAAGATTTTGATAATAAAGACAAGTCTTTCTCTTCTAATACTAGAAGAAAAAATTAAGATTTGGAAGAAATAAATATAGGAACAATTGAGGACCCTAAGAAGTGTATATTGGTAAAACTTTGTCTCCTAAAACTAGTAAGTTATTGGTTGATCTTCTTAGAAAATACAAGCATGTTTTTACATCATCTCATGATGATTTGAAGGCCTATAGAGAAGATTTGTTTCAACAGGAGATTCCTTTAAAGGAAGGCACTAAGCCTTTCAGACAAAAATTGAGACCTATCAATCCCACTCTAGAACCAAAGATGCAGGAAGAATTAAAAAAAGGATGAGAGATGCTGGGATTATAAAAATCATCAGACATTCCACATGAGTATCAAATTTGGTACCAGTGAGAAATAAAAATGGAGATATCATACTTTGTGTATATTTTAAAATTGTGAACGTCAATTCATTAAAAGATAATTATGGTTTCCCAAATTTGGAAGATATGCTACATAGAGTTACTAGGTCGGAATTGATGTCTATGATGAATGGGTTCTCAGGACATAACCAATTCATTGTTAAGGATTCTGAACAATTTAAGCCTACATTCACCACACCATGGGATACTTATGTTTATGTGAGATTGCCTTTTGGCTTGACAAATGCTGAGGCAGTTTTCAAAGAGCCATGGATGTGGAATTTGAAGATTTCATAAATAATTGTTTAGTTTTTTACCAAGATGACTTGACAACTTATTCATCAAAAGAAGATCATCACTGTGATCATCTTGAGAAGATATTTTTAGAGATTTGGAGTATGGGGTCTCTTTCAACCCAAAGTAATGTGATTTTGGAGTCACAAAGGGAAAGCTCCTAGGACATATTGTGTCTAAAGATGGACTAAGGATTGATGTTGGAAGGGTTGCTGATATTGATAAAGTCCCCTAGCCAAAGAATGTCAAGGGCATTCCATCTTTCTTTGGAAAAGTAAATTTCTTAAAGAGATCTGTTACAAATTTTCCAAAGATTAGTATCCCTATTTCAAAGATGATGAAGAAAGAAGCTAGGGTGGAAGGGAGTGACTAAGAATATAAAGCCTTCTTAGGTATTAAACAAGCTATCAAAGATTCTCCTATTTTAAGAACACCTGATTACGAAAAAAATTTCCATATTTCTAATTTTCTTCATATAATATTGTTGTTGCAGTATTGTTGTAAAAGAATTTAGAGGGCTTTGAGCAGCCCATTTCCTTTTTAGAAAATCATTACAAGCAACATAATTAAAGTATGACATCATGGAAAAATAGGTATATGCTTTGGTTAAAGCTATCAAATATTTTAGGTATTATTTGGTAGTAGAAACTATAATTACTTATGTGCCTAGTGTTGTTGTGAAGGACATTCGGGTCCAACAAGAAGTTTCAGGAAGGAGGTGTAGATCGATAAACAAAATCCAAGAGTTTAATATTGACATTCAGATCACAAAATTGGTCAAAGGCCTAGGACTTGAAAAGCTTATGGCTCGGAGCAATTAAGATGCTAATAATGTAAACATGTTAGAAGAAGAGAAAAGGCCTTATATTTGTGATATGGATTGTAGTGATTGGTATAAGTACATCATTGGATAGATCTACAAAAATGATATTACCTCCTGAAATTGATAAAAATAGGAAGATAAAATTTAAGTTGCATGTCATTAACTATGCAATATAATACAAGGTCAGTTATGTTAGAGGAGCAATGAAGGAGTATTGCTCAAATGTGTAGACTATGACAAATCCAAAAAATTCTTGGAACAAATGCATAATGGTCCATGTGGTTTCCATTACATGGTGAACACTACTGCACATAAAATTATGAGGCATGGTTTTTGGTGGCCTACTATCCTCAAGGATGCCCATAGTTATGTCTAAAAATGTGATGCTTGCCAGAGATTTGTAGGTAAGCTTAATTTTAGTGGAAATTTACCTTTGAGGCCTATCAAAGTTGAGGTACCTTTTGAAAAATGGGGAATGGATTTCATTGGAGAGATTCCTAACAACTCTAGTGGGGGTCATTCTTGCAATTTTGTGGAAACTAATTATTTTACCAAGTGGGTTGAAGAAATTCCTACCAAAAGAGCCACTAGTAAAGTTGTGACTTATTTCATGCTGCAGAGTATCCTCACTAGGTTCGATTGTCTAGAGACTATTGTGGTAGATAATCCAATGTGTTTTAGATCTCAATAATTTAATGATTTTTTCCAGCAGTATGGGATCCAAGTTTCTTATTCTTCCCCATATCTCCCATAGGGGAATGGTAAAGCTGAATCCAGTAATAAGAGCCTGGTAAAGATTTTCAAAAGAGTGTTGGATAAGAAAAAAAGGTCCTGGGGTTCAAAGTTGAAAAAATAACTATGGGTTGATAGAGTGATAGTGAAGAATGTCATTGGCTATGCATCCTTTGATTTAGTGTATGGTGTACATGGTAGGTTGCCACAAAATAACCTTTTGCAAATGTATAATTTTATCAAAAAATATGATGAGGATCTGAATGATGAAACGAAGATCATAATGGATGATTTGATATAATTAGATGAATCAAAAAGGGAATCACATGACAGGAATGTTAGGTTGCAACTTCAATGTAAGGATCTGTATGACAAAAGAACCACTATAAGAAATTTTTAAACTAATTATTTGGTCTTAATGTGGAATGTCAGATTGGAAGATAAAGGAAAACATAACAAATTTGATCCTATTTGGTTAGGACCATACATCATTGATAGTAAATGGGGTTCTAAATCTTACATTTTAAAAGATTTAATTGGAAATATTCTAGAATTTCCAGTTCATGGACACTTCCTGAAGTTCTACCTCTCTTGAAGTTCTCTAAATCCATGAACAGTTTGTTGTAGGTTACTTTTCCCTTTTTATAGGCGGTCTGCTTAAATTAGAGTTTTGGAATCTTGTCATGCCTGCAAGAGACATGCATCCCCAATTAGAGCCACTGTTATCACTGTCAAAATTTCCATGGTCCCAAACTTTTTCCAAACTTTTTTGAGTTTAGTTTTATGTCTTTTATGTCTCTGGTTCTGAAACCCTTGGTATGTCTTTGGCAAAAAGGTTCTTAAAACCCAAAACCCTTTGGCATGTTTTAACACGGTGTTACTTTTTAATCACTTAAATAACATAAGGATCATGTGTTTAAGTCATCGTCAATGGGGCCATCTATTTTCCCTATGTCCTAGCGGGGTTCCCTTTAATTTTTCCCAAAGTTCTATAGTCCCCACAATATTTTATTTCTCCTAGGCATCGAGTAGGTTCATCTTCATCCAACGATGAGCATAAAGCCTCAAATGCAAGATGTAGTCAGTTTATTTATCAAGGCATCACACCATGATCCCAAGTGTCCATCATGAAGTTAGCATTTTCAAATCCTAGCGAAGATGGTCAAGATCCATCAGACCTATTTTCATCCAGCGGTGAGTGTTATTCCACTAACAACAGAAGCATGATAGTTAAAACTTCACAGAAACGTGACCGAGCGCCATGTGGAAAGTGGTCAGGATTCAAGAAGGGATAAAGTTATGAAAGATCAAGGTTGGTCTTATGGTTGGTGTAAAGCCTTGAACTGAAGTTGCATCATTTATATCCATTTGAAGGCCTCGCGGCCGAGCGCCACATGGAAACTTCCCGAGCTTAAGGAATTTTAAATCATGGTTAGATCTTGTTACTCCTATGGTGGTCATATTTTCTTGATCATAAGTTGCACCGACGCTAGTAATCATGGGTTCACACCTGAAGGATGTGTGTCCCAATTTGATCATGGCTTAGAGTCAAAGTAATAAATGATCAACCGATCTATTCTAATCTCACGATTGACATTTTTCCTTGATCAGAACATGCATGATGTTTATCCATTGCAGGTTCATAATGGGCAAACACATGGAAAGGTGGCCAAGCTAAAGGAGGTAAATGTGTGGTTAGGTTTGATTTGATTGTGCGGTTCACGTAAAGCATTGAATTGAAGGTGATTGAAGGATACTGATTGAGGTATCATGCCATGGTGCCACCTATCTTGATCTGACTGTGAGTTCAAGTTTTCAATGTAGATAAAGGTATGACACATTTGAATTCATAGAATGGATAGCAATTTTCCTCAAATAGAAGATGAAAAATGGATATTCTTTGCAGACATTATGATAGAGCAACGCGTGTCCAGATCTGATCGTTGGCTCATGGGTATCTTAAAAGGAGATCTACGGCTCTGTTTTAAAGATGGTATAAAGTTCAAATCTAGGCCACTAATGATGTTTTTCGTGCCACCTATAGTCATTGGAGTGGATATTCAAATATTTATAAGTTTCCATCAGGGTTTTCATGGTGGTGGACTACATCGTTAACTACAGATCAATAATTAATGAATCTGATCTTCTGGCTCATTTTTGCATAGCTGTAGGATGATGTGTGAAAGAAAGTGTGGCAATTTTGAATGCATTTATGCAAAGAATATTTCTTTAAGGTTTCTGATCAGTTTTTTAATCTTTTTTTAAATCATATTTTTGTCCTTTTCTTTTCTTTGCCATTAGTGAAAGGTCCTTTCCAAAGTTATATAAAAAGAGATCATGTGGTGTTCTTTGGGAGCTAAGCTTTTCAAGAAGGGTTAATTGGTTTTCTATAGTTCTTAAGGGATAAGTCTTCTCAGGGTAATTAATGAAAACAAAACATTTTATTCATTGTTCCTTCTACAGAGCTTTATTCTCTAGTTTCCCAAGATGGATGGAAGCTAGATCAGATTCTTGAATGGGATGAATTAAAGGAAAGTTTCAATTTGCTGACGATAGAGCTTCTTGGTTGCTGAAATGAGTTAATTTCCTCTGTCATGTAATAATTTAAATTGTTTAGCTCTAACCCTAAATGATCCGAAGATTGTTGCAATCCCTATTTCTATAAAGGGATTTCTAAGATCCTTTAGAGGGGCTAGAAAACTTGGATAGGTAACATAAAGAATTATGTTGCATACTTTTTCTAGTTAGAGTATAGTAGATTGTCTAGACTATATCTAGATAGAATAGAAGTGTCATGTATTTTGCATTTATTGAATAGGTGTATGTTTTTAAATAGATGGAAATAGGAACATGATTACTTATATGTAATACAATATTCCAGATTCAAGTCTCTCCTTGATGTTTATCTCTTGAATTGTGATTTTTTTGATTTATTGCATGGGGTTTGTCTATGTATATGTTGTTATTCCTTAGTTTTGATCTAAGATCAAATCAAATAATGCTTTAGATATGACATAAGTTCATTTGTTTTATCTACATAAGGATCTGATAAGAAGGCTTTGGTCTAGGTTATCTGTATATATGGCTTTGAATCTTTGACAGTAGTTAGTTCCTTGTGTTCTGCATCTATAGTAAACATTATTTCCCAATGGATAAAGCACTAATAAATAACTATTATATTCTATACTTATATATATTTAGTTTGATTTGGATATATTTTATCCCTTTTAAACATCAAAACCATGTCAGTTCCTTTTGATTTTAGTGGTTGTTGGTTGTTGTCATGCATGGTAGTGAAGAGTCAATGAATGAGTGGTTACCATTTAGTACAATTTCTTACCACTATCTATTGTTAAAATCCAGAATTGTTAAGAATTGTGAAGAGTTAAATATCTATCTGAATTAGGTGTACCCATCTTGGTTTTGGATAGATAGAAGTGCAAAGGGAACTCTTGTCCCTATAGGTGGTGCAGTGTCACACTTTTATATAGTCTTGTCCCTATAGTTGGTCCAGTTACCTTAAAGATCTTCCCATAATTGGAGCTAACCACTCTTAAAATCAATCTCAAGGTATATTGGTACCTTTCAAAGCATTAAATTTTTTAAACACCAACATGTGCAATCCTTTATCAACATTCCCATCTTCTTGAAATGAGGATGGTATGAATTTCTAAACCCCACTTCGTTTCTAGTTAAAGATGTTATGTTTATTAAATATCTGCTCAGTTTTGGAAGTAGATATCTTTTGGAAATAATCTCTTCCTGCATTTTGGATAACTAAGTATCCTTCATAAGGACCCCTTTACACTTGTTGCAGGATATCTTCACAAATATCTCTTTCTTGAAGTTGTATACTTTTTATACGGATCTTCTTTCTAGCTAAAACATATGCATTTTTATTTACAAATATACAATATTAATTGATCATTCACTAATAATGTGTCCATCAAAGTTAGAACATAAGGTGTAGTCTAGAAAGAATATTAGAGTTATTTGATAATCCCTCTCTAATAATAGGATATATAACATGGAAGGATGATTCCGAAATAGAAAAAAAATAAAAGAGAAAAGAGCCAAATACAACATATATAGAGAATCCTTATATTAGGAGAAAACAAATGTTTCCTCCATGTGTGGTTTCCAAAACTATGAATATAGAATTATACTACGAATTTTCTAAAGAATTTCTTTTTAGTGTTTTAGAAGATAAATTTTAGGCTCCATGATGACCTCAATCAATAAGTAAACACTTAAATAACTAGGATAGTTATTTTCAAAACTCTAAATATTAGTTATCCCTCCTCCTACAATATTGGCAACATAATCTCTTCTAGCTCATATCCTAGGAATTAGCACTACAAAAATTCAACAAGTAGTAGTGAAAGCTATTACTTCAAAGTAAAGGACTAAGGAACAATAATAATAGGTAAGTTACAATGAGACAACATCTCTTAAAGATAATATATATGAAAATATTTGAGAACCAAAATACTACATTGAAATTAAATCTTGTCAAATAATAGGAAGACATTTTCAAGGACATGGTAGAGAGAAGGAAACACTGACCATCAATAAGAATAGAAGTTGAAGGAAAATATGAAGCTCATTGTCTTAAGAGATATAAACCCATTGGGAGACTCCTTACTCTATACCTTGTCAACCTCAAACTCTTAAAAATATATGAATTTAAGAAAAACTACAAGCTTGGGGTACATTAACAAAGATAAAAATAAAGTAAAATAAAAGAAGATTTAAAAGCCAATGTTGGTGATTTGGATACCTGTGTAATACCTTTTTGGTGTTATTAGTTCATTGTGACCTAGTCCTACTCTCTTGGAAACATATTACAGGGCACTATCAATGAGGATGGTTTCATTTAATGAGAGTGTATGGAGATATAGTAATAATCCAAGGGAAAAAAGGTCAAAATAGTAGTCAAGTTATATAACAAAATAAAAGAAATTAGATTTGGTTAATAAATTAAAAGAAAAAAATTGGTAAAAAGTTAGCAATTATTCATGATAATTACCCATCCTCACATAGATCAAGTCTTAATGGGTCAAATAAATATCTCTCATTTTAGTGGAGAAATCTAAATAAATAGAAAATGAAAAATTTATGAGAATCCAAAGGAAATTTAATAAAAATACAACAATATAATGGTAGAGCTTAAAATATATGTAAAATATATTGTATGTACATTTTATAGAAACCACA
This sequence comes from Thuja plicata, assembly GCA_018584345.1. Taxonomy (NCBI): domain Eukaryota; kingdom Viridiplantae; phylum Streptophyta; class Pinopsida; order Cupressales; family Cupressaceae; genus Thuja; species Thuja plicata. The sequence continues at coordinate 296,396 of MU216854.1, read as the reverse complement.
ATAGACTTAGCACTAAGAAATCTCCAAATATAAACTTGGTAAGGGATGTTTCATGTGTTTACTAGAATACATAGAGAGGGACAACTAGAAGGATAGAAAGATCAAGTTGAAGAACAGGAATAGAGTTGAATAATATAGAATAAAATGTAAGAGAAACATTTAACTATCAGACCAAATATAAACTTTACTTTTCATATACTATAAAAAATTAGTAGCTCTGTTTATAAACTACAGTGCACTAGGTAAAGTTTTTAATCTGATTGATAATTTTGACATGACATGTTGTTTAATACCACATGGGCTAGGGGGACTGGATGTCATGTCATCATGTCTACAACATGAAGCTCTTTCCCCTAGCCCAAAATTATAAACTATATATATAATTTTTTTCTCTCTATAATTGATACCCAATAGAATAGGTTTCATGATATCTGCTCTTAAGCTAGCAAAAGTTGCATAAGTTACTAGTTGGTCGGGCATACTTAGTGTGAGGTTTCAATCAAATAAATTATTTCATGCCTAAAAAATAGGAAATCCTTGCCAAGATACAAGTTAATATCCTTAAAACTGGGGTTTTGTGACAAGAAACAATTTTCTATCTGTAAAGTTTTCTTTCAAAAATATCAAATATAAGCCTATTCAATTGAAGAGATGAATTGACATCTAGCAATCATTTCTATGCATTTATGTCACCACCATAGGTGTGTATAATTATCATATGAAATCTACCAACCAATGTGAATGCTTGGCTGATATGTTTTAATTTCATTCTGAAGTTATCTATACCAAATTCTATAAATTCTCGTGTTCAATTTTTTAACTTCTTCACCAACACATATGTACATTGTGATAGGCCAAAAATTTGTGGTTATTGTTCTTTCTTAGGGAGGCAACTTCTACTTCTTTTATTTTCTGCATTGGATGGGAAATTTTTCCTATGCCAGAATCATAAGCCTAATCAACACTTTGATTTTTTGATTTTTGTGTTAGAGTCAAAAAATTTGTCTCTAGCAGAATCATATATCATCCTCATCATTCATGACCTATGAGATTCTAGGAGTGTCCAACTTTCTTAAAGCTCATGTCTCTAGAAGAGTTATAAATTATTTAATACCTCTCACCATACCCTGGCCAACTCTATAATCTTTTTGCATTTCTTCCCAGCTTTATCTTTTAAAGTATTAATTTTCTCCCTTCTCTTGTGGCCATCTCTTTCAATCTTTGACTAGTATCTCTGAGGCTTTTCAAAAGATTAGAAATTTCAGTTACATGCCTACTTGGGTGGCTTTGATAGTTGCAATAGGAGAGAACATGTTTCTCTTTTATGTGAAGGTTCACAAGAGAAAAGAATTTAATGTCAATTTAGAAAGTATTGTGTCTAAGATGGTCATCATATCAAGTTTGAAGCCCATGGAAAATATTGGTTGGGTGTTATGTTTAAAGAAATCCAAACAAATAAAAGACCCTAATGCAAGTAGATAATAACTTTGTGAAGGTGGATTCTGGTCAATATCTACTAGAAAGCAGGGGCATTCTAACCCATACTAGAAACATCCTCAAAAGATCTTCTATGAGATTAAAAGCAATAGAATAATCCTTCATAACGAATCCTATTTTTGACAAACCACAGGTCTCCTTGAAAAAGCAATTCTTTTTATTTTTAATTGAAGTAAATGCTCATATATTATCTCTTTGGCATCACATGAGTATGCATATACTATGGACTCTCCAGGTTTGCAATTTTCTTGCACCTAGTTTTGTTGGCACTGGACAAATTGATTTACCAATAAAGACCAATTTCCTTGAGCAGGCAGAGTCTAATTTTCATTTCAACCATGGTAAACATTACTTTTGGTAGGCTTCCAACTATTCCACGGTAACTCACTTATTTCCTTTTTACTTTCAAAACTAAAATGTTAGTTTTATTTGGATTTTTTTTTAAGCTTTGTTGAATGTCTGATGATGGAATTTAGGACTTCTTAATTCTCCATTTCAATTTTTATTGAAAGTAATGAGATTGTACCTAGGGGTTAAGTGTAGAAAGAATCTATTATATTACTTTTTCCCTTTTTCCTAGAATAATGTGTTAACTAATTATATAATTGAAAAACCTTTTTATATGATTTTTTATGCAACATACATTATATTTTTGAAGATTTTAAGTTTAGTTTTTTTTTTCTTTCTTAAGCCCTATTTGTTTCTGGGAATATGACTGGAATTGGAAGTCAGTTTTCCAATTTTGAGTTGAATCCATTGTTTGGGTTGCAAAATTCAAAACCCAGTTTGTGTTTTCGAATTCTCATTTTGGGTGAACTTCTAGAAGTTCCACTTCCACTCAAATAAGTGGAATTCAAATTATAAAACCTGATTTCATTTTTATAAGTTGCATTCTATAACATATCAAGTCCGGTGACTTCCCCATTCCAAAATAGGTACTGTCATTTCGGTAGTGTGTCTTCCACTTTGGTAGCATTCGTAGCATTTCCACTTTCACAAACCTTCTAAGGCAGTTGTACTATTACGATCCAGCAACAGACAAACCAGGATCATTGCCTCCCAATGTAGCTGCGATGGTTAATAGCACGGCCTATGTGGAACTCTATTAGGGAACTCTTCTATGCCACTATATTCATCCTCATGGTCATCTGCACAATCGGCAATAGTTTGTCGTTCGGTCACACAGCCAAGTCTATGATGACCACGCTCTATTTCTTTCTATTTTGGCTTGGGGTTGGAATCGGCGGGGACTACCCATTATCCACCATGATCATGTTGGAGTACACAAATAAACAAATCTACGGCACCTTCATAGCCGTTGTGTTTGCAATGCAGGGCTTCAGAATCCTAGCTAGCGGCGTCGTAACCATGATGGTTTCGACAGGCTTCAACAATGCGTATAAAATCCCAGTGTTTGAAGAAGTGGTCAGAAGGAATGCAAAGCAAGCCGTTTCAAACATGTCGAAGGTTCTGGAGATGGACATCAAGGATAATGTAATTCCAATTCGAAATGTAGAACCAAACACAGAAATGGATAATCTAATTCTTATTTCTCAATTCCAATTTTAATTTCGAAGTTGGCAACCAAACGCAGAAGATGGATTGTCTAAGTCATCTTCCGGATCAACCAAATGGTCCAAACTATATTCCAAATACATAAAACTGAAATTTCAAAACCTTATTTTGAGATAATTAGGTTTTGAGCCAAATTCTAATTCCTCAACCAAACGGGCCTAAGGAATAAATGTAATTGAGTGGAGTTGTTGCATTATAAATCATACGAATCAAAGAAAAACTTTGAAATCGTATGAATATTTGGTATTGGCAATTGAATGGTCTCATTGATCCACCAGTTTCGTCAACTCAAACATCAAGTTTTTCATTTTGCTAAAATTTTCTAGTTCAGGAAGTTGAAAACTTGAACGCAATTTTTTGTATTCTTGTTATGTAAAGTGTCTTATTGACATCCTCTAACTCCGGTAAGGAGGCACTGGATTAACTACGAAACTTTTCTACAAGATCCCCTCATAATCAATAGACTGCTCATAATGGTGGTATCACTAGCAGGTTTGATAGGGTCCAGCTTTAGGGTTTTGTGGCTGCCATGGATCTACTTGTTCTTCTCTTCCTGATCCTTCTCGTAATCCTGCTCTTTTTCTTTATTTTTTTCGCTAATGTAGTCATCATTGAAGGGGCAGGAAAAATGGCCTCAGGAAAGGTTGCAAGGAGCACCTACTCTCATTGGCTACAAAATTCAAACAAGTAGAAAAACATAAAGACTTGTGCGCATGATACCAAGGTCTGTATGGCTCTCAGCCATGATTATCTAAACCTTTTTGCAACGGAGTTTGAGCATAGAAATTTGTCCTTGTGTAGGTTGATACAAACAAAAATATTTATTTCAGGTTTAGATCTTAGATTTTGTATTTTTTGTGTCACGGGTTCGAATCCCAAGGGAAACAAGCTTTACTAATTATTAAGTTTTCTATTTTGATTCAGTCAAATGTTGCAAACCACTGATCTCTTGTGGGTACATTTACTAGAACATGACATATTGGGAGAGGCTTCGCTACCTATGAGTGAGACTTATGATGTGGCTTGTTTTACCACGAGTAACGCAAATGATGAGCTCTCTTATAGCTATAGAATAGGCAACCCTGAGGTTTTGACGAGTGTGAAACAAGACCAGTGTAAAGATTTTATGTATCATGTTTATATTTGAATTATTTTTTTCTTACCCTATTGAAGTGCTGATTTATCTTTTCTTTACAAGCCCAAGAGAAGTCCTTGCACTTTCAAACTTCTCTTTGGCAACAATCTTTGTGAATATGTCGGCCGGATTGATCTTGGTATCAATCTTGACAACTTTCAACTTTCCTTCTTCAACTGCATGATGAACAAAGTGAGCATGTGTGTCAATGTGCTTAGAGTGACGCTGTGATGAATGATTATGATCCATGAAGATAGCGTTGCGGCTGTCCAAAAACAAATTATATTCATTTTGATGAACTTTCAAGTCACCAAGCAATCGCTGAAGCCAGATCATTTCCCTTGCCCCTTCAAAAAGAGCCAAGTATTCAGCCTCAACAGAAGAAAGAGTAGTGCAATACTGCAATCTTGAAGCCCAATTGATAGCAGCTCCAGCAAACATGAAGGTGTACCCAGTGGTAGACCTTCATTTATCCAAGTCTCCGGCAAGATCAGAATCAGTGTAACCTTGCAGCTAAACTTTATCTCCTCTAAAGAATAATGCATAATTTGAAGTTCCTTTTAGATACTGTAGTATCCACTTAACTACTTCCCAATGAGCATTCCCAAGATTGCTCATAAATCTACTCACAACTCCCACCACATGGGCAATGTCGAGGCGGGTAGAAACCATTGCATACATGATGCTTCCAACTGCAGATTTATAAGGAATTTTCTCCATGAATTCCTTTTCTTCTTGTGTTTTTGGACACAATTAAAAACTTAAACAGAAGTGACCAGCAAGAGGAAGAGGAGTGACTTTTGCATCAGCCATGCCAAACCTCTCAACAACTTTATCAATGTATTGTTTTTGGGATAAGGTAATTTCCCTATTCTTCCTATCTCTTGTGATTGTCATGCCAAGAATCTTCTTGGCTGCCCCTAAGTCCTTCATGTCAAATTTCCTTGCCAATTTCTCCTTTAACTCATTAACAATCCTTTTGTTTGTGCCGGCTACTAACATGTCATCGACATAAAGAAGGAGAATTACGAACTCACCATTAGGAAGTGTCTTGAAGTAGACACATGGGTCTGATTCACATCTTGTGAAATTGTTTTTAGCCATGAAGTGATTGAATTTTATGTACCACTGTCTTGGGGCTTACTTGAGGCCATACAAGCTTTGATTTAGCTTGCAATAAAGGTGTTCTTGTCCCTTTTTGATGAATCCTTGAGGCTACTCCATGTATAGCTCTTCTTCTACATCACCATGTAGGAATGTGGTCTTCACATCACGCTGCTCTAACTCAAGATCCCACATTGCTGTTAAACCCAAGACTGTCCGGATAGTTGTGATTTTAACAACCGGTGAGAAGATCTCATTAAAATCTATCCCCTATTTTTTATCAAACCCCTTTACCACCAATCTGGCCTTGAAGCATTTTCTGCCTTCATCTTCTTCTTTAATCCTGTATACCCACTTGTTCCTAAGTGGTCTTCGATTTGGCGGAAGAGATACCAAGTCCCAAGTCTGATTCTTGAGTAAAGAGTCCATTTCCTCATGCATCGCTATTTGCCATTTATCACTGTTGACATCTTTGAGAGTAGCTTTAAATGTCGATGGCTCTGAAAATTCAGAAACAAGAATTGAAGGCTTTGCTTCCTCAGTGAATAATAGCTCATAGTTATAAAACTTAGAGGGAATTCTCCTCTGCCTGGTCTATCTCCTTAATCCATGATGTTGATTTGAATCAGTGATCTGGTTCAACTGTAAATCAATATTTCTTTGAGCATTATTTTGATTAATTGACAGAGATTTTTTATTTTGTAGTCTCTGTCCATCATATGACTATTGGAGAGAGGGTAGCGTCTCTTCATAATGTGATAGAGTGGAATGACAGCCCCAATTTTGTATGGGAATGTGCGCTGGGCCTTCCTTCACTGCTGCTGTGGCAGAATGAGCTCTCCCATTCTATTCTTTGCGCAAGCCACACAATACATTACGCAGGTTTTCTAGAACATGTGGGCCATAACTTGCTTCCTCACGCGAGTTGATGTGCTATTCACGCGGGCCCTTCTTTTCATGCGGGCTATTCTCTGTTCTCTGTTCTCTACGCTTGAAGGGGACTGGCATGCTACGGGTAACAAGAGTTGTTGTGATGTGTATCATGCTTCCCTATGCCATGCTGTCTATGCTGCTTGTCAATTCCTTGTGGGTCTTGTGTCCCACGCAGACTCTGCTACTCTCCACACGGGTGGAGGACTGTCTTAATCGTATTGAACCTCTCTGTTGTTGGTGCAGAGTGTGGGCTATTCACCTCACGCAGGGATTCACTGTCTACTGCCCTTCCATGTTGCACGGGCTCATCCATGTTCTTGCATTCCTTAGCGCACAAGCTTACATTGGGCAGCTCATTCTCCCAATCAACAGTGTTGTCATGAGAAGAATGGAGAATCCCCTGTTCTGACTGCATACTTATATCTTCATAAGAGTCATCCGACCCTTGTTCAGTAGTAGTATAAGAAGAGGAATGAGGATTTAGAATAAAATTTCATGTAAGGGGAATATGTTGCAGGTGTGCATTAACAGAAGAATTAGTCTGAAAAGCAGATGAGGGAACATACTCTCTATCATGTGTTTCCTCCCTTATAGCTGGAAACATTGTTTCATTAAACACCACATCGCGACTCTGAATGATTTTCTTTTCAACTGGATCCCAAATTCTGTAACCAAATAGGTCTTCTCCATATCCCACAAATATGCCCTTTTGTGATTTGAAATCCAGCTTCATCCTTCTTTGTTTTGGGACATGTACATGAGCTTCACACCCAAAAACTTGGATGTGTGAGTATGAAATCCTCTTTCCCAGCCATTCCTCTTCCAGAATACCAAACTCTAGACGAGATGAAGGAGACCTATTGATTAAATAGACCGCTGTATTGCAGGCTTCCGCCCAAAATTCTTTGCCCAAACCGGCATTGGAAAGCATACACCTTGCCTTGTCAAGAATAGTTCTATTTAACCGTTTTGCTGCCCCATTTTCTTGAGGCGAATAAGGAACAACCTTAATTCTTCTTATACCATGATCTGCATAGAAGTTATCAAACTCCAACGAACAAAATTCACCTCCATTATCTGTTTATAAACACTTAATTTTATGACCACTCTGATTTTCCACAAGAGCTTTAAAAACTTTGAATTTAGAGAATACCTCAAATTTTCTAGAAAGCATATAAACCCATACCTTTCGGGTGCTATCATCAAGAAATGTAACAAAATATTGTGCGCCTCCATAAGAGGTTACCTCCGTGGGACTGAAGACATCTGAGTGTATCAACTCCAAAGGTGTGGTCTTCTTGTCATGGCCATTCTTCAAGAAGCTAACCCATTTTTGTTTCCCACAAAGGCAATGTTCACAAAAATCCAAATCTGCGGATTGAAAACCGGGTAATTGATCTCGGTTCAGCATAAACTCAAGGCCTTTCTTACTTATGTGACCCAATCTTTGATGCCAAAGTGCGGCATCACTGCCCACAAGAGTCATAGCAGCTCCCACCTCACCAATAGTTTCAACAACATAAAGGCTGGGCCCACTTTATCGCCTTTTGCGATAACCATAGAACCACTAGTGACTTTCCATTTGTCCGTGAGAGTGGTGAGAAACCCTTGTGTATATAGCTAACTGACAGAAATCAGATTTTTCTTCAATTTAGGAATATGCCTAACATCTTTTAACAACCATTTAACTCCTCCATTTAAATGCAAAACAATATCACCTCTTCCAATAATCTCACATGAATTATTGTCCCCCAAATAAACTTTTCCAAACTCACCTTCTTGGTAGTTTGTAAACAAATCCATGCAAGAAGTAGCGTGAAAGGAAGCACCAGAATCTAGGACCTAAGATTTAGATGTTGTGTCGCTTGTGGAGAGAATTAAGATACCATCATCCCTATCATGAGCTATATTAGCTCCACTGTCCAAAACCTTTTTTTGTGCTTTCTTGTATTTTCTACAATCTTTATTGACATGGCCAGATTTGCCACAAAACCAACAGCTGCCTTCTCTTCCTCTAGACTATGATCTTCTACCAGATTGTGACTGTCGGTTGTGATTATTTCTGCCTCTATGCTGACTTCTTCCTCTATTTTCAGTGCTGACCATGGTAAGAGCATCACTGGATGGAGTGTCTTTGTTACTTCTTCTCATGTCTTCACTAAGCAAAGTAGCAACCACTTCATTGTAGACCAGCTTCTTCATTGTGGATTTTGAAGTGCTAACAGTTGTAACTATGGGATCCCAACTGTCAGGTAAGGAACACAACAAGATGATGGCTTTGGCTTCATTATCTTGTGTCATACCAATCGAGGTTGCTCGACATAAAAAAGTGTTTAAATCATTTATATGATTTGACATCGCTGCCCCTTCCTTCATTTTCAGCTTGTAGAGTCTCTTCATAATGAAGATTTTATTTGCAGCCGATGCCGTCTCATACATGCTCTAAAGTTTATCCCAAATTTCTTTTGTTGTCTTTTCGTTCAAGACATTGAACAAGACATTTTGTGACAGTGAAAGAAAAATTGATGCCATTGCTTTGTCATCAATCTTCTTCCAATCTTCATCGGACATCGCAGCTAGTTTCTTAGTTTTTCCTTCTAGCACGACTGATAAGTCTTGCTTAATCAGCAAGGAACGCATCTGCACTTTCCACAGGCTGAAGTTCTTTCCTGTGAATTTCTCCACTTTCGTATCCTCCATCTTTCCAGAAATTCAACACCGATTTGCAATCTGCACAACCTGTTCTCTGATACCAATTGAAAGGATTCAAATGCGGAAGAATAAACAACAAATGCAAATAAGATGAAACAAATAAGAAACACATAGATTTATCCTGGTTCACCACAAATGTGGTTACATCCAGACTGCAGAGTATTGTATTGATTAAAGAACGAATTACAAATGAGAAGCTACAACAAATATAAAGACTCCAGCAATAATACAATGAAGAGTCTTTAGAATCGAAGAGTCACAATAAGAGACAAAAGACTATTGGCCTTCAACTCTCAATAGTTTGTGGTTTCAATTTGAATTATTTTGATTAGTTTTTCTTTGCTTTTCGATTCAAGATTTATATTTCATAATCAATTCTTGGAAAGTAATGTTTTTCTAGGTTTACATTTTGAATTATTTATTTTAAACACTTTAATCTTGTATAATCTCAGAAATATAAATTTTTCTTTTAAAAATGTGTTGATGATTTATCAGATTTTGCTTCTCTATACCATTGTCTTTAAGATTTGATTTATGGTTTTTGTGTGTAAGATCTGCATTTTTAAAGGAAGTTTGGAGAAGGATGATTTTGTGTTTTGAAATTTAGTTTTAGACTTGCATTTGAATTACATTATTTTTCTTTGGTTTTGACATAAAATCTTGAAAAGTGCTCGAAATTTTGTATTGCATTATGTACCATGTTTGTAAGATTTGCAGATACTTCTTTGCAACTATATCACAGTTTTTGTTCTTATGTCCATTAACTTGGCTCTTCTAGTCCCTGCTGTGGGTACAAACTTATTTCCTTATGTTGTTTTGCACTTGTATCAAAACTAATGTATTCTTTATTAAGATATTTTTACTAATTTGCAAGAACAATTTCTATTGATGCAGCTATCTTCTTTTTGCATTGTCACTGCGTATTTATTTGTAAATATATTTTGAAAGACTTATCTTTCTCTCTTTTTGAAACATATATATAAAATATCCCAAAGCCTTCACAATATATATTTAAGTCCATGCCATAGTGGTTGGTCATCTATGCTTCTACTGTTAAAAGCCAAAGAGCTACAAAAAAAAACCCACCAAACCTCAGCAAAGAAATTTATTCCAAGCAAAGAAAAGGAACCCAAACTTAGACAAAGAGCCAAACTCAATAGAAAAATGCAGAAGACTCCAACCAAGTCGAAGCCCGAGTCACATGAGATGGGGCAAAAAACCAATGAGTACAAATTGTCGCAACCAAATCTTGAGCCGAAAATAGAACCATTGAAATGTCAACACATAACGCACCCAAAAGTGAAGGAACAACCCAAAACCGCAGCGCACAGAGACACACCGAGCCATGACTAAACAACAAACCCAAGTTCCCTTCACCAGAAAAAACACAATCTCCAATGGGAGAAAAGCCACAAAAATTGGCTAGGAAGAAGCTCCATTAGTGTCGTCGTCATCCCGTTCGCTCTCCCCTGCCTTAGCAAAATTTGAAACCTTATGACTACTCTGTTTCCCACTCTTCACCCGCTAGTCCATCCTCAGATGCCAGACATACTTATAAATAGAAATTTTCAAATATCACATGACATCATTATTTAATTTGTGAGATCTAATTTTAATAATAAACCTACATTACTTATTATTCTTTAGAAAAGAAACAATAAAAAACCTTTTAATCATAGATTTACATTTACAATTACAATTACAATTACATGTCAAAATTCCACTCCTTGTACTTAATTTATAAATATACTTAATTGATTTAGCCTTTTGTGGAAGGCATATACTAATGAGAATCTAGGAGAAGGCACTAGAACGAAGAGATCTAACAATATCGAATCCAAAAAAATCAAACCTATGCTGAAACACTGGTCTTTTAAGTTGATTAATTTTCCTTAATTAATAAATAAATATTATTTATTTCGTAAGATAAGAAAGCCAACTGATACATACAATAAGTTGTTCCAAACAGCCGACAAATTTTCCCTGATAAGACAAATTGATAGCATTTATTAATTAAATTAAAAATTAAAAACAACTGTTGCATAGTTGTAAATTTAATTAATAAATGCTATCCAATGGTCAAATCCGGTATAATTTTCCCGCTGCATAGTTGTCGCCGAAGTTGTTAACATCTTTATAAAAACATGTCTGCTCAATTTCCACACATTTGACGGACTAACCGACATCCATTGAATAAAAATATTCAAATACTGTGTTGCTTCCGTGTGCCGATCTTTCAAAAAAGAGTAACAAATATGCCCACAAGCAGTCGTTTTTCGCCTGCCAATATGTTTTGTTTTCGCAGGCCATGACATCGAACACCTTAAGAATCTACGTTGTATTCGACATTTCCAAAGATAATTTGACTTGATGTTTTCAATAGCTTGTGAAACTCACTCACTCGTCATCATCATCGTCATCCTGCCATTATTTTTCCTTGCACGCCAAGGTAACCACATATACACCAAGGTTTTGTTGACTTAAATAGTCTTAGGCACACATTTTTCATTTCAAACATTAATGGAAAAACAAAGTAGGAAACATTAAATGAAAGTGATATCTTATTTACCACATATTGTCTCATACTTCTAATTAAAGTCAGTCCGAAGTTCATCTAGTTTTAACAATATAGAAAACTACTTAGAGTTGCAAACAGGATGACGGATTTTGAACTGGCTGATTTTTAGAATCTATGAAAGGCCAATCCTATACAAAGGAACTTTACTTTGATTTTAAGATTTATATTTATATGACACTATCTAGAAATAATACTATTAATTTTTGATGAATTTAGGGTTTTTATTTTTAAATAAGTGGTATGCTCGTATGTCAAATGAGCATCGTTAGATAGGAGCTTCATACACCATATAATTATAATATTTAATATATAACTAATTTATTAGTCATTTTTGTGTTCTTATAGAGAAGAACTACTTGCTATGACATTGTCATTTTTCCATGTGTAGTGTAATATTTGACATGTATAATAAACCGCAAATGTATTTAATTCATAGATATGTGTAAGAGCACTTTATAAAATTGTAAGAAATAAGAGAACTGATTATTTCTATATGACATATATAAGTGCATGTATCATGGGAGCTACATTGTGGACTTGACATGCTAACCAATTTATTATTGCTTGCACGATATATGTAATGGTCCAAGATTTTTCCGAACATGTGAAATAACTAAAAGTAAACAAAGGCACCATAATAACTATATGAGAAGATAAAAGTAAACAAAGACACCATAATAACTATATGAGAAGATGAAGGTTTCCACATGATGACATGAATGCACTTATTTTTGACATGCATTCTAAGATGACATGAAACGAAATCCAAACAAATAGAAAAATCAATAATATGATTAGACCAAATAAGATGCATAATCTTTCAAACATATTTATTAATAACTAGTTGATTTACACCAAGATATATTTCCAAATGCAAAAGAGGACATGTTTTTGTAGGTATGGAGAATCTTGACAAAGCTATATGATAGGTAAATTGAGCAAGTCTGGGGGAACAGATTATAGATAGTGTTTTTTTTGAAAAAGATTGAATGTCCACATTAAAAAAACAAAACCTATGACAAGACAAAAAAAAAAGACACTACAACACACCAACTAGATTAGAGCACATAGAATGGTCTCTATTTGCATGTTGCAATCCACTTTCTATGTTATAGTTTGACAAAAGTATCTAGATAGAAAAGTTCTTAAACTAACTTTTCAAGGAAATTCTTAAAACCTTCCTAAAGGTTTCTCGATAGAAATATTGATTTCACCCTATGATATTCACCATAGAGTAAGAAGAAAACTCTTGGGATTGTAATCATTGAACTTCCAAAAAAACTAGATACAATAACACCTCGTAAACTATCCTAGTTAAAGTTAAACATTTAT
>MU216854.1:228117-240925 GCA_018584345.1 Thuja plicata | reverse complement strand
AAATAAATAAAAATCCCCACTTAAAGCACTTTATTTGTTGAAAAAGGAAATGAATTAAATTAAAAATTAAATAAAAATCCATTTTTCAACACCCCCTTTTAAGTGGTGGGTTTTTGCCTCTTAATCGCAGCCTTTGATTTTTGCCTCTTAATCTCAATCGTTCACTTTCCTTTAAAAGGATACCTCTCCTTCTCATTTTCATATTAGGTTTTCATAATATTGTTATGCTGCAGGTTTAGAGAGCAACTTTGGAGGAGAATTTGAGCACTCAAGCTCTCTTCTTGTTTTCTTTATTCTTGCATTCATGGCTCCTCATATAGATTAGAATCATGTTTATTTCCATAGATTAGATTTGCATTCATATTTCCTTTCATAGACTAATATGCATTGTTATCATTTCGATTAGATTTCATTTTCATACATTTGCATCTCTCGTTTTATGGTGTATTTGCAATAGACACAACTGGGTCAATCTAAGGGCCTTCATTTTACATTTTTACACATCCATGACTAGAGAGCTATGGATCGATATTTGAGGCCTCATTCTTTAGCAACCTTGAATGAAATGATTCATAGAAGTGTGACAACATTTATGCACACAATGTCAACATCACATTTTTTGTTAACACCCTCACAAGATAATGTAGCATGACAAATAGTACAATGAAATTACTATAATTATCTCCAACTTAGATGGATACTAATTGAAGTGGAAGAGGATATAGCAACATGAAAAATTTAAATTATTTAAATTGTCTTAATCATTCAATTAGTAAAGTTTCCTTGATACAAAGGAATCCATACAAGAAGCATATTACCACCAATGTTCAACACCCTCTCCATTGAACTCAATTTCCTTTTATTTGGTACCAATAGTTGTTTAGTAATACTTAATAATGTTGAACCCTTCAGCCTTGTCAGAATAGATAAGATTGTTTTGATCAAAGATTGATCAAGTACATCAAAATTATACTATCCATGAAATTATAATTAATTATTATATATTTGAGATAGATAAACTTTCATTTATTATCAGTGACATGATTGGAACACTCGTTGTCAATTATTCAAGTACTTGGTTCTTATTTTCAATGAAAGGAATTCTACACCATTATTGATCTTTCATTGTCCTTACTAGTTTGCAAGGAATATAAATTATTACAAATATCAATATTATTCCTTTTATCACCAAATCTTATTGCCATAAAGAGTGTGTCATCATTTAAATCATTTTGAGCTTCATCCTTAGATGAACAACTATTATTCTTTGAATAAAGACTCTTTTTGTGTTAGTCTCTTTTGTTATCATGTTTTTATTCTCTATAAGGAAATGTAGAAGCATCTTCAAAATCATAAAATTCAGGAATTTGATCAACATTTTCTTCAATATTCTTACCATCTTTGAATGTAACCTCTACTTTAGGAGCGTCCTTGTATAATTATATCAATTCATAACCAGTCAAAGCACCATACAACTATTCTAGTTTGTATCCATCCATGTTATTTATGTATTTAGTAGTAGAAATATTAGAGCTATAGATTTTTGGAAGAGATCTTAGAATACTTTTCATAAATTTATCTTATTTAATTTCTCTACCAACAACTCTTATACCATTTACAACTTCATCTACCCAAAGCATGCAGTTTGCAAATTCTTCATCTTTGGCCATCTTTAGAGTTTAAAATTTAGTTTTGAAATTTTTTATCTTCATCTCCTTTATCTTCTTATCTTCTTCATATATGCTATCAAGGATAAAATCATAAATTTCCTTCATAGTGGTGCAATGCATTACCTTTACATGTTTTGAAACTGCTAATCAATTCATAATTGCATTTCTGTCTTTGTCATTATTTTCATATACCCTCAAGTAATTGGGTATGGGTCCTATGTCAAATATCAGAGCTTTTTTTATAAGGGTGGTTGGGTTGCTTCCTCACAATATATGATATCCAAAACCATCTTTGTACTTATTCCTTTTTTTTTTTTTAATAAATTTCATTTACTGCCTCGTGACACTTTGGTTTTTTTTCAAAAGTATTTACTTTCAAATTTCAAATTTTCAACAATAATTTATGTTTCACTGTTTTCCTCACAAAAAAACTAGACCTGACAGATGCAAAATACACTAACAAGAAAACACATAACAACATTGTGCATATGAGGACACTACATTTATGTGGAAATCCCAACAAGGGAAAAACCATGGTGGTCAAATTGCTTGGAGATACTATCCAACTCCAACATAACAAGTGAAACAAGATTACAATAGATTTTATGGTTTTGACCCAAATGAAGTTGCAACTTTTTCATTACCACATGTTGAACAAAAAATGAACATTAATTTACTGCTATGGAAAAAATACTTTCTACTTGTAGATGTTACTTCTACTTCACCAGATACATCATTACTTAAAAAGAACTTTATTATTCTTTTTATATCATTTGAAATATTTTAAAAAAATATCAACTAGATCGACCTCAAGGTAACACATAAAATAGATATGTAGAATCTCACCACTTGAGCTCAAAACGCATGCGTCAAGAGGAAATTTCATATTTTAGTTCATGTAGGGATTCAACTGAGTTCAAAACTATCTTAGTACTTTAAAAAAACTAGCATAGAAACAAAGCTACATGGTCCACGTATGAAAGGATATCATGTAAACCTAGTAGTCAATGAACACCTATAATATTAGCTTTATATTACATGCAATACTAGAAAAAGGAAAATGTCAATATGAAAATCAAGTTATGAAAATTACATGAATTGAAAAATATTCATGTATACATCTTTTTATATGTAAAGTTCTTTCAAGCTAACATACACATGTGTACACTAATGTCAATTCCCGTAGTAAACTTTGATTACAAAGGCAGAGTAAAAGATATCCTTTTAGTAGAGAAAGTAATTTAAAATCTGAGTTGAGAACACAGAGTACAACAAACACGCTTGTCTGAGAAAATGTATATCACTAAAAATCGATGTGGTGAGTTGCATTACTATTAATAAAGTCATTATTAGCTATAGGAGTTGCTAGCACTTAAATCATTCTTAATTATTTTGTAGTATGCCTTATCATCCTAAACATGGGTCATATATGGTTGAGAGTGGTCACAATCGAAACCCTTTGTACATTTTTTAGAGATTGAGAGACTTTTTTCAACTAAAATTCATCTAACCCCTTCTAAAATTATGTCCTAGTGCCAAACTACATGGTTACATAAGACATGACACTCAAGACACTCATATAAAATATATTGATTTTTACATATGAAGTTTAGATGATAAGGCACAACATGGTACTTACTATAGTTTGTATTGTTTCAGTTACTATTATATAGTTTACATCTATGACAAAATATAAAATATTGTATTCTATTACTTTAGATATTTATAGTCATATGCCTTGATAAAACAAAAAAAAAGTTTAATAATTTTGACTAGGTTTTTGCACTATAACCGGCATGCTTTGTATGCTTTTATCTTGAAGTAGCTATAAAAATACTTTTCTAGAATTTGTAGGCTTGATTTCTTAAGTAAACTTTATAGTTTTTAATTATTTTGTTCAAATTTATATGTTATTTTGATTCTCAAACCTAGATGGATGGGAGAGGAGGAGGAAGAGGAGTTCTTTCACATATGCATAGAGATATTCAAAACCTCCAAAGAAAAGCATAAAAAACTTGTAGAAATGGTTGGTGGAAAAAGATGAGATGATTTTGTTGATGAAGTAAGCAAAGAAGAAGGAACAAATTGACATGTAGAAGCTATTTAGAAGAGGAAGAACATTCAAATGAGATTCAATACTTGATGAAAGGATGTTCAAGGCATTAGAAGAGAAAAATTATGGGATCAAAAATGAAGTATGAGATTATGAAGGTAGTCTTAAACCAGAGGAGCTCATAGATTGGCTAAACAACATGGGGAAATTATTTGAATGGAATCATATAATGAAAGAAAAGAAATTAAATTTTTCACACACAATTTAGTTAAAAGGACATGGAATGATCTAGTGGGATAATTTGCAAAAATAAAGAACCCAGAAGGAAAATGAAAAGATAAGAACTTGGGATAATACAGAGAAGAAATTGAAATAAAAATTTCTTCCTATGGACTATGAACAAACACTTTTTCAAATATTTTAGAATCTGAAGAAAAATTTGTCTATTGTAGAGGATTATAGAAGTGATTTGTACAAATTATCCATTTGTGTGGACCTCCATGAAACTAATGAAAAAATGGCTGCAAGCTATGTTAATGGCCTAAAGTTTGCTATCCAAGATGAGATGAGCATGTATCAAAACACTAGTATGATAGAGGCATGTAAACTTTCCCTAAAACAAGAAAAAAATTAAATTCAATAGTATTTTCAAAGGAATAGAGGATCTTGAAGGAGTACATCATCCCCATCATGTGGTGGTTAGATTTATGTTCGAACAGAATCATCCCAAGGAATAGAGAAATAAGAAGAAACATGCTACAATTCATAAAATAAACAAAGAGGAAGGGGGTTTCAACAAGGTACATGTTATGACAATGAAATAAGATGGGATGGAAAAACAAGACTATTCACTTGTTTTATGTGTGGTGAAGAAGGTCACAGGGTGTTTAAATGTTCCAATTGTAACATCCAAGATAGTAATCAAGAAGAACCATCTAGGGTGAACCTAGCTCAAGCTGAGAGTGGAGAAGAACAAGAGGTATCTCCAAATGTAGGAGAAAGTCTCATAATGAGGAGGAGAATGATGATTTCGGTAAAGGAGGATGCACATAAAAAAGTTCTTGATCATTGATGGCTTAGAACCACCATATTCCTCACAAGATGCATTTCAAGTAGAATGGTATGTCAACTAATTATTGATGGGGGTAGTTCTTAGAATATGGTTTTGAGAGAAATGGTATATAAAATAAATTTATAGTGAGAAAAGTACCCTTGTCCCTATCGTATTGCATGGTTCAAAGAGGTAAATGAAGTTATAGTTGATAAGAGATATCTTCTTAAATTTTCCATAGGAAAAGTATAGAAGGATGGGGTATGTTGTGATGTTATCCCAATTGATTCATGCCATCTCTTACTAGGAGCCCATGGTAGTATGATAGGAAATTAATTCATGATGGAGTGAAAAATAGATACACCTATTGGAAGGATAGATCTAAAGTAATTTTATTGCCTCTCTAGGGTGATGTAAAAAGTGAGAATATGATATTTGAAAGGGAAATTTTCAAAGAATTAAAGGTTATAGGGTGTTATTTTAAATTAGTAGTGCAAAAAGAAGAAGATACAGACTTGTTGATACCACAAGAGGTAGTTGCGATATTTAAAGAATTTTTTGATGTTATTCCAAAAGAATTACCTAATAGTCTTCCACAGAAGAGAGACATTCAACATCATATTGATATTATCCTTAGAGTGAGACTTCCTAATCAACAATATTTTTGAATGATTCTAACACAACATGTGTAATTGTATAAATAAGTGACAAAACTTATAAGGAAAATTTTAGTGAGAGAAAGCATGAGCCCCTAGGTTGTACCAGGATTATCGACCCCAAAGAAGGATGACACATGGAGGATGTGTGCAGACAATAGAACAATCAATCAGATCACCATCAAGTATCACTTTCCCATATCTCATGTAGATGACATTATGGATGTTCTTGCAGGTGTCACATATTTTATCAAGATTGATCTACAAAGTTGGTATCACTAGATCCATATCCTATATGGGGATGAATAGAATAAAAATTTATAAATAAGGGAGGTCTTGTATGAGTGGATGGTTATGCCATTTGGTTTATCAAATTCTCTTAGTACCTTTTGTTAATCTCTAAGTTCTATTGATGATTAGTGACCAACACTTAGTCATTCATCTAGGCAGTTTTAGTTGGCTATCACTGTGGCCGAGCTAAAACTATGCAAGGCCGAGCAACATTGCCAAGTTATTTTTAAGTTTGCCTAGTTACATTACCGAGCCGAGTTATGTTGCCGAGCCGAGAAGGATACATGGATGTTAAGTGTCGAGCGACAGACAGTCAAGTGCTGAGAAAAATAGTTTTTGTATACATGTCTGGAATGATACAAACTTCAAGGATAAGTGATCTGACCGACTTATATAAGCATTTTGGGCCGACTTATGTAT
This sequence comes from Thuja plicata, assembly GCA_018584345.1. Lineage (NCBI taxonomy): Eukaryota > Viridiplantae > Streptophyta > Pinopsida > Cupressales > Cupressaceae > Thuja > Thuja plicata. The sequence goes on along the minus strand of MU216854.1, from coordinate 234,784 downwards.
GCATTTAATATTCTTCTATGGAGTTAGTTATGCATTTTAATTATTTTATCCTATGCATGAATTATTGTAAGCAATAATTATTTTACCATCAATGTATGGATATCAGATCTTGATCATTGATCTAGATCTCGCTATCAGATCGAAATAAGTATATTAACATTGCTTCTAAACCCTATTTTAAAATAAGTGTGTATGGTGTGTGGCGACTGCATTTTCAGAAGTGAAATTCATAGAGGGTTATTTTGTTAAGAAGCAGAGATCAAGCAGAGTGAGAACATAGTGAACAATAGAGTAAAGTTATATCAGATTATGAGATCATAGGAGGTACTGGAAAGAGAAGATCTGTCATCAACATCAGAGTGCATAACAAAGGATCAAAACTTGAGACATTCTAATCATTGTATCAGGTGAAAATATCTTAACAGAGTGGTTCTAGCATACCTTTCTTTATTTCCTAATAGAGTGCTTACTTTATTGTAAGTTGAAATCCTTTAACAAGGTAGATTGTAATGATCTTAAGCTCTTAACTGGGTAGACCTTTAATAGGGTAGATTACATTTTGTAATCAACATTTGTAACCTTAATAGGTACACTTTATTATTGCAGTAGTGGAGAATTTTGTGGGTGTCATCGCCACCCCAGTTTTACCTATTTGGGTTTCTGGGTTACCAAGTTATTGTGTTATGTGTTACTTATTTCATTGTATGGATGCTATCTAAGTTTACATTAGATTCATTTATGTATGAATGTGGATCAGTTTATTTTAAGTGTTTAATTTAGAAGATCTAATTCACCCCCCCCCCCTCTTAGTATCTTGCTTTCCCATTATTGTATTTCCAACAATTGGTATCATAGCTTAGTTCTCTAAAAAGGTCATAATCAACTTGAGAATATAGATCTTGATATGGAGATCTACAAGATGGGTAAAGTCATTGAGAATGAAAAGATTGATATTCAGCTAGCACTACAACAGCTTGAGACTGCAAGACATGAATTAAAGAAGTCCTTGGCTGCAAGGAAAGATTTGGCCAAACAAATGAATGACACTCATTATCAGGAAGAGGACACCACAAATCTATTTCAGAATAGAGATTCTACTGAAAGCGATGTAGAAATTGTAGATCTACTGGAAAACAATAGTGCACTATGTGAAGAAGTCAAAAATCTTAAAAAGGAACAAGAAGCCCAATCAATAAGAATGTGTGAAGTTGTTGAATAGAAAAAGAAAGCCAAAGATGACAAGGCTATGGCAGAAGAAGACAAGAGAATGATGACTACCAGACTTGACAAAAGATCACATGATGTGCAAACAATGACTGTTAATCAAGTGGAGATGGAAAATCAACTACTACTTGCAAATCAGGAGATCAGCAGGAAAGACTTGGATATTGTTAATCTTAGATCTAAGAATAGTCAATTGAAAGATGAATTGAGATCTGAGAAAGAAATTATTAACAGAGTGAATGATCCAAGTGCAGCTATGAGCTACTTTGAACAACTAGAGGAAGCATCAAGAAGACCTAAAGATTCTTCTGGATTAGGTCACACTGGACAACATACAACCACTAAAGATGGAGAATCATCTAAGATAGGTGAAAGAAGGCATGCAAAGCCAAGAAACAACAAACCCGCTTGTCACCACTATGGGAAACTAGGTCATACAGAAAACATTTGCCGAAGCAAGAATGGTAAGTCCAATTCAAAAACTAACTTTAATGGTTATTGTTTTAACTGTAATAAGTTTGGACATCAAGCACATGAATGCAAGAAAAAGGCAAGAAAAACACCTACACTCAATGGAAATCGCTATAACTATCACAAATATGGTCATAGAGCACAAGATTGTAGATCTAAAGGTAAATAGCAGTAGACATCAAAGGTACAAGAGAAATCACCAAGAAAAGGAAATACTCACAATTGGGATTACAATACATGGCATAGTTGTCATTACTGTGGTGAGTATGGACATGTTCCAGAAAACTACATAAGGACACATTTTAGAGGTAAGTCTAAAAGTTGGATGAATGGAAGCCTAGTTTTTCATAGTTGTCTGAAAATTGGTCATACAAGGAAATATTGCAAGACAAGAGTAACTGCTCCTACTATTGAGAAAATAAGGGAATAGATGAACAAGACATGGGTTAAGAATTTTGAACCATGCAGTAGTGAAGCTAATGAAGCCGAGGTCACCCAATCCAATGGATCAGGTGATCACATCATCTCTAACTAAGAGAAAGAGGTATGTAAGGAACTGTATTTAAAATTATTATCTTACATCAATTCCTAACATGAAATGTATAAAAGTCCATATTTGCATATGTTAAGATCCACCAGGACATATTTTGAAGACAAATGCCGAGATGAGAAAATTACACTAATAGGTGCCGAGTACTACTCATGGACACTAAAGCTGAGTTCTTTAGTGAGTGCCGAGTTTTGTTGGCCGAGTGAAATTTTGTGAAGGCTGAGTGTAGTGAGTCGAGTGGGATGCAAGTTGTGTTAAAGCTGAGGACAGCTGGCTTGCACTAACTCAATCGGCAGAACATTCAATTCTCACCTACCTTGATGTTTCAAAGCTTATAAATGGTGAATAGTTAACATCTCATTTTTACCTTGCAATTTTTACTGATTAACAAAGCGATTGAAGTAATTTGCAGAATTGATCTTAACTAAGTTGAGCATCGAAGATTTTTACCAGCGTGTCATCGGAAATCTTAAGGTGAACAGTGAATAGTGCAAAAGACCTACTTGCCGAGGTACTCTATTTTTCATCTCTCGAACCCTAAATTCAAAATTATGGCTGCAAGTTCTTCCACACTACCTAAGAGTATGGAGGCAGAACCAAAGCAAATTCAGTTGATACGGAGTGATGAATGTGAACCTCTCAACTTTTGAGCCGTTCCTAAAAGTGTGATTCAGAGTGATTTAACAGGAGCTCTCTCATCCATTCCACCCAAGGTACTCATGATTCATGATGTTCGATCACGTTATATGGTTAAGATTGGTGAAGTAGGAGATAGGGAATTGAGGAAATCTTACAGTAAATTGTGTGATAATGGAGTTCTGAAGGCAGAAATCAAACATGTAGCCGACAAAGGGTTAACTTGTGCCCTAGCTTTTCCCGAAGGTTTCAAAGATAAATGGATTAAAGTTATCCGTAGCTGAGTTCATGACATGTGTATGTGGTTAGATAATGGAATAGTCAAGATCACTAAAAGCATGATTCATTGAGTGACTAGATATCCTGTAGTAAATGGAAAACAAACCATGAGGGATAGAAACAAAGAAGAAATTATGTTGAACACTGGAGCAGTGTGGAATAATTGATGTATGACTATCTCTACAATTACTGACCTAGAACTTGACTTTGGAATAAGGGTTATAGCACATAAGTTCTATTAGTCTAGCAGATTGGATAGTGTTCCTTGTACAACAGTTGATCAGGTATGGAAAATTGTGAAGAAGAGTCACACATATGATCTTGTCAAGCTACAGTAGACACAACTAGCCAAGAACCTATCATCAATCAGAAAGGCTAAGAGATCATCATGTAAGTTTGGTTCTTTACTATTTAGTATATTTTCCTACATTCCGGATACATTTCCTACGCTGGGAAATATTGTTTGGAAAAAGGATAGGCCCATAACAGTTTAGATTAGTGAATGTATAGAGAAACTAGGAAGTAATTTCAATAGCATTATGGGGAGCTACTTTGTAGAATTCAAGAAGAGAATGAGATTAAGGACTAGGATTCCTAAGTCACTAGTGGAGAAGCACTATGAGGAAATTTGTTTTCTAGTTGATACAGATAATACTTATATCAAGGCAGTGACTCCTAGGGTAACATGATTAGAAACTTTTCCATATGAAATCAATGTTGATGAAGAATCAGCTGCAATCATTGCACTCCTAGCTTAGGCAATTGATGCTACAACAGAGAGATTTGGAAATTTTGATGAAGCTAAGGCTAAAATTTCTAGAAGTTTGAATGAAGGAACTATGGAGAGGAAAATAAAGAAGATTGTGAAAAATATCAAAAAAATGGTTGGCTTAGGTAGTGACGATGAACCTGAGGATGCACCTTTAGGCCTAACCACTGGACAAGGTGAGGATATTTCTATAGAGGAGGAAGTAAGTGCATCAGAAGAGGTTACTAAGAAAGCTAAGGGCAAGAAACCATCAATTGTCATAGTAACCAAGACAAACAAAGCCAAACCTAAGATTACACCTCCTACAGCTAATCGTCCAAGGACTAGAGCATCTATTGTTACTTCCCTAGTAGAAGTACAAGCTAAAGTGTATGGCAAGAGAAAAGTTGCAGAAATAAGTTCTAGAAAGGAAGCAAAGGTTGCTCCTAAGGCTAAGCCGAGTAAGCCAGCAAAAAGACCAAGAAGGAGACTAAATTTGGAAATAGATAGTGATGAGGAGAAGACAGGAACTGATGAACCCAGCAACATACCTACAGCTCAATTCAACAAGCCAACAAGCATTGATGAGGTATGCGACACTTTGAGGAATTCAGCAGGGTTAGCAACATTTAAGTTCATTAAGTATGAAAAGTTGAAAACTGCAGATAGGCACAAAGTATAGGAAGCACTCTTGGACATGATGAGTACCTTGAAATTAACTCCTACAGAGATAGGAAATCATGTGCCAGATGAACTTTATGATTTTATTTCAACCAAATGGGAATTTGTACTATCCACAGAAAGATAGATTAGGGAAGGAACACTAGCCCATGTAATACCTAAGCTCACCTCAAAACAAAGAGTCAAATTTACTGAGGAGTACAAGAGTAGGTTTGTTCCTAAACTCAGAGGCTATGCTGTTCTGAAAAATGACATTGAAGGTGTAGTATAAAAAAGCACAAGGATTTAGAAAGAGATCTTTGGTCTACTCATCCCAAAAGATAAGAAATCTAGTGAATGGACATCTGAGAAAAAGACAAAAGAAGTTGAAGTCAAGACTACTCCTAAACCATAGGTAACACAAGGTAAAATTTCCATTGAATAGGACAAGACCAAAGACACATTAGATGCAACAAAATCTGTTGATCTGACTGCATACAGTCCTTTGGATTATATAGTTGATGATCCAAGCAATTTGAATGCCGAGGAACAAGAGATGCCAAGTGATAAAGACACTAACTCACCTATTAAGGCAACTGATATAGAAGAAGGAAAGACCACAACATCTGATGAAATAATTAAAGTTGGAAGTGATCAGAAAGGTGAAGAGAAACAAAAAACTAATGAACAAGAGGTAACTTCACAGAATCCACCTATTTTAGAGGTTGTGAAAATAGTTTTAGATAGTGGAGTAGGGATGACGGATACTGTTGATGAGCCTAAAGAAGAAGAGGCATTGCAAGTGTTCGTTGATCTACCACACTCTGCATCATCCACTCCTACAGGTCCTAAAACTGGTAATATGCTGAACCCCCAAACAATATTGATAGAATTAAAGGAGGCAATAGATATTGACACTGTCAAAGGGAAAGATATTATGCTGCCGAGCATAAGCTCTCCAAAATTGAAGAAGAAGTCTCAGATTTTAGATGTAACATTAGATGAAGTCATTGTAATTCCATAATGGGATCCCAATGAGCTATCTTTTGAACAAATAGGGACTCTTCAAGAATTTCTTTAGAGGAAGAAGAGACAGGAAGAGATGAAGATAGAACAAAAGCAAAAGTAGGTGTTGCATGACATCAAAGGCATATTTACAAAGGCTTTTGACTTAGAGGATGAAATGACTCAAGCTCCAATCATAGATCAGCTAGTAAACATTATATAGCAGGTAACTAATGAGGACATAGACAATAATGAGAAGCTTCTACAATGGTCCAGGAGAAGATTTGAGAGCAAAGTTCTAGAGAAGATCTCATAAGAGATTGCCAATAAACAAGTTGAACTCTCTATTCTTGTAGAAACTTTAGAGAAAGTGATAGCCAATGTTTATTCTTTGTATAGAAAATTATGTGATGTTGAATTTTTCACAAAGGATAATTTATAGCTTGTTGAGAAGCTACAGTTAGATTTGAGATCAACTGGTACCACTTTGGGTAAAGATACTACATCTAGTTCTTTACATTTTAATAAGTTGATAAATGCACAAAGGAGAATAGCTGAGCTTATGGCTGAAGATGGTCGAATAAGGGCCAAATTGATAACTATTCAGACAAGCTTTTTTCCACACTTGGAGGTAATATAGAAGGAACTCTCAAAAGCAAAGGAGTTATCACAGAGTAGTGCAAATCTATCGACTGCAGAGAATTTAGTGAGTCTAGTTGCAGAGCTAGAAATAAAATTGGAAGTTATGAAGACTGCAAAGGAAAGCTGGGATACTACATTTGAATCCACCTTGCAGTTTCATAAACAATTTTTGGATAAGTACAACTTAACCCCACCAGCAATCAGTGACAAAAACAAGGGGGAAATTAGTAAGGAAATCAGTAAGGAAGTCTGAAAGGATACAAAATGATACATCAGTACAGTATAGGTACACTTGTATATAATTTTTGAAGGCATGTAAGCTTGCATATTATTTCTGAGTATATTCCTAGGGGGAGTACTTTGTATACTTAGGCAATATTTTGATGAAATGAATGGAAGTAATGATAAGTGTTTTTGCCACTAATATCAAAGGGGGAGATTGTTAATCTCTA
>MU216854.1:192849-225983 GCA_018584345.1 Thuja plicata | reverse complement strand
ATTTGATTCCCCCCCCCCCCCCCTCTCAGTATCTTGCTTTCCCATTATTGCATTTCCAACACCTTTGTGAGGATAATGAAAACTTTACCATGTCCCTACATTAGTAAGTCTGTAGTTGTTTATTTTTATGATATATTAATTTCTAGTAAAGGTAAAGAAGAACATATGCATCACTTGAGAATCATATTAGGGGTGTTGAGGACAGAGAAATTCTATGCTAATTGAATAACTACAATTTCATGCAATAGAGTATGGTATTTCTAGGATTCGTCATTACTGCCAATGGTGCTACGGGGTATGTGCAGGATCATAGTATGCCAAAAAGTGGTGATGTGAAAAATATTGCCTTTTTCACCTACCTAAAAATGTAGAAATGTGTATAGACGTTTTAGTAGGCCTAAGTATGAGTACACCTGGCCAAAGAAAATACCAATGAAAATCTAATAACTTATATATATTAGGTTCTTGATACAGATTGGGTACCTGATATATATTAGGCACAAGATATGGTCATTAATTTATATTAATGAAATAATATAATATATAATAATATTAATATTATGTATATATATTATATATTATAATAATATAATATATTATATATATTATAATTATACAATATGATTATGGGTCTTTTAGAGGCAAGTGAGGGTTCATCCTTTTTCCATAAGTAACATGAGTATGGGGTGGAATCCACTGAATAGGGTCTGGATTAAGGTAAATTTTGATGGTTCTTTGAAGGGTACTCCAGGCCCTTCAGGTTTAGGGTGTGTTGTAAGAGATGAGAAAGGAAATATACAACATATTTTGACCAAAAGGCTCCCGGTAGGAGTAAATAATGAGCTAGAGATCTTGGAAGCAACATTTTCTATCAAAATGGTGAAGATGATTGGGGTCAAGAAGCTTCACTAGGAGGGAGATCCAGAGATTAAATTCAATGAAAGAACTAAAGGAGAATCGAGGACTTGGCATTTGAATAATTTCATTAGAATAATTACAGCTATATTAGAATTATTTAAAGGTTTTAAAGTTTTGCATGTTTTGAGAGAGGTTGACGATGTTGCGTAAAGACTATCTAATATTAGAGTGGCTTTGCACGATCAAAATAAGGAAGAGGTGATTGGATATTTTGGGGAAATTCAAATGCAGAAAGAATTTACATAGAGGGAAATAATTTTTGTAGGTCATGGTGGACTTAATCATGTTTTTGTGTGGTTGTCTAAACTAGATACAAGTTGTTCTTTAATGATTTTTTTGGCCCATCTCACAACTTCAAGTGGGAATGACATAAGCTGGGGTCAGAACTATCAAAAAAAGTCTACTTTGTTTTTTTTATTTTCTTCAAAAAAAATAAAGGGAATGCGATTGAGACTTGGTGGATAGTGAATGTGACAGTGGGGTAGGATGGAAAAAAGTATTTCTTAACTCGCCAGAACAACTTCTGTGTTTTAGAGTTGAAATTTTTGATCGCAAGCTAGCGAGTGTTTTCAAGTTTGAGGATTAAAGGTTTATTTATTGTGTAAGGAAAATATTTTACTTGCAGTATATGAACATGGGAATCCACCTGAGAAATAATCTTTACATTTCCTCACAATTATAGGCATTTGTATTTCAATTGGGTGTTAGCAGAGAGGAGGTTTTGTGAGTGATGCACTTGCATGTGAAGCCCGAATGGAGTGGGGGATTGATACCATGGTTGGGTAGGGAAGAGATGGGTGTGGGAATAATGACAGTAGATGGCCCTTGGCACTTAGTGGAGGTATGAAGATTTCATTTTCAACCTTTTATCATTGAACTTCAAAGCCAAAGACGAAGAGGATTGCAGAAGCGAGGGTTGCTTGGGAGGATCTGTTGTCGTTCCTAGCCAAGTATGAAGTGGAGAAGGATCAATTGGAGGAAAAATGTGGAAGGAAGAAGAAACACACACAATATAAATTGGTTCCAAAGTTGAGGAGGGAAAAGGGATAGTGTGGCATGGCCAAGCTCATGAAGTAGAAGAAGAAAGGAAAGGTTAAAATGTATGGGGGCATTGGTGTAGGAGCACCTAGGTAAATTCTCCATTATTAGTTCAAATTTTGGCTTGGAACTGACTCTAGAAAATTTAGTGACTTTTTTTTTGACCTTAGAAGGTCTTTCAAGGTGTGTGGCTAGATGTATTAGTAGTTAGTACTAGAATCCGATCTAGTCTTGCTAATTTCTTATTTTTATGGTTGTTAGGTCTATAATGGGAAAATGAATCTTAATGAGTCCTAGACTTAGGTGGGATGAGGAAAGTGACAAAAAAGTCCTTGATGATGTGTATTCATCAATTGAAGGAGGTTAGAGGTCGTACAAGTTAGTTATGAGCATTAATGCAAATGATGCTAAATGTTGTCATGACAACATTTGGCAATATTGCAAATGTTGCATGCAACATAGACAACTTTTTGATTCCTTTTGAAATAGAGGAGGGAAATCAATGCTAGTGACCTAGAAACATGGAGGAAGAATCTTAAGATAATCCAAGGCTCATTTCCAAAGGTAGAATGAATGTAATCAAGTTTTTGAATAGCAATAGAACTTTCTGTTCTGGTTTATACAGTACAATCAACTTGTTTCAATGTTGATGGTGTGTTAATGGATTGAAAGGTTGAATCTATTATTGGATACATGAAGTAGGAGTAGATACAAGATCTTTTCATTTATTTAGAAATTATATTAGAGTTGATTTGATAGTATTAGGAAATTGTTTAGAATTTAGAGTGTTTACTCATCCAGTTTAGGAGGATTTTGGTTTCATGGCTCCCGCATAGAATCCAACTGTGGGAAACTAAAAAAGGTGGATAAATATATTAGGGGAGCTTCTGTATAGTGTATATATTCATGGAGGATTCTAGGAATTTAAGCTATCTATTTTTAAATTTATGACCTAGGCAAGCAATGTTTGTCCGACTAGGGGTATGATAGTGTTAAGTTTGAGTGTCATTGCAAGGGTATATTTGGAAGAAGAAAACCAAGGGTGGTTTTAGAATCCTTAGGGTCTGATTGAACCCTATCTACAATTTTATTTCCTTACCAATCCATCTAGATATATTTCTAGATAGAAATTAGTGGATTGCAGTGATTGCACAAAAATAGCCCTATTTTACCTACATTTTTAGACAATACTATACGAATGACCTAGGGAACTAAAACCTTAAAAACCTTTAGGTTTTTGGAAAAGGGTATCCATATATACAATTATTTTATGGGTTTTTTTGGGAAGTTTGAGAAAGAATCCAGAAAACCCCTCTAGATAGGGCTAATTGGGCAATTAGGTCTAATACGACAAAAATAATGCAAAGTTGGAACTTGATTGTTTTGGGTTTGAAGAAGAATTAAAATGGGATGGAAATGATGTAAAATGGATATCCTAATGGTCTAAATTACCTTTGTATTATTTATGAGCATGTTTTGAAGAGTTTGTACTTGGAATCTTCTAAGAGAGTATAGAGACAAAGAGCAATTTCAATGTTTTAAATCCTTCAAGCTAAAACAAAAACTAACTAACTCTTGTAGTGGATTTAGGATAGTCTTAGGCTTGGATAATTTAGACTATTAGGGTCTTAGAAGAGGAATTATGATCCTAAGAATATTAGGACAAGTAGGAGTCCTATCTAGAGCAATGTGTGAGCACATGTTGGAGCACTTCCATCAGAATGGTATCGGAGCTTACTAGATCAGGCTTGTGGTTAATGTTCCAACTAGAAGAGTGAGTAGGAGAGTCTACAGTGGTGACCAATGCTAAGTTGGCTAAGAAGGTAGATGATCAAGAGGTGGATAATAGAATACTTTGAGATAGATTGGCTCAATTAGAGAAAAAGGTTGATGAAGGTGATGTGAAACCAAAAGAAGTGAAGGATAAGGTTGAAGGGAAAGGCAAGGAGATTTCCATAGATGATGAAGTAACCAAAGCCAAAATTTTCCTTAATGAGGAACCATTATTGAAATCTTTAAAGGCTATGAGCGGTAAAGCACTAGGAGTTCCAATCTTTACTAGAAATATGAAACCAGAGATAGTCCTAGATTGGATAGAAGGACTAGAAAACCATTTTGAGTGTGATGGCATCACTGAGGCTCCCAAGGTGAAATTTTCTAAAGCCAGACTATGAGGGTCTATACTCACTTGGTGGAAATTCATCCAAGATGAAAGGGATAAGGAAGGAAGGAAACCCATTTCCACATGGAGAGCTATGGTTGCAAAAATCAGATATGATTATACCCCTGAGGATTATGAAATCCAACTATATAAAAGAAGACAAGGTTTAAGATAGAAGGACCTAGATGTAAACTCCTATACTGAAGATTTTCAGAGAATTTTCATGAGATCTAGAGTTGTAGAGGATGACAAGGTTAAGGTAGAAAGATACCTTAATGGCCTTAAGCAGACCATACAAGATGAGATGAGTCTCTTAACTCCAGATACCATTCTAAATTGTCACCAGATTGACATCAAAGTTGAAGAGAAGCGAGGAAAAAACAAGACTCTAGCACTACTAGAGGAAGAGGTAGAGGAAGAGACACTAGAGGGAAGAGAGGTGGATATGGTGGAAGGAATTATAAACCAAAGTGTCAAGGAGAGACAAAATTTTTTGTTCACAAAAAGAAGGAAACCCCAACAGAGGGAGTTCAAATAGAGGAAGGAACTCTAGTAGCAGAGGAAGAAACAATAACCAAGGTAGGGGTAGTTACTACTTTGCTAACATGAAGTATTACCACTGCAACTAGATGGGGAACCCTACATACTGATGTCCATAGAAGGGTACTACTTCTCAAGGAAATGTTAAAAGGGTGGATTATGCCCAAGAAGAGGCTAGTGGTGGAAGCAAACACCCTGAGGTTCCCTTAGAGTTAGAGGAAGGTGAGAATTCAGTGATGAGAGGAACTTTGATTAAGGAACTAGTGAAGGAAGAGCCTAGTCAAAAGAGATCACTATTTAGTGTGAAATGCAAAATTATGGGGAAGGTCTGTAGAGTCATCATAGACTCAAGGTATACTAAAAAAATAGTATCAGAGGAGGCAGTCAACAAGTTGAAAATGAAACCCCACACCAATCCTTATAAAGTCACCTGGATAAATAAAGGACAATATATCCTTGTCAATGAACAAGCTTGGGTAGAGTTTTCAATTGGAAGGTATAAGGAAAAATTATTTTGTGATGTGATAGCTATGGATGCATGTCACCTACTCCTAGCTAGACCATGGAAATTTGATCGATAGGCCATGCATGATGGAGAAAAGAATTCATATTCTTTCAAGAAAGACAATGTGACATTCAAAATACAACCACTATTGGAGGATGGAGAAATGAAATCATCTGGCCCCAATGTTCTCATGGTTAGTGAGAAAGAGTTATTAGAAGCCTTAGAAGAAGGAGTTGGTTTTGCACTTGTGTTGAAACCAAAAGATGAAATTGCAGACAAGACAGTCAAGAAGACAAAATTGCCAAAGGAAGTGCAAGAGATGTTGTAGGAGTATAAAGGTATTGTTGGTGATGGACAACCATCATCCCTAGCCCCTAAGAGGACTGTAAGACACCAAATAGACTTCATTGTAGGAGATACCCTTCCCATTAAGTATGCATATAAAATGGATCCTCAACAAAATGAGGAAATAGCTAGATAGATTCAAGAACTCCTAAGCAAAGGTTTGATTAGGAAAAGTATTAGCCCTTGTACCGTACCCACTGTCTTAGCCCCTAAAAGGGGAGAAACATGGAGGTTATGTACTAAGTCTTGAGCAATAAATAGAATAACCATTAATTATAGGTTTCCTATCCCTAGGATAGAAGACCTAATGGACTATCTAGGTGAAACCAAATTTTTCACAAAGATTGACTTGAAGAGTGGATACCACCAAATCAGAGTCAATGATGGAGATGAATGGAAAACATCCTTCAAGACCACAGAAGGACTGTATGAGTGGCTTTTCATTCCATTTGGCTTATCCAATGCCCCATCAACATTCACGAGACTCATGAATAAAGTCCTAAAAGACTAAATAGGCAACTTTGTGGTAGTCTACTTGGATGATATACTCATCTATAGAAAGACAAGAGAAGAACACCTCAGACATCTGTAGATATTCTTCAAGAAGTTTCATGAAGAGAATTTGATGATCAACTTAGAGAAATGTGAATTAATGAATCAAGAGATAGTTTTCCTTGGGCTTGTACTATCTCAAGGAAATCTAAAGATGAATCCTAGAAAAAGATAAGCCATCATCAACTTGCCTACTCCAATGACAGCCACTGAGGTAAGAAGTTTTCATGGCTTAGCACAATACTATAGAAAGTTTATAAAGCAATTCAGTGCAATTTGTGCTCCTATGCTTGATACTATCAAGGGTGGGATGAAAACTAAATTTGTATGGAATGAACAAGCTAATGATGGGCTTGAGTTGTTAAAGAAGAAGATTTCTACCAACCCAATCCTTATTTTTCCAAGCTTTGAGAAGCTATTCACAGTGGAATGTGATGCCAGCAATGTAGCCATTGGTGTAGTCTTGAACCAAGAGGGGAGACCAGTGGATTTCCACTATGAGAAACTAAGTGAATCCAGGAAGAAATACTCTTCTTATTACCTAGAGATATATGTTCTGGTCCAAGCACTGATAAAGAGGAGGCATTATTTTCTTCCAAAGGAGTTCATAGTCTATTTAGACAACAAGCATTGATTTTCTTGAACTCTCAAGATAAACTCAATCACAAACACATGAAGTGGGTGGAGTACCTATAAGCCTATACCTTCAATATCAAATACAAGAAGGGGCTTCAGAATAAGGTAGCAGATGACTTAAGTACAAGAGCCCTGACCATTGAAGAGATCCAACTGCAGAGCATGGGGATAGACAACCTCAAAGACCTATATGGAGAAGATGAAGACTTTGCAGACATTTAGAAGGTATACAAAGAATATAAGAATAACTTTCATAGTCAATTCTCTGAATATACCTTGTAGAGTGGTCTATTGTTTAAAGGGAGTCAATTGTGTGTCCCTAGAGAATCTATAAGGGTGAATCTAATTAAGGAGAAACACAATGGTGCACTTAGTGGTCATTTTGGTGTCAATAATACACAAGAATTAGTTCAAAGATTTTTCTTTTGGCCCAATATGAAATTGGATGTTAAGAAATATGTAGAAAATTGTGTTATCTATCAAAAGGAAAAAGGTACATCTTCAAATGAATTCCTATACCAGCCTCTATCTGTTCTAGCCAGACCATGGGAATGTTTGAGCATGGATTTTGTAGTTGGTTTTCCCAAGACAAAACATGGAATGGATAACATTTATGTTATTATGGATAGGTTCAGTAAGATGGCACACTTTGTACTTTGCAAGACAACCCATGATGCAAGTGAGATAGCTTCCCTATTCTTCAAGGAGGTAGTCAGAATACATGGTTTTCCATTGATTATAGTGTTAGACAGAGACACAAAGTTTATGATTCATTTTTGGAAGACTCTATGGAAGAAGCTAGGAACCAGCTTGTCTTTTGGATCTACATACCATCCTCAGACTGATGGAAAAATTAAGGAATTCAATAGGAGTCTTGGGAACCTCCTAAGATGCTTAACTATATAGTATGGTCAAACTTTGGACCAACTCATTGGACAGGCTAAATATTCCTACAATGACAGAGTGAATAGGACTAATGGTAATAGTCCTTTTGAGATAGTTTATGGCCTTCATCCTAGAGGCATATATGAGCTCAGAGATCTAAATGATGGAGCCAAGGGAAGTGTCTATGCTGAAGAATTTTCACATGCTATGAAAGAGGTACATGGAACAATAAAGAAGACATTGACTGAAATATAGAGAAGCTTAACAAAAAGGTGGATGAACAAAAGAGAGAGGTCCAACTCAAAGTTTGGGATCTTGTGATGGTTCACCACAACAAAGTGAGATTAAAAAAAGGAATACCACATAAGCTTCACATGAGAAGAATCATCCATGTACCATACTGGAAAGATATGGAGCAAATGCCTACAAGGTAAAGTTACAAGAGAACAGTGGTTTATCTCCTATATTCAATGTAGCGGACTTGGTTTTTTATAAAGGACCAACACAAGATCTTGATTAGAGTCTAACTGAGGTTATACAGGAGGTGGAAGAACTGGACTTACCATCTACACCAAACAATAAGGCAGTGTGCATCCTAGACTTAAGAGTCTACAAGCATACTAGAAAGAAGAAGTACAAAGAACATCTGGTAAAGTGGCACAGACAAACAGATGTTGATGCTACATGGATCAGGGAGACAGAGTTCAAAAAATTGGGAGTGGATTCCAACTTACTCAATCCAAGGGTGGATTGAAGGTTTTTAATTTGGGGAGGATGGTGTAGGAGCACCTAGGCAAACTCTCCATTATTAGTTCAAATTTATTCTTGAAACAGACTCTAGCCAATTTAGTGACTTTTCTTTTGACCTTAGAAGGTCTTTCAAGGTGTGTGGCTAGATGGATTAGTAGTTAGTACTAAAATCCAATCTAGTCTTGTTAATTTCTTGTTTTTATGGTTGTTAGGTCTAGAATGGGAAAATGAGTCTTAATGAGTCCTAGACTTAGGTGGAGGAGAAAAGTTCCTAAAAAGGCCTTGATGATGTGTATTAATTGATTGAAGGAGGTTAGAGGCCCTAAAATTTAGTTATGTGCATTAATGCAAAAGATGCTAAATGTTGTCATGACAACATTTTGCAATATTGCAAATGTTGGATGCAACATAGATGAATTTTTCATTCCTTTTGAAATGGACGAGGGAAATCAATGCTAGTGGCCTAGAAACATGAAGTAATCATATTAAGATAATCCAAGGCTCATTTCCTGATGTAGAATGAATGTAATCAAGTTTTTGAATAGCAATAGAACTCTGTGTTCTGGTTTTTACAATATAGTCGACTTGTTTAAATGCTAATGGTGTCTTAATGGATTGAAGGGTTGAATCTATTGTTGGATCCATGAAGTAGGAGTAGATAAATTATATTTTCATTCAGTGATAAAGTATATTAGAGTTGATTTTATAGTCTTATGAAATTGTTTAGTATTTAGAGTGTTTAGTTGTCCAGTTTACGAGGATTTTGGTTTCATGGCTCCCCCATAGAATCCAATTGTGGGAAACTAAAAAAGGTGGATGAATATGTTATGGGTGCCTCTTTACAGTTTATATATGCTAGGAGGAGTGTAGGAAGGTAAGCTAGCTATTTTTAAAGTTATGCCCTAGGCGAGCAATGTCTGTCCGGCTAGGGGTATGATAGTGTTAAGTTTGAGTGTCATTGCAAGGGTATGTTTGGAAGAAGAAAAAAAATGTGGTTTTAGAAGCCTTAGGGTCTGATAGAACCATTTCTATGAGCTGAGGTCCTTACCAATCCATCTGGATAGATTTATGGATAGAAATCAGTGGATTACAGTCATTGCACAAAAATAACCCTATTTGACCTACATTTTAGGACAGTATTGTACGAATGACCTAGGGAACTAAAACCCTAAAAAAATTCTATATTTTGGAAAAGGGTATCCATATCTGAAATTATTTTGTGGGGTTTTTTGGGAAGTTTGAGCAAGAATCCAGAAAAACCCTCTAGATAGGGCTAATTGGACAATTAGGCCTAATAGGACCAAAACAGTGCAAAGTTGGAACTCGATTGTTTTGAGTTTGAAGACCCATTAAAATGGGATGGAAAGGATGTCAAATGGATATCCTAATGGTGGAAATGACCTTTTCAATACTAGTGAGCATATTTTGAAGAGTTTGTAGTTGGAATCTTCCGAGAGAATATAGACACAAAGAGGAATTTCAATGTTGGAAATCCTTCAAGGTAAAACACAAAAGAACTAACTCTTGGAGTGGAGTTAGGATAGTATTAGGCTTGGAGACTCTAGACTATTAGGGTCCTAGAAGAGGAATTAGGATCTTGAACAGATTAGGACAAGTAGGAGTCCTATATAGAGTATTGTGTGAGCACACCTTGGAGCACTTCCATGAGGCAATTTTATAAACAAATGCATCCCAGGAAGAAATATTGAAATGCTAGGTGGGTTAATATAATAGTATGGTTTTCTTTTATCTGTAGTTTTGTAATGATTTGGTGTAGCTCAATTTTGAAATGATGGGAATTATTTTTTTCTTAGGTAGTTAAAGATAGGGGTATGTTTGTTGTCCGGGGGTAGTATGAAATTTTTTATTTTTGGAATTGGGGAAAATCACAATAGTGTGTCCCACTTTTTGGGACAAAGGAAATTGGTCTTCACAAAAAAATTTCATTTTTGATGACTCTGTCTGAAGTACCCTCTTCTCCTAAAGAGGGTAATTGTCTTCATATAAAGTACCCAATGTAGGGTACTTCGCGTGAAGCTTCCTTCGCGTGAAGCTATCTTTGGCTAGATTTTTTATAAATTTTTGACTACCCATTTCATTTTTACCATTTAGCGTTGGATATTTTGTGGACCCAGGGGTTAGAGAGAACCAGTGATGTCCAGTATGACATCAACACATCCAAAAAATTTTGGACTTCTTCTGATTGTTAGCAGTACCAAATACTAGCATTTTTCTCATTTTTTAGTGTAAATTATATGTTTTATATTTATTTTAGTTAGTTATTTATTTCAAATAATTTTTAATTTGTAGAAATGTTAGAAAATCATAGTTAAATTTTCGAATATGTTAGAAAATTGTAGTAGTATGTTATAAAAACATAGTAGAATGTTAGAATATGTTTGACAATTGTGGTAGCACTGTTAGAAAATTATAGTAGAATGTTAGAAAATGTTATAAAACATAAAAAAACCATAGTATAAATGTTAGAATTTGTTAGTAAATGTTAGAAAATTGTTACTTAGTATACATTAAAAAAATTTACAAAATTGTAACTTACTATACATTAGCAAATATTAGAAAACCATAGTAGAATGTTAGAAAATGTTATAAAATTATAACTTAGTATGTTAGAAAATGTTAGAAAATATTTACAAAACATTAAAATTCATAGTATAAATGTTAGAAATTATTAGAAACCATTAATATCTTATAGAAATTATTAATTTATTTTTTTAAAAATACTTTTAGTTAGTTATATTAGGAATCTCTCTCTCTCTCTCTCTCTCTCTCTCTCTCTCTCTCTCTCTCTCTCTCTCTCTAAATTATGTACATATATTCTAGAGTTACATGTATAAATGTTATTCATGTATAGTTAGATGTTAAAATATTATCCTAGGAGGACCTCCTTAGTACATCCGAGTACACTTTAAGGCACTTAAAAGACCCCTTAGTACACCTTAGGAGGCTTTAGGACCCCTATTGTGACATTAAAATCTTTAAGAAACCAAGCACGACACTTTAAAACACCTAGGATGACCTATTAGAACCCTTTAGGAATACCTAGGACCCTTAAGACCTAATAAGACCACTTAAGACCTAATAGGACTAATATGACCTATTCAGACCAATTAGTACATCCTAGGATGCTTTAAGACTATGAGTACACCCTAGAACTGTTTAGGACCCCTATTGTGTCATAAATATCTCTAATAACCCAAATAGAACACTTTAAGAGAGTTAGGATGACCTATTAGAACTCTTTAAGAACCCTTGGGATCCTTAAGACCTAAAATAGGACCACTTAAGACCTAATAGGGCCTCTTAATACCTAATAAGACTCAACTAGGGACCTAATAGGACTAACATGACCTATTAAAACAATTAGTACATCGTAGGACCCTTAACTTCTAATAACATCACTTACTTGACATAATAGAACCTATTAATACAAATTAGTACATCCAAGGAACTTTTAGTCTATTAGTACACTCTAGGTCCCTTTAGTACCTTTATTGAGACATAAAAATATTTAAGAACCCTTAGGACCATTAAGACCTAGAATAGGACCACTTAAGACCTAATAGGACCCCTTAAGACCATATTAGAGTAATACGACCTATTGATACCAATTAGTACATGTTGAAGAAACCTTTAGGACAATTAGTATAGCCTAGGACCCTGTAGGACCCTTTAGGACCTTTTAAAACACCTGGGATGACCTATTAGAACTTTTTAAGAATCCCTAGGACCCTTAAGACCTAATAAGACTATACTTAAGACCTAATAGGACTAATACAACCTATTAAGGCCAATTAGTAGATCCTAGGACGCTTAAGATCTAATAAGACCACCTACTTGACCTAATAGAATGTATTAGTACCAAATAGTACATCCAAGGACCCTTTAGGACTATTAGTACACCCTATGTACCTTTAGAACCCCTGTTGTGACATAAAATTCTTTAAGAACCCAAGTAGGACCCTTTAAAATACCTCTAGGATGACCTATTATAACTCTTTAAGAATCCCTAGGACTCTTAAGACCTAATAAGACTTGAATTAAGACCTAATAGGACTAATATGTCCTACTAAGGAAAATTAGTACATCCTAGGACCCTTAAGACCTAACAAGACCACTTACTTGAGGTAATAGAACCTATTAATACCAATTAGTACATCCAAGGACCATTTAGGACTATTAGTACACCCTAGGTCCCTTTAGGACCCCTATTGTGACATAAAGTTCTTTAAGAACCCAAGTAGGACCCTTTAAAAGGCCTCTACGATGACCTATTAGAACTCTTTAAGAATCCCTAGGACCCTTAAGACCTAATAAGACTTGATTTAAGTCCTAACTAGGGAAAACTTTAGTGGCTATTATTCACCATTTGGTGAATGTCGCATGTCGCTGACCCCATAATTGGTGAATATTTTTCACATATTGGATTGACCCTATTGCCCGATATTTATAAATATTGGGTCCAAAGCCCAGGCCCATCGCCCATCCATTTATTTAAATTTTCCATTTATTACACATTATCACCAATGGAATATAGATTTTGGTCCCCATAAATTTAAAACATTCACCTATAATATCTAAGCGACCCCAAATCGACAGCATATATTTGCCAATCATTTTATACATATATAAATTTATAGGCAGCCCCAAATCTTCCTAACATTTTATAGACATGTGTCTCTAACCGATGCAATTTAGTCAACTTTATTAATCATGCAAAGGTATTGGACGACCCATAATTGCCTCAGAAATAACAAAAGACGTGTTATAATTATGCGGGCTTCACCAAATATTTGTATACCTAATACCTCCCGCTGAATTTTCCAAATAAGGATTAATATAAAAAACATATTTATATCTCTATGAAATATCTATATTTGATTGATAGCAAAGTTTCAGACTATTGAGTGCAATAGTATACTGCATTGGCGAGTCGCGATTGCATTGCTGCATTTTAATTTGAGGCAAAGGTAAGTGATAATTATTCTATGACTCTGTGATTTTGAGTTCATTTACATTATTCTAGAATAGGTTTGCAAAAATGGTGTTACTTTTCCCTTTCGGCCCAAAATACATCACGCATCGTTGATCTGTGCTCATCCAACGATCACTGGCACTGTCGGACTATCGCGGGTCACATTAACTTTTGGCTTGTAATTTGATGTAACTAGGACATGTGTGAGTGTCACTTAATTTTTTTAAATTAAAATTCAACTTATTAGTTATTACATTTAATAAATATTATTAAATGTTTTAAGTTTTATAGTGTAGTCTGATTTAGATTTTAATTCAGTTATTTCTATCTTATAATCACACATCGATATGACACATTGACAAATTAAAAATACAACTTGCTCTGGACTGATAAAGAAACTTAATCATTTTAAAAATTCAGAATCTCAGTCTTCAGATTTAAAAATGGAAGTACTAATCCATTGCTTAAGCATATACTGAAATGTCTAATACACAATTAAAGAAACTAATTAAAATATTGTAATCACCGAGAAGTCTAAGAAAATTTTTTTGTACCCATAAAAGGAAAATTGAAACGAACTTGGAAAATTTTTATTATTTTTTTCATAAAATTACATCGTACACTAAAAATAGAAACCAACTAGGAAAATTATTATTGGTATAAAAAAAAGTGAAACTTTGCATGTCCATTGTCAAAAGACTGGGGTAACAGGAGAGGGTAAACTAGGGAATCAAGGATCTTCATCTTCCCTTTCATCTGAGTAGAATTTTCCAGAGAGGATATTCTCTGAGAATTCCTCAAGCCACGTGTAGTCCAACTCATCAAATTCATCAAGGTAAAACCATTTTTAGACAAAATCCATCCCAACCTGTGCCCATTTCCTAGGTCGCATTAGTTTCTCGTCATTGAGGTTCAACAGAAAGGGTTGTCTGGACACATTTCTGCCTGACACCAACAACTTGTGTATATCTCTTGGCCAAGGGATCCCCACCCCTAATTCTGCTAAAACAACAACATTGACACCATCCTTTAGGAATTTATCTTTAAAAACCTTCCTCAACAGCATCAAGATATCCACCTTCTATCCTCCAAGGTTGATGAGAGACGCAAAAAACCAGGATGTAATGTTCGTGTAGACATGTTATCTTTTGACATTCTCAATGAACTCTCGACCCAATAACATCAACACAATAGAATTTATAAAAACATTGCCACAAACCTCCCTAAAAATGGAAGTGAGGATTTCTTCTAAGACATTACCCAAAATGGACCTCTGGTCATCTGGGGATGTGCATCTCAAACAGATTGGTGTATCCATCTTTAATTCTCAAAAGCTTAAAGACCTAAAAACCTAAACCTTAAAACCAAAGGCATAATTTCTACCACCAGCAGCTCTGACTCTTAATCTATTAAAAGAAAAATGAAGAAGAAAGAAGCCAGATTGTCTATAAACAGCCCCGACCCCTTGTTTGATAGTAGTGATCACGGATACTTAGTAACTGCATTTTCCATAAATGCATTATGTGTATTATGCGTGTGAGAGATTTAAATCAACTATCCTTAATCTTTCATATCTAAATGTAAATCTTTTCCATAAATGCATGCGTAGTATTGACATTTAAAGATGGCAATTAAAGAAAGTCACTAACAAGGCATTTATTTCTTTTCGAGTTACGAGTTACAAGTTTCAGTTGCACTATCCACCGTCCACATAAACAAATAACCAGTATTAATCAACAATCATGATTATGGTGCACTTTTTAAGGCTTGATACATGTCATCATTCTAGTGACTTCCTCCAGAAGTCTATTTCCTTCCGAAATTTGGCCTGAAATTAAATTTCAGCCATTGATCTAGGATGATCAAATGGTCTCAAATAATACATTTAACAATATAAAACAATGTATATTACTAATTAGGTTATGTGTCCATGTGTGATCAGTTATATTTGCAACAAATAAAGGAGATATTTGATGGACATTGCATTAATTACAATGTTACGTGTCATTATTCCAGCAACTTCTTGGAAAACTTTGTTTCCTTCACAAAATTGGGCCAAAATTAAACTTTAGCCATTGATCTTGAATTAATTACAATGTTATGTGTCATTATTCTGGTGACTTCTTTGAAAACTTTGTTTCCTTCATGAAATTGGGCCAAAATTAAACTCCAGTCACTGATCTAGGATAATCAAATGGTCTCAAATAAGACATTTAATATTAGTTGGCGTTGGCCCACATGACGCATTAACTAGTCCCATCTTTTGCAAATCACCAAATAAAATATTTATTTTTCCCATAATTAATGATAGATTAGCCAAGAAAATAAATATATTTTCAAATGACACATGAAAATCGCCAGTACAAATATTATTTTTACCTTCAAAAGAAAATCATTCACCTCATATATTATATATTGCCCCCCACATTAATTTTTAATTCGCCAGGATTTTATGGAATTTTCATTCGGCAGGGAAAAAATCGCCCACGCCTTTATATTATTTTCCTAATTTGGAAAAAAAATTCACCATCATCAATAGAAAAATTCCCCTAAATTAATGTATGATTCACTAGGATTTTACACTTTTTCCTAGGAGGGGGTTTCTTAAAGTTATCCCTAGTCCTAATAGGAGTAATATGACCTATTAAGACCAATTAGTACATCCTAAGACCCTTAAGTCGTAATAAGACCATTTACTTTACCTAATAGGACCTATTTATACCAGTTAGTACATCGAAGCACCCTTTAGGACTATTAGTAGACCCTAGGTCCCTTTAGGACCCCTATTGTGACATAAAACTCTCTAAGAAACCTTAGGACCTAGAATAGGACTACATAAGACCTTTAATAGGACCCCTTAAGACCCAATAAGAGTATTAGGACCTATTAATACCAATTAGTACCTAGTATTGTAAATTTAAGTATAATTTTATATATTCATGTATTTGTTTCCATTTTACATGCAGTTATAACATGTAATCAAGTACTTAATTGTTAACACTTAGCTTTCACATGTTACATCTAGATGGCCACTCAGGATATACCAGCTGAGGATACACCTCGCCCTCCTAATCTTGTGACCTTTTTTTTAGAATACTCAGGCAAAGATCGATCAACTTAGAAAGTCCATCTATACATCTTAGCTAGGTGGCATATACAAAGATATTTGTATCATTGTATTGAGGAGTTTGGAGGATATGACTGCCATATTGAGATCCAACTCTTCCTTCACACCATATGTTGTTGATAGTATTTTTCAAGAGTTGAGAGTCGAGGTCTCAGGTGATGTTTCCTTGGAGATTTTCCAGAGTTGTGTCCCCAAGGAAATCATCAAATGAGAGGTTTTCACATTTTATAAGGGGAAGTCCAAGCTGAGGGCATATCAGGTTACACGGTTTGAGATTCCTCAGATTGCATGCATGATATACCCGCATTTTCTTACAACACTTGGTCGTTATCCTAATAACATCCAGATTCCATTATATTTTTCCCAGTAGTTGTATGATGAGTTTCAATTGGGACTCAGGGTCAACTATTTAGATCTTCGTGGATATTGCATTCAGGAGAACGATAGAGTTTCAGACTAGAATCAATATTGTAGGGATCATAGAGTCATATGTTCTCATAGATAGTTGGTTGGCCAGAGGACTCTAGCAGTGGCACCGACGATGGATACTAATATAGATAGAGTGGTCATTGTTTCCTAGAGGGGAGTAGTGGTCAGGATAGGGGAGATTGGTTCTGCAGCCACCTCCATCTCTTTGGATACAATGGGTAGATATATTATGAATAGACCAAGTCAAGCCAGATTGTCTTCTGAGGCTTCATATATTACTATTGCATGGGTCAATGAAGAGGCATATACATCTATAGGTCTTCCTCCCCATGGAGAGATACAATCACTTTCTACACATCATAGTCATTTAGATATGGTCATTTACTTTTTGGAGGATCTCCTACAGTCATATTCCTATAGGGCCCATTTGGACCATGCCATATCAGCCAATATTCTAGAATACCGTATTCCGAATATGCTATCCATTGTTTGTGGTCGACAACAAAGGATGGAATTGGAATTTTGATATTCCAATTTTACCCAAAAAATGGGCATATCATCTTCCACTTGAAAAGGTGGAATTGGAATATTAGCTCGGATTCCACTTTCAAATGCTCATTTTATTTGCCGTCGGGTCCGGTTTTGTAATGAATAATAGTTTTGATGTCCGAAATTTCATTTCCGCCAAAGATTTCGGGGGTCTGCGAAGAAGGAAAGGGGCGATGTCCAAAAGGGACAATGAAATTTCTATCCATGGTGCTCCCACCAACGGTCATAATCCAGGGTGCCTCATTTACAAAAGTAGAATAAGAAGGTCCGTTGTTTCTTGTGGAGCAACTGACAAAAATGCCCTTCTGTATTGCAGTCTCTATCGCGCTAGGGTTAAGAGGATAACCTTAGAAATCTTTAGGTTGCTTCGATGTTTTTGATGTTTGAATTAAATAGTAATGTAATAATTAATCGATGTCAAATGGCTGACTGGCTCCTCCTATTGAGATCAATAGAATGTCAATGGCTATTTGGAATACGAATGGGGAGGTCACAGCAAAGGCGACAACGACTGGGCCCTTCGCCAGTAGCACATAAAAAATACATAAAAAATGGACCATGTACATACCCTATTTTGGTGAACCAAACATGTCATGCAATATTCTGGAAATCATTTTGAGAATTTGATCTTCCAAAATTTCATTTTGATAATTTGATCTTCTAGGATTGACTATATCTGGCATTTGGTATTCCGTGGTCCAAACGGGCCCATATTGCAGACATGCAGAGGATCCCAGTATAGTCAGTCAGAGATGTCATCAAACTTGTATGGGGTCCTATAGTTCCACCGACACATGACACACCATCTAATCAGGAACAACATAGTTTAGAGCACTATGCATAATGCTCTGCACCTATAGATCAGTCTGCAACTATAGAGCTAGGTATATTTCTTGTAGATGTACACATCATAGCTAAGGGCCTAGACACTAGTGCAGGAGAACCTAGGAAAATCCCTAAGAATAGTTAAAATTTTGGCTTGTACTAACCTTAGTTAAGTCTGTATGGTTTATTTTAGACCTTAGGAGGTCTTTCATGTGTGTTCCTAGGTGGATTAGACTAGGCTCAATCCAACCTAGATGTTTAATGCTTTCCTAGTTAATAGTGTTAGATTAGGCCTAGGATGGTAAAATGGGTTTAACTATGTCTAAAATCCTTTAAGGCTTAGGAAAGGGTATTTTTATGCCTAAAATGGTTCCTAAAATGTTTCTACACAATTTTAGATCGAATATAGACCCTTAACATTAATTGTGTGAGAAGATGTAAAAGTTGTCATAAAGTTGCTTGACAATATTTTAGCAACTTTTAATGTTGCATGAAAACATTTTTTAAAAGTTGACTCCTCTCGAGGTAACAACATGGGTCATTTCCATAATGGCCTAAAATCATGGGTATGTCATATTAAGACAACAAGGATCCCATTTCCTGAGGCATGCAAAGGAGGAATGTAATTTTGGTTTGTGAATAGAAGCTCAGAGATCTGATATTCAGTGACAGTCGACTTGCATTGAGTGTGAATGTGATCATATGGATTTAAGTGTGAAATTTAGTGTTGGATCTAATTATTAGTGATACTTTTAATTATTTTCTATTGATTAGTGTAGTGGATTTGAATTCATTAGTGTAGGTTTTGAAATTATTTTGTAGATAGTCTAGTTGCTGGTGTAGTTTAGGAAGTATTTGGTTTGATGACTCTCCCATAGTTCTAGAATATGAAATTCATTATGGCCCTTAGGATTATGGTAGGGGACTCATTTTATCTTTTTTTTGTGGAAAGAGGAACTCAGAAGACAAAGCTTTCCATTTTTAAGATCATGCCCTAAGAAAGATCACAGTGCCCAGCTAGGTGTATGACTGAGAGAAAGTGATGTACAATTGCAAGGGAAAGAGTGAGAGATTATAAAAAAGTGTGGTTTCATAGAGGTATTGGTCCTACAAAAACCTATAAGAAAGATTAGGCATTGGCCATTCCATTTAGGTATATTTCTAGGCAAAAATTAGAGGGCTGCATAATTTAAGCACAATTAGCCCTATTTTCCCTACATTTCAGGATTCCACTATATGAATGACTTAGGAGTCTAAGACAAAAAAAATCCATTAGGTCTTGATAAAGTGTATCTGAATGTAAAGTTATTTTTTAGGGTTGTTTGGAAGTTTTGGCAGTAAATTGGGAAAAACACCATTTTTAGGGCTAGTAGACCAATTAGGCAAAAAGCATATTTAATCTTGAACTTGATTGAGAAATCCTTAATGACCTATCCAAATGGGATAATTGGGAAGAAAAATGGTTGATCAACGATGGATACACCCTCTACTATACTTGTGAAGATTTTATTTTTAATTTTCACTTGGATTCATCCAAGGAGACGTGAAGAGTTGAAGTACCCCTAACGGTAGTTACCCCTCAAGGTGAAGCACAAGGAAACTAAATCATACAGTTGAGTTAGTTGAGTCTTTAGGCTAGTAGAGAAGAGAATTGTGAGGTTGTAGATGTGGGTTTAGGATCTAGAGAAGACTAGGACAAGTGGATTCCTAGGTAAGTGTTTGTGCAAGCACAACCTGGAGAGTTTCGATCAGATTGGTATCAGAGCCTATTGATCAGGCTTGTGGTAAATGTTCCAACCAGTAGAGTTTATAGGAGAGTCTACAATGGTGACAAATGTAGATTTGGAAAAGAAGTTAGATACGAAGAGAATAGATTTCTCAGAGAGAGATTGGACTAATTGGAACACAAAGTGGACCAAGTGGAAGAAAAGACTACAGAAGTGAAGGATAAGGTTGAAGGGAGAGGCAAAGATATTTCTTTAGAAGATGAGGTACCTGAAGCTGACCGTATCCTCACTGGGGAATCATTATTAAAGGAAATAAAGACTTTGAGTGGTAAATTACAATAAATATTTCCCATCTTTAGTTGAAATATGGAACCAGAGATAGTCCTAGATTGGATAGAAGGGCTAGAAAATCACTTTGAGTGTGATGGCATATCTTAAGCATAGAAGGTTAAAGTTTCTAAGGAAAGACTTAGAGGGTTTGCAGTCACTTGGTGGAAGTTTATCCAAGATGAGAGAGAGAAGGAATGAAAGAAGTCCATTGCCACATTAAAGGATGTGGTTGCAAAAATTATAGATGCCTAGGTACCTGAGGATTATGAGATTTAGTTGTACAAAAAAAGACAAAAATATTTGGATGTGAAATCTTACACTAAAGAGTTTCAAAGGTTATGCATGAGGTTTGAGTTGCAGAAGATGAGAAGGTAAAGGTAGCTAGATACCTTAATGGTCTCAAGTGGAATATACAATATTAAATGGGCCTCTTGACTCCTAATAGTATTCGGAAATGCCACCAAGTTTTAGTGAAGGTAGAAGAGAAGCTAAGGAAGAAACAAGATTCAAGCACCACTAGAGGTAGAGGCAAAGGAAGAGACAATAGAGGACAAAGAGGTGAATATGGTAGCAAAATTTCTCAGACAAAGGCTCAAGGAGAAACCAAAATTACTGAGAAAAAAGAAGTAAGATCAAATAGAGGAAAATCCAATAGAGAAAGGAACTCTAATAAAAATTGGAGAGGAATAAATAGTATTCAAGGCAGAGGTTCTTACTTTGCAAATATGAAGTGTTACCATGCAACTAAATGGGGCACCTTGCATACAGATGTCAAGAAAAAGGATCTACTTCCCAAAGAAGTGACAAGAGGGTAAAATGTGTTCAAGAGGAGTCTAGTGGTGGAAGTAAACACTGTGAGGTAAACCTAGATTCATAAGAAGGAGAGAACATGATGATGAGAAGGACTTAATCAAGGAGCCTTTGAAAGAGGAAACTGATCAAAGAAGGTCACTATTTAGAGTGAAATGGAGGATGATGGGAAAATTTTGTAGATTCATCATAGAATCAAGGTCTACAAAAAAAAGTGTTAGAGGAGGCAGTCAAAAAACTGTAGATGATGAGAATACCCCATACCAACCCATACAAAGTCACTTGGTTGAACAAAGGGTAACATGTCTTTGTGAATGAATAAGCTTGGGTAGAAATTTCAATTGGGAGATAGAAAGACAAGGTATTGTGTGACATCCTACTTATGGATGCATGTCACCTACTCCTTGGTAGGCCATGTAAATTTGACCGACAGGCCATGCATGATGGAGCAAAGAATTCTTATTCCTTCAAGAAGGACAATGTGACTTTCAAAATACAGTCATTGATAGAGTATGGAGAGATGAAGTATATATGACCCAGTGTTATTATGGTCAGTGGGAAGGATTTAATTGAAGCCTTAGAATAAGGAGAGGGAGTAGGATTTTCACTTGTGTTTAATCCAAAGGAAGGAAGTGCAAAAAAGATAGTCATAAAGATAGAGTTGCGTAAGGAAGTGTAGGAGATGTTGCACAAGTATGAAGGCATTTTAAGTGGTGGACAACCATCAACCCTACCCCGTAAGAGAGCTGTTAGTCACCAAATTGACTTTATCCAAGTAGCCACCCTTCCAAATAAGGCAGTCTATAAAATGGCTCCTCAAGAAAATGAGGAAATAGCTAAGCAAATCAAAGAATTCCTAAGCCAAGGTCTCATTAGTAAAAGCATTAGTCCTTGTGTCTTACCGATTGCCTTAGCACCCAAAAAGGGAGGAACTTGGAGGATATGTACTAACCCCAGAGAAATAAACCGGATTGCCATTAGGTATAGGTTCCCTATCCCTACAATAGAAGACCTAATGAACTATCTAGGAGAAGCCAAATTTTTCACAAAGATTGACTTAAAGAGTGGATACAACCAAATCAGAGTCAATGAGGGAGACTACTGGAAGATAGCCTTCAAAACCACAAAAGGTTTGTATGAATGGATTGTAATTCCATTTGGGCTATCTAATTCCCCATCTACATTAATGAGGCTTATGAAAAAAATCCTTAAAGACTACATAGGAAAATTTATAGTAGTGTATCTAGATGATATATGAATCTATAGTAAGACCAATGAAGAACATCTCAAACACCTATAGATTGTTTTCAAGAACCTACATGAGGAGAATTTGATGATAAATTTGGAGAAATGTGAATTCATGAAGCAGGAGCTAGTATACCTTGGGTTTGTATAATTCGAAGGAGATCTAAAAATGGATCCAAGAAAAGTGGAAGCCATTGTCAACTGGCCTATGCCAAGGACTGCTATAGAGGTGAGAATTTTTCATGGGTTAGCCCAACACTATAGGAATTTTATTAAGCAATTTAGTGTCATTTGTGCTCCTATGTCAGATACTATCAAAGGAGGGATGAAAACCAAATTTTTTTGGAATGAGAAAGATAACCATGGATTTGAATTATTGACGAAGAAGATTTCCAGTCAACCAATCCTAACACTACTAAGTTTTGAGAGATTATTCACAGTTGAGTTTGATTCTACCAATGTGACCAGTGGAGATGTTTTCAGCCAAGAGGGAAGACTAGTAGATTTCCATAGTGAAAATCTTAGTGATGCTAAGAAGACGTACTTTTTTTATGACCTAGATATGTATGCTCTATTCCAAGCCCTTAGGAAATTGAGTCACTACTTGCTTAAAAAAGAGTTTGTGGTTTATTAATAAAATCATGCACTTAGTTTCATGATTTCACAAGACAAGCTCAGTCATAAACATATGAAGTGGGTAGAACATATGAAGGCCTACACTTTCAACATAAAAGACAAGAAGGGAGTGCAAAAGAAGGTAGCAGATACCTTAAGTAGAAGAGCCATGACTATACAAGAGATACACTTGCAAAGCATGGGTATTGAGAGCTTCAAAGACCTATATGTAGAAGATGAAGACTTTGCATACATCTATAAGGTATGTCAAGAATTCATGAATCATTTTCATTGTAAATTTGTTGAATATACTTTGCAAAGTGATATTATTTTTAAAGGAAGTTGGTTATGTGTTCCTATAGGGTCTATTAGAGAAAATATTATACAAGAGAAGCACAATGGTGCACTTAGTTGGCATTTTGGTGTTAATAAAACCCAAGAGTTAGTGCAGAGGTTTTACTTTTGGCCTAAAATTAATTTGGACGTTAGGAAGTATGTAAAAAGTTGTGTAGTGTTAAAAAGAAAAGGGTATCTATTCCAATGCAGGCCTTTATCAACCTCTTCCCATCTGAAGTAGACCATGGGAATGCTTGTGCATGGATTTTGTTGTGGGATTACCAAAGACCAAACAAGGAATGGATAGCATCTATATTATTGTAGATAGATTTAGTAAGATGACCCACTTTTTCCCATGCAAAATAGCTCATGATTCAAGTCAAATATCTCACCTATTCTTCAGGGAGGTAGTGAGAATTCATGGGTTACCATTAAGAATAGTGTCATACAGAGATACAAAGTTTATGAGTCATTTTTGGAAGAGACTTTGGCAAAATCTAAGAAAAAGTTTGTCTTTTGGGTCTGCATATCACCCTCAGACTAACAGTCAAACTGAGGTGGTAAATAGGAGTCTAGGTAACCTCCTAAGGTGGTTAGCTAAGGAGTATGGTCAAGCTTGGGACCAACACATTGGACAGGAAGAGTATTCCTATAATGACACTGTCAATAGAGCCACAAGGAAAAGCCCCTTTGAAATAGTTTATGGAATACACCCAAGGGGAATATTTGAACTTATATAATTGAATGATGGGGCCAAGGGTAGTGGCTATGCAGAAAATTTTGCATATTCTATGAAAGAAGTGGATGAAACAGTAAGAAAGACATTGACTGAGAATGCGGAGAAGATAAAGAACAAGGTGGATGAAAGAAAAAGGGATGTCCAATTCCAAGTAGGGGATCTAGTAATGGTCCATTATACAAGGAAATATTTCATTAAGGAGTCCCTCATAGGCTAAAAATGAGATGAATTGACCCATGTACCATTCTGGCCAGATACGACACTAATGCATATAAAGTGGAGCTACTAGAAGACAATGGTTTATCTCCTATGTTCAATGTGGCAGATTTGATTTTGTACAAAGGACCAACTCCAAATCCACACCAAATACTTATAGATGTTATAAAGGAGGTAGAAGACCTGAACTTGACCCCTACTCCACCTAAGAAGGCATAGAAGATACTTGATTTTAGGGCCTACAAGAAGACCAAACAGAGAATCTATTATGAGAACTTGGTTAAATGGTATGGAAAATAAGATGAAGAGGAAACATGGATCGAGGAGATTGAATTCAAGAAATTTGGAATAGACTCCAAATTACTCAATCCAAGGGTGGATTGAAGTCTTTTACTTTGGGGAGGATGGTGCATGAGCACCTAGGAAAATACCTAAGACTAGTTATAGTTTTGGATTTTACTGACCTTAGCCAAGCCAATAGGGTTTATTTTTTACCTTAGAAGGTCTTTCATGTGTGTTCCTAGGTGGATTGTACTAGGATCAATCTAACCTAGAAGTTTAATGCTTTCCTAGTTAATAGTGCTAGATTAGGCCTAAGATGGGAAAATGGGTTTAAATATGTTTAATATGGGTAGGTTTATGCCTAAAATGATTCCTATAATGTTTCTACATCATTTTAGGTAGAACAGAGACCCTTAACATTAATTCTGCAAGAAGATGTAAAAGTTGTCATAAAGTTGCTTGACAACATTTTAGCAACTTTTAATGTTGCATGACAACATTTTGTAAAAGTTCATTCCTCTCAAGGTAACAAAATGGGTGGTTTCCATAATGGCCTAAAATCATGGGTATGACATATTAAGACAACAAGGATCCCATTTCCCAAGGCATGCACATGAGGAATGTAATTTTGGTTTGTGAATAGAAGCTCAGAGTTTTGATATTCAGTGACAGTCGACTTGCATTGAGTATGAATATGATAATATTGATTGAAGTGTGAAATTTAGTGTTGAATTTAAGTAGTAGTGATACTTTTAAGAATTATTTTTTTACTAGTGTAGTGGATTTGAATTTATTAGAGTATGTTTTGAAATTGTTTTGTAGATAATCTAGTTACTGGTGTAGTTTAGGAAGTTTTTGGTTTCATGAATCCCCCAAAGTTCTCCACAGTGAATATCATCATGCCCTTGAGGAATATGGTAGGGGATTAGTTGGAGTTTTTTTGTGTGGAAGGAGGAAATAAGAAGAGCAATCTTTCCATTTTGTAAAATCATGCCCTAGGTGAGATCACAGTGCTCGGCTAGGTGTATGACAGAGAGAAAGTGATGTACAATTGCAGGGGAAAGAGTGAGAGCTTAGAATCAAGTGTGGTTTCAAAGAGGTAGTAGCATTAAAGAAACCTAAAATTGAGATTAGGCATTGGCCAATCCATTTAGGTATATTTGTAGGTAGAAATCAGAGTACTACACAATTTAAGCCCAATTAGCCCTATTTTCCCTACATTTCAGGAGTCCACTGTATGGATGACTTACGAGTCTAATACTACCAAAATCCTTAAGGTCTTGATAAATTTTATTTGAAGGTAAAGTTATTTTTTAGGGTTGTTTCAAATTTTTGGGAGTAAATTGGGAAAAAAGCACCTTGTTTAGGGCTAGTAGACCAATTAGGCCAAAAACATAGTCAATCTTGAACTTGATTGAGAAAGCATTAATGACCTATCCAAATGGGATCATTGGGAAGAAAAATGGTTGTTTCAATGATGGATACAACCCCTATAGTACTTATGAAGATGTTATTGTGAATTTTGACTTGGAGTCATCCAAGGAAAAGTGAAGAGTTGAAGTACCCCTAACGGTAGTTACCCCTCAAGGTGAAGCACAAGGAAACCAACACATAGAGTTGAGTTAGTTGAGTCTTTATTCTAGTAGAGAAGAGACTTATTAGGTCTTAAAAGTGGGTGTAGGATCTACATAAGACAAGGAAAAGTGGAGTCTTAGGTAAGTGTTTGTGCAAGCACACCCTGTAGATTTACTATCAGACACATTTAATGAGTAGTTGCATAGGTTGAGTCAGGTGGACACTTGCACTCATGTTGGATAATTTATGGATTTTTTATTGCATCCTGGTGGTTTAGTCTCTACAACACTCCCCTCCTAGCTACACACACCCCTACAGTCTTCATTAATAGAGATGTTTCTGTTGATGATATAATGGTGCAGCATGTTGATGATCCTCCTACTCCTGAGACCCAAGTAAGTAAATTTTTATTTTCTCCTTTATAGGATTTTTAGTGAAAAAATAATTGTAGATGTGTGTATTGATGTTTGTTCAATGTATAATATTTTTTAGGCAGAGTTAGCAGAGCACATTACCTCCAGTGTGGACTCAGAGCATCTTCATATGATAGATTCAGTAGATGTGACACCTACTAGTGGTCAGGTAAGTTTTAAATATATGTTAGTTTAAGCATGCATGTGTACACTTGTAACATGTATTTATATATTTCAAGTATTTTAAATAATATATACTATGCACATCTATATAACCAATTGTTGTACTGAATTTTTAGGGGTCAGTTGCTGCTTCACAACCAGAGGATGCTCGTGACACCCAGGAAGAGAACATTACCTCTAGTGTGGGCTCAGAAAATCTTCATAGCATAGATTCAACAGATGTGACAACTACTAGTGGTCAAGTAAGTTTTGAATATATGTAAGTTTAAACATGCATTTATATATTTCAAGTATTAAACATTATTATTATATACATGGATTTATATTCGCATGGATCTTTTGCTACTTCATAGCCAGAGGATGATTGTGGCTTTCGGTGAGAGGTTCTCTCTATTCACATGTAGCTAGATGACTCCCTAGTTTAGGACATGTTACATAGATCTTTGATTTGATACAAATTATATATTTCATCATTATATGTTTGATATTTTAAGTTTATGATTCGAGACATATATTTATATGCTATCTAGACCTCTAGATATAGATGATTTATGATTTGACATTATATAGATCTATGATGGTTTCATTTCATTATATTATATGATTTTATTAGATGGTTTTATTTGATGGTTTCATTTGATTCGATGATATGATTTGATTAGATGATTTAATTACATGATTTGATTATATTAATCAAGTAATATATATTTCAAGTACATAAAAGCATACATATAAAGTATACATAATTAATATAGCTAATGTCATTAGTAATGTAACAAATTTCTTAAGGGGAGGAATTAAAGGGATGTCTTAAGGGGATCTAATTAATATCATAAAAAATAACAAGTTAATAGATGAACTAATGGACAATAAGTATTCTAACTCATTCTAGAACTAGCACATGTCATAAGTAATCTAACTAATTTCAACATGTTCTAGTGTTTTAACTAATGTCTTAAGGGGATCTTTAACTAATAAGAAATATATAAAAATCACTGAACAACCAAATCATACATAAGTAATCTAACTAATGACATTATTAATCTAACAAATGTCTTAAGGGGATGTCTTAAGGGGATGTCTTAAGGGCATCTAATTAATATCATAAAAAATAACAAGTTAATACATGTAACTAATGTAAAATAAGTATTCCAACTCATTCTAGAACTAACACATCTCATAGGTAATCTAACTAATTTCATAATTTTTTAGTGTTCAAGCTAATGTCTTAAGGGGATCTTTAACTAATAAGCAATCTACAAAAATCATTCAACAATCAAAGCATGCATAAGTAATCTAACTAATGTCATTATTAATCTAACAAATGTCTTAAGGGGAGGTCTTGAGGGGATGTATTAATGGGATCTAAATAATATCATAAAAAATTACAAGTTAATACATGTAACTAATGGAAAATAAGTATTCTAAGTCATTCTAGAACTAACACATGTCATAAGTAATCTAACTAATTTCATCATATTTCATTGTTCAAACTAATGTCTTAAGGGGATCTTTAACTAATAAGCAATATATCAAAATCATTGAACAATCAAAGTATAAATATAAATCCATACATGTATATAATCATACATATAAAAGCATACATAAAATTCTATATATTAAAATCATTGAACAGTCAAATAGGTCCATCATTTATCAACAAATTATAGTTCATCATATATTTAAATATATCAATAAAGTATAGCTAATTTAAACTAGAGATATCAAGTAGGTCCTAACACATGAAATAGGTATACATATTAAAATTTTTAGACCAACTCAAGAGATTCATACCTTTCATGGAGAACATGTAATATTCTCTAATGATCCTCACTATCTAGT
The DNA here is from genome assembly GCA_018584345.1 of Thuja plicata. Taxonomy (NCBI): domain Eukaryota; kingdom Viridiplantae; phylum Streptophyta; class Pinopsida; order Cupressales; family Cupressaceae; genus Thuja; species Thuja plicata. The sequence goes on along the minus strand of MU216854.1, from coordinate 197,417 downwards.
CTCCACTTACGACATCCACGTTGAGATTTAGCTGTATGGAGACAAAGGGAGGTGGAAACTACTAGGTGACTATGTTGAAAGACCTTATTTTTTGGTTGGTAATCAAAAAATTGAATACCATGTTAAATTACTTTGATTTTCTTGAAATATTTTCCCTCTAAAACAACTAAACCTCCAACTCACAAATTTTAACAATATAAATTTAAATAAACTAAATTTGAAATTTGTCAAAAGGTTGAAATTTAAAATTTACAAAATGAGTTCAATATATTAATGTAAATAATAAAAACCTATGGGGAAAAAAATTCCATCAGTTTCTTGAGGTTCAAGTAACTTCATCCTCTTTACAGTACAACGCAATAAATAATAACCAACTGCTTCAACATTTCAACACTCAACAATCATTGCAAAGACATATCCTGCACAATAAATTTAAATATACATTGTTGCCAAGTGATCAATTTTATGTAATGTGATTCAATTTTTGGTTTTCATTTATGCCAACACATCTGGGTTACAGATCGATTCCTATAAAGATAAGTTTTGTTGATTCAAAAATTGACTAAGTATAGAAGTAGAGATATAGAAGTATTCTGGATATCGATGATCGAGATTGATGAATTAGGGAAAGCAAGCTTAGAGGAAGGAATTATTGGGTATGTGTGACCTCCACCTAAGATCTATTCTGTTTGGCAATTCCTATGGAGAGTTAGAAAGAAGTGAAGATAGACAGACTGCAGAAGAACAATCATACAGAGTAATTGGACAGTAGTGAAAATTGAGAGAGTATGACATGGACTCCAAGCATTCAGAGTTGGATTACGAATGCTAAAAACCTACACTTTGATTATGTAAGAGAACCTTCTATATATTTATTATTTTCCTTACTAAATGTATTTGTACTGAGAGCTGACTTTGTAATATTTATACTATGAGCTGACTTTGTAAAGTTGTGAGATATATATGTAAGATCTTTTTGATAAAGATACATGTTGGTTGGATGCATGTGTTGAGCGAATAGTAGAGAAAATAATGATAGAGATCATTGATGAACTATAAAGGAACTATCTAAGCAATAGTGATGCTTTTTTTTTTCATGACATAGAATACTTTGTAAAAAGAATTACTTTGTAAGAGTTGTAAGCTTAGTTGGCCCCTAACAGGGTGTTGTGAACCTTTAACAGGGTTGTAATTCCTTTAACAAGGAAATGTACTATGTAATATTCAGCTCCTAACAGGGCTAGGTATCCTAATAGGGAAATTATACTTTAGTACATTCTTGTGAGTACCATCGCCACTGGGGTTTTCCCTTGGCCATCGTTTCCTCGAAAACAAAATATGGTGTTATGAGTACCGTGTCATTTGCTTACATTCCTTTCTTTACAACAAGTTTATGGTTAATGTTTAAATGGTTGAAGAACATAATTAAGTGCTATACTACCGATTCACCCCCCCCCTCTTAGTATTATCCAATCCTAAAAATTGGTATCAAAGCTTCTGGCCCTTGGAGAGAAAGTCTAATAGATTTAGGGAGATCATAATGGATTTGGACATTTTGCAACAAAACTTTGATGCTGCACTTGAAGACCTTGACAAAGAAAAAGATGAAAATGGAGATTTGAGATTCAACATGCAAAGAGATAAGAAATTTATAAAGAAACACAATGAAAAACTTGAGCTTTCAAGAATTCAAAGACAAGATCTTATGATTCAGATAAAAGAGGATTCAGATGAAGACAATTCAGATCGAGTGAGGCAACTAAAAGAAGAGAAGGAAAATCTAAAACTTGAGAATGAGACTATGACTAAAGAAATACAGATATAGAAGGATGCTAAGAAAAAAGTTGAAGAAGCTTTAAATAGTGCATTAGATCAAATGAAGAATGAGGATGACAACTACAAGAACAAGTATCTATAAATGGAGAGATACAATGAGATTATATAAGGTGAACTTATTGAAGTAAAGAAACACATTGAGAAACTTCACACCAACAATGATTTGATTGATGAACATAGAGACAAACAAATACCTAAAGGTGATATGACTATTATTGGCTTCAATGAATTTGAATGTTCAAAGAATCAGGAAGAGAAATCCAATGAGAAGATTGATGCTGAGAAACCTTCTATTGAAGAACCTAGAGAAAGATCAGACCCTTCAGATGAAGATGCTTTGGTTGCAACAAATTTGGACACATGAAAAGAGATTGCAGAGGTAATGCCCCTTTTATAAATTTTTATGGTTATTGTTTTAATTGTAATGGATATGGGCACAAGAAAGAACAATGTAGAAAACCTAATCAATCTAGATATAGACAAGACAATGGAAGAGAATCTATAAGGAAACCTACATGCTACAAATGTAATAACATTGGAAACATTGTGAATTATTGTAAACTGCAAGTTAATCAAAAAAGAAGACCTCATATATGTTACAAATTCAATAATCCAGAACATATAGCAAAGTTTTGCAGGTATAATGGACCAGACAATAGAAGAGTGCCACCTCCTATGAATTCACAGAAGAATGAAAATGATATTGGTAATAGTGTTGCCTATTTGAAGAATGATTTTGAAAGTTGTTTTAATAAAGAAGAAGATAAAAATAGTGGTAAGATATGGAATATCAAAGAAACAAGTGAGACATCAGTTCAGGGAGAGTCAGTAGATACTACTAGATATTCACCTGATGGTAGTTAAATAGAATCAACCTAATTGGTCAATCATGGCCTTAGGAGGAGCATTGGATACATACATCAGAATATATCCTACCCCAAAATTTGTGTATTGAGCTCAAGAGAGCTTAGGTATGAACTTGGTTGACATCATAAAATATACATCTAAGAGCGCAATATTAGCTGATGCATTTTTTTTTTGTGACATCTAATAGCCAATTGGGCAGTCTTGAGTAAAGTGAAATTTATGAATTAACCTTGTATAAAGCACCATTCAATGACCTATCTCTTTACCATTTGATGAAGAGAGAGCTAAGGAGATCAAAGAGCAGAAAGATTCAGTTTATTCTACAATTATCATGTGTGATCGATTGAAGTAAAACTCATAATTCAGCGAAAGAAAGGGATTCACATCATCTAGCTATGGATGCACCTATTATTTTCAATGTTGTAGATCAACCTAGGTACAAACTTAAGAAACATTCATTCAAGTCCTATGGAGAGGATCCCGAAGGAGCATTTTCTCAAACCCATTATGGCATATTACACATCTAAGATATTATGGGTTACATACATTTTAAGTATGATATACTAGGAATTGATGAGATATCAACTGAGATGGAGTATATGATTGATAATGGAATCATGAAAGAAGAATAAAAACACATTGATCAGTTGAGCATAATGAAAATTATGGACTTATGTGAATTCAAAGAAGATGAATGGTTCAAGATATTGTTGAGCAGAGTACATGATTAGTTTGTTTGTATAGGTGATCAACCTGTGAAGATTTGTAGTGACCTAATTCATGAAATCACTGGACTAGACAACACCAGAATCATTCTTGTTGCACAAAAACATCTAAAGAAATAAGTTGAAACCCTAAATCTCTCTAAATGTGAAAGGAGGCCAATGATTGTGAATGACATCTTTCATAAAGATGTGAGACTAATTTCTATGATACTTGGATATAAATTGTTGGAAGTACAATATTGGGAAAGCAAGATACTAAGGGGGGGTGAATCTAATCTTAAAACTTAATCACTTAAAACAAATTGATCCACATTCATACATATATGAATTTAACCTAACATGAGATAACATCCACAACATAAAACATATAATCCATAACATATAATTTTGGTAACCTAGAAACCCACATAGGTAAAATTGGGGTGGGGATGACACCCACAAAATCTTCACTACTGCAGCAATAAAGTGTGCCTGTTAGGGCTACAAGAGTTTGATTACAAAATGCAATCTACCTAGTTAAAGGTCTGTTTGGTTAGGAACTAAAGATCATTACAATCTACCTTGTGAAAGGATTTCAACTTACAATAAAGTAAGCACTTGGCTAACAGATTTAAAGTAGGTCTGTTAGAACCACTTTGTTTATTTATTTCACCTGATACAACTTTTAGAATGTTTCAAGTAGTGATCCTTCATTATGCACTCAGATGCTGATGATGGATCTTATCTTTCCAATACCTTCTATGATCTCACAATTTGATATGTCTTTACTCTTCTATTCACTACTCTAGCATTCTGCTTGATCTAGGCTTCTTCAAAAAATAACTCACTATTCATCTCTCATGATCACACAACCTCTCTCTCTCTCTCTCTCTCTGTTGGAAATATAGATGGAGTAACTGAGAGGGGAGGGGTGAATCACTTACCACAAAAAATAAATGCACAAGTCCCTTAGATGTCTTCAATGTATACTGTTGTTACTCGGTAGATTAACTTATTATTGTTCATTAAACATCCACAGTTATTGACATGCATAAATCAAATAGCATAAACACAAGTAACACCAGATATAACATGGAAACCCAATTTGGGAAAACCACCAATGCAACTAGTTACTGATTTTCACTCTTCTGAAGTGAGCCC
>MU216854.1:155882-186537 GCA_018584345.1 Thuja plicata | reverse complement strand
GTCCAGAAATGATATTCCAGTGTTGACCAACTGATGCTCGGTGAACACTGCAGATTCTGCGAAAATCCTTTGGTAACCGAGTGAACTCGGTAAGGACTAACTTTCCTTTGCTAACCATGCGAACTCGATAAAGTCTAACTTTCCGTCAGATATTCTTTGATGACCGAGTGGACTCGGTAGAGACTGAATTTCTTTTGTCGACCGAGTGAGCCCGGTAGTAACTAACTTCTCAGTATAGTATTCTGGAGTGCTTGGTAGACTCTGTAAATAGCTTCTCTTACTGTCTGAGCTCGATAGACTTGGTTAACTTCCTTGCTGAACATTCTGAGCTCGGTAGACTCTGTCTAATGACTGATATGACATTTGTGTAACATCAAGGACAATACACAATTAAACAATTGTTTCCAACACTCTCTCTCTCTCTCACTCTTTCTCTCTCTTATAATATTGTGGTTAGAAGTAATCTTATATGTCTTTACAGATATTTCGGCGAGATCTAGATCAACGATCAAGATCTAATATTTATGACTCCCAGGCATTCTAATTTTATGATTTTCTCCATGCCATGCATAGGATAAAACAATTAAATGCATAAATAATTTCGTAGATAAATATTAAATATGTACATATGTCATCCGAAAGCTCATACAAGTCAGCCTAAACATTTTACCTCAAATTTTGAATCAATCCTGACATGTATGCAAAAACTGTTCTACTCGGCACTTAACATCTCTATCGCTTGGCACTTAAGTATTCTACTAAGCTTGGCATGATGTAACTTGGCAGCATGTATTCTTTCTTAGCAATTTTTCTCAGCCTTCAATAGTTTTAGCTCAGCCACAGTGATAATCAACTAAAACTGCCTAAGTAAATGACTAAGTGTAGGTCACTAATCATCAACAAAACTTAGGGATTAACAATCTCCCCCTTTGATATTAGTGGCAAAAACACACTTATCATTTTGATTCATTCCATCCAAAATTTTGCCTACATACACAATGTACTCCCCCTAGGAGTGTACTCCATACTATATACAAAAATTTACATAGTATACATGCCTTCAAAACAATATTTACAATTATACCTGTACTGCTCCTCTTATGCTTTACCCTTGTCAGATTCCCCCTTGTTTTTGTCACTAACTATAGGTGGGGTTAAGTTGTACTTATCCAAAAAATGTTTATGAAGTTTTAAGGTGGACGCAAATGCAGTATCCCAACTATCCTTAACAAACTTCATAACCTCTAATTTGACTTCTAGCTCGATAGCTAGACTCACTAAACTTTCTGTAGTAGAGAGATTTGCATTTCTCTTAACCAATTCTTTTGCACCTGAAATTTCTCTCTGAACTACCTCCAGATGAGGCATCAGGTTTGTCTAAATAGTAATCAATTTGGGCCTTATCCGACCATCTTCAGCCATGATTTTGGCTATTCTCATTTGTGCATTAGTCAATCTATTAAAATGTAAGGAGCTAGTGCTAGCATCCATACTCAGTGAACTCCCAGTTGAATTCAAGTCTAATTGCAACCTCTCTATGGCCTATAGATTATCCTTTATCAATAATTCAACATCACATAACTTCTTATACAAAGAATAAACATTAGTTGCAACTTCCTCAAAAATTTCTGCAAGGGATGAAAGTTCAACCTGATTTTTCACAATCTCTCCTGATATTTTTGTCAGTACTTTATTCTGAACTTTCCTCTTGGACCATTGCAATAACTTCTCATTTGATTCAATTTTGTCATCATTTACCTTCTGCACAATATGAACTAACTTTTAAAGAATAGGAGCTTGAGGATTTTCATCTTCCATGTCAAAATCTTTTACAAATATATCGTCGATGTCATGTAACACTTGCTTTTGCTTCTACTCTCTTTTCATTTCTTCCTGCCTTTTCTTCCCCTTGAGTAATTCTTGAAGAGTCTTAATATATTCATAAGATAAAACATTGGGATACCATGGTTGAATCACAATCACTTCATCTAATGTGACATCAAGAATCAGATACTTCTTCATAACTTTCCTCCTCTTAAATTTAGGTGAGCTAGTGCTCGGCTTTGTTTCTACAATACCTTTTCCTATTGTAGTAGTCACCGTTGCATCTTTCAATTCCGTCAAAATTGCCTATTGATCAGGCATACCTCCTATTTTATGTCTAGTGGGAGTGGATGATGCAGAGTGTGGTAAATCAACCAACACTTGCTCTACCTCTTGTTCCTTAGGCTCATTGTCAGTATCTCTCATCTCCTCTCCACTATCTAAAACTGTTTTCACAACCTCTAAAATAGGTCCATCATTTATCAACAAATTATAGTTCATCATATATTTAAATATATCAATAAAGTACAACCGGTTTAAACTAGAGATATCAAGTAGGTCCTAACACATGAAATAGGTATACATATTAAAATTTTTAGACCAACTCAAGAGATCCATACCTTTCATGGAGAACATGTAATATTCTCTAATGATCATCACTATCTAGTCTCCACTTACGACATGCACGATGAGATTTAACTGTATGGAGACAAAGGGAGGTGGAAACTACTAGGTGAGTATATTGAAAGACATTATTTTCTGGTTGGTAATCAACAAAGTGAATTCCATGTTAAATTACTTTGATTTTCTTAAAATATTTTCCCTCTAAAACAACTAAACCTCCAACTCACAAATTTTAACAATATAAATTTAAATAAACTAAATTTGAAATTTGTCAAAAGGTTGAAATTTAAAATTTACAAAATGAGTTCAATATATTAATGTAAAGAATAAAAACCTATGGGGAAAAAAATTCCATCAGTTTCTTGAGGTTCAAGTAACCTCATCCTCTCTATAGTACAATGCAATAAATAATAACCAACTCCTTCAACATTTCAATGCTCAACAATCATTGCAAAGACATATCCTACACAATAAATTTAAATATACATTGTTGCCAAGTGATCAATTTTGTGTAATTTGATTCACTTTTTGGTTTTCATTTATGGAAACACATCTGGGTTACAAATTGATTCCTATAAAGATAATTTTTTCTGATTCAAAAATCGACTAAGTATAGAAGTAGAGATATAGAAGCATTTTGGATATCGATGATCGAGATTGATGAATTAGGGCAAGCAAGCTTAGAGGAAGGAATTATGGGGTATGTGTGACCTCCACCTAAGATCTATTTGGTTTGGTAATTCCTACAGAGAGTTAGAAAGAAGTGAAGACAGACAGACTGTAGCAAAACAACGATACAGAGTAATTGGATAGTTGCGAAATTGAGAGAGTATGACATGGAGTCCAAGAAATCAGAGTTGGATTATGGTTGCTAAAAACCTTCACTTTGATTATGTAAGAGAACCTTCTATAAATTTATTATTTTCCTTACTAAATTTATCTGTACTGAGAGGTGACTTTGTAATATTTATACTACGAGTTGACTTTGTAAAGTTGTGAGATATATATATGTAAGATCTTTTTGATAAAGATACATGTTGGTTGGATGCATGTGTTGAGTGAATAGTAGAGAAAATATTGATAGAGATAATTGATGAACTATAAAGGAACTATCTAAGCACTAGTGATGCTTTTTTTTTTCATGACATAGAATACTTTGTAAAAAAAATTACTTTGTAAGAGCTGTAAGCTCAGTTGGCCCCTAACAGGGTGTTGTGAACCTTTAACAGGGTTGTAATTCCTTTAACAAGGAAATGTACTATGTAAAATTCAGCTCCTAATAGGGCTAGGTATCCTAATAGGGACATTATACTTTAGTACATTCTTGTGAGTACCATCCCCACCGGGGTTTTCCCTTGGCCATCATTTCCTCGAAAACAAAATATGGTGTTATGAGTACCGTGTCATTTGCTTACATTCCTTTCTTTACAACAAGTTTATGGTTAATGTTTAAATGGTTGAAGAATTTAATTAAGTTCTATACTACTGATTCACCCCCCCCATCTTAGTATTATCCAATCCTAAAAATTGGTAGCAGAGTTTTTGGCCCTTGGAGAGAAAGTCTAATATCTTGAGGGAGATCATAATGGATTTGGACATTTTGTAAGAAAACTTTGATGCTGCACTTGAAGACCTTGACAAAGAAAAAGAGGAAAATGGAGATTTGAGATTTAACATGCGAAGAGCTGAGAAATTTATAAATAAAAACAATGAAAAACTTGAACTTTCCAGAATTCAAAGACAAGATCTTATGGTTCAGTCAAAAGAGGATTCAGATGAAGACAATTCAGATCGAGTGAGGCAACTAAAAGAAGAGAAGGAAAATCTGAAACTTGAGAATGAGACTATGACTAAAGAAATACAAATATAGAAGGATGCTAAGAAGAAAGTTGAAGAAGGTTTAAATAGTGCATTAGATCAAATGAAGAATGAGGATGACAACTACAAGAACAAGTATCTATAAATGGAGAGATACAATCAGATTATATAAGTTGAACTTGTTGAAGTAAAGAAACACATTGAGAAACTTCACACCAACAATGATTTGATTGATGAACATAGAGACAAATAGAAACCTAAAGGTGATATGACTGGTATTGGTTTCAATGAAGTTTAATGTTCAAAGAATCAAGAAGAGAAATCCAATGAGAAAATTGATGTTGAGAAACCTTCTATTGAAGAACCTAGAGAAAAGATCAGACCCTTCAGAGGAATATGCTTTGGTTGCAACAAATTTAGACACATGAAAAGAGATTGCAGAGGTAATGCCCCTTTTATAAATTTTTATGGTTATTGTTTTAATTGTAATGGATATGGGCACAAGAAAGAACAATTTAGAAAGCCTAATCAATCTGGATATAGACAAGACAATGGAAGAGAATCTACAGGGAAACCTACATGCTACAAATGTAATAACATTAGACACATTGTGAAGTATTGTAAAATGCAAGTTAATCAAAAAAGAAGACCTCCTATGTGTTACAAATGCAATAATCCAGAACATATAGAAAATTTTTGTAGGTATAATGGACTAGACAATAGAAGAGTGCCACCTCCTATGAATTCACAGAAGAATGAAAATGATATTGGTAAGAGTGTTGCATATTTGAAGAATGATTTTGAAATTTTTTTTAATAAAGAAGAAGATAAAAATAGTGGTAAGATATGGAAGATCAAAGAAACAAGTGAGACATCAGTTTAGGGAGAGTCAGGAGATACTACTGGATCTTCACCTGATGGTAGTAAAATAGAATCAACCTAATTGGTCGATCATGGCCTTAGGAGGAGCATTGGATACAGACATCAGAATATATCCTGCCCCAAAATTTGTGTATTGAGCTCAATAGAGCTTAGGTATGAACTTGGTCGACATCATAAAATATACATCTAAGAGCACAATATTAGCTGACGCATATATTTTGTTTATGACATCTAATAGCCGATTGGGTAGTATTGCGTAAAGTGAAATTTATGAATTAACCTTGTATAAAGCACCATTCAATGACCTATCTCTTTACCATTTGCTAAAGAGAGAGCTAAGGAGAACAAAGAGTAGAAAGATTCAGTCTATTCTACAATTATCATGCATGATTGATTGAAGAAAAAATCATAATTCAGCGAAAGAAAGGGATTCGCATCATCTAGCTATGGATGCACCTATTGTTTTCAATGTTGTAGATCAACCTAGGTACAAATTTAAGAAACATTCATTCAAGTCCTATGGAGAGGATCCCGAAGGAGCATTTTCTCAAACCCCTTATGGTGTATTACACATCGAAGATATTATGGCTTACATACATTTTAAGAATGATATGCTGGGAATCAATGAGATATCAACTGAGATGGTGTATATGATTGATAATGGAATCATGAAAGAAGAATAAAAACACATTGATCAGTTGAGCATAATGAAAATTATGGACTTATGTGAATTCAGAGAAGATGAATGGTTCAAGATATTGTTGAGCAGAGTACATGATCAGTTCATTTGGATAGGTGATCAACCTATGAAGATTTGTAGTGACCTAATTCATGAAATCACTAGACTAGACAACACCAGAATCATTCTTGTTGCACAAAAACATCTAAAGAAATAAGTTGAAACCCTAACTCACTCTAAATGTGAAAGGCGGCCAATGATTTTGAATGACATCTTTAAGAAAGATGTGAGACTAATTTATATGATACTTGGATATAAATTGTTGGAAGTACAATATTGGGAAAGCAAGATACTAAGGGGGGGGGGTGAATCCGATCTTAAAACTTAATCACTTAAAACAAATCGATCCACATTCATACATATATGAATTTAACCTAACATGAGATGACATCCAGAACATGAAACATATAATCCATAACATAGAATTTTGGTAACCTAGAAACCTACATAGGTAAAATTGGGGTGGGGATGACACCCAAAAAATATTCACTACCGCAGCAATAAAGTCTGCCTGTTAGGGCTACAAGAGTTTGATTACAAAATGCAATCTACCTAGTTAAAGGTCTGTTCGGTTAAGAAGTAAAGATCATTACAATCTACCTTGTGGAAGGATTTCAACTTACAATAAAGTAAGCACTCGGCTAAAGGATTTAAAGTAGGTCTGTTAGAACCACTCTATTTATCAATTTCACCTTATACAAATTTTATAATGTTTCAAGAAGTGATCCTTTTTTATGCACTCAGATGTTGATGATGGATCTTATCTTTCCAATACCTTTTGTGTTCTCACAATCTGATATGTCTTTACTCTTCTATTCACTACTCTAGCATTTTGTTTGATCTAGGCTTCTTTTAAAAATAACTCACGATTCATCTCTCATGAACACACAACCCTTCTCTCTCTCTCTCTCTCTCTCTCTCTCTCTCATAATAATAGGGTTAGAAGCAATCTTATATGTCTTTACAAATATTTTGGTGAGATCTAGATTAACGATCAAGATCTAATATTTATGACTCTCAGGCATTCTAATTTTATGATTTTCTCCATGCCATGCATAGGATAAAATAATTAAATGTGTAAATAACTCTGTAGATAAATATTAAATACATACTTATGTCATCCCAAAGCTCATACAAGTCAGCCTAAACATTTTACCTCAAATTTTGAATCAATCCTGACATGTATGCAAAAACTGTTCTACTCGGCACTTAACATCTCTATCGCTTGGCACTTAAGTATTCTACTTAGCTTGGCATGATGTAACTTGGCAGCCTATATTGTTTCTCAATAATTTTGCTCAGCCTTGAATAGTTTTAGCTCAGCCACAGTGATAATCAACTAAAACTACCTAAGTAAATGACTAAGTGTAGATCACTAATCATCAACAAAACTTAGGGATTAACAATCTCCCCCTTTGATATTAGTGGAAAAAATACACTTATCATTTGGATTCATTCCATCCAAAATTTTGCCTAAGTACACAATGTACTCCCCCTAGGAGTGTACTCCATACTATATACAAAAATTTACATAGTATACATGCCTTCAAAACAATATTTACAATTATATCTGTAATGCTCCTCTTATGCTTTACCCTTGTCAGATTCCCCCTTGTTTTTGTCACTAGTTGCAAGTGGGGTTAAGTTGTACTTATCCAAAAAATGTTTATGAATTTTTAAGGTGGACGCAAATGCAGTGTCCCAACTATCCTTAACAAACTTCATAACCTCTAGTTTGACTTCTAGCTCGGCAGCTAGACTCACTAAACTTTTTGCAGTAGAGAGATTTGCATTTCTCTTAACCAATTCTTTTGCACCTGAAAGTTCTCTCTGAATTACCTCTAGATGAGGCATCAGGTTGGTCTAAATAGTAATCAATTTGCGCCTTATCCGACCATCTTCAACCATGATTTTGGCTATTCTCATTTGTGCATTAGTCAATCTATTAAAATCTAAGGAGCTAGTGCTAGCATCCATACTCAGTGAACTCCCAATTGACTTCAAGTCCAATTGCAACTTCTCTATAGCCTATAGATTATCATTTGTGAATAATTCAACATCACATAACTTCTTATACAAATAATAAACATTAGTTGCAACTTCCTCAAAAATTTCTACAAGGGATGAAAGTTCAACCTGCTTTGTCGCAATCTCTCCTGAGATTTTGTCAGTACTTTATTCTGAACTTTCCTCTTGGACCATTGCAATAACTTCTCATTTGATTCAATTTTTTCATCATTTACCTTCTGCACAATATGAACTAACTTTTCAAGAATAGGAGCTTGAGGATTTTTATCTTCCATGTCAAAATCTTTTACAAATATATCGTTGATGTCATGTAACACCTGCTTTTGCTTCTTCTCTCTTTTCATTTCTTCCTGCCTTTTCTTCCCCTTGTGTAATTCTTGAAGAGTATCAATCTATTCATAAGATAAAACATTGGGATACTATGGTGGAATCACAATCACTTCATCTAATGTGACATCAAGAATCATATACTTCTTCATAACTTTCCTCTTAAATTTAGGTGAGTTAGTGCTCGGCTTTGTTTCTAAAATACCTTTTCCTATTGTAGTAGTCACCATTGCAACTTTCAATTCTCTCAAAATTGCCTGTTGATCAGGCATACCTCCTATTTTAGGTCTAGTGGGAGTGGATGATGCAGAGTGTGGTAAATCAACCAACACTTGCACTTCCTCTTGTTCCTTAGGCTCATTGTCAGTATCCCTCATCTCCTCTCCACTATCTAAAACTATTTTCACAACCTCTAAAATAGGTGAATTTTGTATATTTACCTCTTGTTCATCTATCTTCTCCTTATTTGCTTCCTTTTGTTCAACTTTATCTTCAGGTTTCTGTATACTCTTCTCTCCTTCAACCTTAGTAGCCTTAATAGGGAATTCTCTACTTGTATCTCTCGGCTCATCCTGACCCTTGGCATCCAAATTACTAGAGTCATCAATTATGATGTCAATTGGACTGTCTGTTGTTAGATCAACAATGTTTATTGTATTTTTTTGTTATTTTGGTTCTGCTCCAGTCTTCTTAGGCTCAGTAGCAATTTTTTCTTTTGTTTTTTGTGGTGCAGGGGTGGTTTCCACTTCTTTATCCTTCTACCTAGATGTCCCTTCGTTGGTTTTCTCCTTTTGTGGAGCTATAAATCCAAATATTTCCTTCCATATCCTTGTACTCTGTTGTACTATACTTTCAATATCATTTTTCAAAATAGCATATCCTTTGAGTTTAGGTTGAAATTTATGCTTGTATTCCTCAATAAATTTAGCTCTTTGTTTCTTAGTCATCTCATGGGATAACCTTAGCTAATGTACCTTCTCTAATTTATCTCTCAGTAGTAATTAAAAATTCCCATTTACTAGATAGAAACTCATATAGTTCACATGGCACATTGTTTCCTATATGTAAAGAAGTTAACTTGAAATTTATCATCATATCTAGTAGAGCTTCGTGAACTTTATGCTTATCCTCTACCTTCAATTTATCATACTTGATAAACTTAAAGCTAGATAAACCTATAGAATTCCTCAAATTCTCACATACCTCATTAATATTAGTGGGTCTTTTGAATGGTGTTGTTGGTATGTTTCTAGTTTCATTAGTTTTAGTCTTTTCTTCATCACTTTCTGGATCCAATTGTAGTTTCCTTCTTGATCTCTTTACTTGTAGGCTTGACGCAGCCTTTGGTGCAAGTTTAGTCTTTGACCTAGAACTACTCTCTCCAACCTTCTTTGCATAAAAAAATTTTTGCACTACTGTAGATGTAGCAGTAGATGCCCTTGTCCTTGGATGATTGGCAATGGGAGGGGTAACTTTAGGTTTTGCTTGTCTCGGCTTAGTTACCTTGGCTACTACTGGTTTCTTTCCTTTTGCCTTAATAGGAATCTCTTCCTCAGATTCACTTATTATTTCTTCTTCTTCTTCTTCAGATATATTTTCTCCTTGTCCAGTAGATATGCCTAGAGGTGCATCCTCTGGCTCCTCATCACTCGGCAATACAACCATTTTCTTTAGATTCTTCACAATCTTTTTCCTCTTTCTCTCCATGGTTCCTACCTTTAGATTCATATATATAACTTAGCTTCATCATAATTTTTAAATCTCTTTTATTTTGTATTAATCTCCTCTGCTAGGAGTGCTGTGATAGCTGCTAATATTTCATCAATGTTAACTTCATAGGGAAATGGCTCTAGCCATGATACCCTAGGTGTCACAGCCTGAATGTAAGTGTAATCTGTGTCAACTAGAAAACATATCTCCTCACAGTGCTTTTCCACCAGTGAACTCGGAATTATAGATCTCAACCATTCTCTTTTTGAATTCCACCAAACTAGTTTTCCATAATACTGTTGAAATTATTGCCTAATTGTTAAATACATTCACTAATATGCACAGTAATAGTTCTATGCTTCTTCCAAAAAATATTTCCTAGTGTAGGAAATGACTTCTGTACATAGAAGAATATGCAAACTAGTAAATAACCAAACTTACATGATGGGCTCTTAGCATTTCTGATCAATAATAGGTTCTCAGCTAGTTGTGTCAACTGTAGCTCGGCAAGGTCATAGGTGTGATTCTTCTTAACTATCTTCCATGCTTGGTCCATAGCTATGCAGGGAACACTATCCAGTCAGCTCAACTGATAGAACTTATGTACAATAACTCTCACTCCAAATTCAAGTTCTAAATCTTCAATTGTAGAGATAGTCATACCTTTGTTATTCTAGATAGCTCTTGTGTTAGCTACTATTTCTTCTTTACTTTGATCTCTCATCATTCATTTTCTGCTGACAATAGGATATCCAGTTACTTGATGAATAATGTCTTTAGTGATCCTAACTAGTCCATTGTCCAGCCACATATGCATATTATGAACTTGGCTTAGAACAACCTTAATCCATTCATCTTTGAAGTCTGGCAGAAAATCTAGGGCATGAGTTAACCCTTTGTTGGCTAAATGCTTGAATTCTTCCTTCAGAACTCCATTATTGAACAACTTGTAGGATTCCCTCAATTCACTATCATCTACTTCACCAATCTTAACCATATAACAAGATCTATCATCATGGATCATAAGTACATTTGGTGGAATAGATGAGATGGCTCCATTCAAATCACCTAAAATTGCACTTTCAGGAATGGCTTGAAAGTTAGGAGGTGCACATGCATCACTTCTCACCAGCTTAATTTTCTTCAACTCCTCCTCCATACCTTTGACTTGTGCAAAAGAACTTGTAGCCATAATATCTGAAATTAGGGTTCAAAAATGAAGAACAAGGTACCTCGACAAGTAGCACTTTGCACTATTCACCTCAGGGTTGCTGAAGGCACATTGGAAAGATCTTTGATACAAACTTTGCTAAGATAATTTCTACAACTTCTTCAATTGCTTAGTAAAAACTTAAAATCGCAAGGTAAAAATGACGAACAAACGGTTCATGCTTATATAGACTCAAAAGGTCAAGGTAGGTAAGCAATAAATGTTCTTCCCATCAGGTTAGTGAAAATTAGTTGTCATTGAATAACTAATGCAACTTGCATACCACTTAGCTTACCATACTCGACCATCACAAAACTTACTCGGCCAACCAACTTGGCACCTATAGTACAGTTAACTCTTATTGACATTTTTCACAAACATGTCCTGGTGCATCTCAACATATGCAAATATGGACTTTGGCACGTTTACATATTAGGAACAGATGTAAGATTTGAAATTTAAATGCATTTCCTTACATACCCCTATTGCTCAGTTAGAGATGGTGTGATCACCTGATACATTGGATTGGGTGACCTCGGCTTCAGTAATTTCACTGTTGCTTAGCTCTATTTTCCTTACCCATGTCTGGTTCATCTGTGCTCTTATTTCCTCAATAGTAGGAGCAGGTGCTCTTGCCCTACACTCTCTCTTAGTGTGACCAATCTTCAAACAACTAAATAAAACTAGGCTTCCATTCGTCCAACTCTTAGATTTTACTTTGAAATGTGTCTTTAAGAAATCTTCAGGTGCATGTCCATATTCTTCATAGTAATGAAAACTCTTTCTTGTTTTATAATCCCAATTGTAAGTGTTTCCTTTCCTAGGTCCTTTTTTTTTGTGTCTTAGATATCCATTGTTCTTTAGCATTGGATCAACAATCTTGTGCTTTATGACCATATTTCTGACACTTGTAACAATAACCATTGAATCTTGGTTTAGCAATAGAGCACCTGAAAATTTTAGCTTGTTTGAGAACCTTTAACAAGGTTCACATTTTATGACATGTTCATAAGTATCTTTGAATAAAGTGGGCCAATAGTATCCAACCCTTAAAATCTTATGGGAAGTAGTTTTAGCAGAAAAATGACCTCCACATTCTCCTGCATGCATTTCACATAAAAATCTTTCAGCTTGGTATTTATCAAGGCATAACAACAATACACCATTCTTATCTTTCCAATAAAAGTCACCTTGAATCAAAGTGTATTTTTGAGTTTGCAATCTCAGACTTCTTTTCTGATTCTCTGACATATGATCAGGACATTTGGCATTTTTGAGAAAAAACACAATATTTGTATAGAATGGTTGCCTCTGTATGCTTGTAGTAGTTCAATCATGCATATCTGTCTAATTTATTTGTACTAGATACAAGTTTTCTTCTGTCATGAGCTTTGCCAAACCTTTTCCTCTTATTAATTTTATAATATGCATCTCAAGATTAAATTCTTGAATTATGATGATCCATTCACACCTCTTACCAGTTACCACTGACTGTGTGAGGATATCTTTTTACTGCTGAATGAGGAACATATGCTTGTATTTTAGAACAAACCAAGTATGGCTTGAAAGAATTCATAGCTTTTACCAAAGCATAAGCTTGCTTCTCCATTATTTCATAATTAAGTTCTATAGCTTGTAAGGAATTACTATAAAAAGCTATTAGATGTTCAAATCCTTGTTCATCTTTTTGTAGCAAAAAAGCAACAATTGTATGAAAAAATGCAAATGAAAACAAAGAGAAAGGATTCATATAATCTGGAGATTTCAAAATTGCAGCTTCTTGTACTGCTTTTTTTTATTTTCTCAAATGCTTGTTGGGCTTCTTCATTCCAAACAAATTTGGCATCTTTCTTTAACAATTTTACAATGGGTTTAACAATCTCTGCACAATTTTCTATGAACCTTCTGACAAAATTGATCTTTCCTAAGAAAGATTGCACTCCTTTTAAGTTCTTTGGACCAATCACCCTTTGAATTGCTTCTACTCTCTCAGGGTCTATTCTTACCCCTTCCCTAGATACTATATGTCCAAGCAACTTTCCCTCTTTTACTGCAAAATGACATTTCTTGGGATTTAGTGAGACACCATATTCCAATGCCTTATTGAAAATCTTACCCAAGTGATCATAGTGATCCACAGCTTTATTAGAATATGCAATCAAATCATCCTGATAAATGACCATGAATAAATCAATGAATTCTTTAAAAGCAATATCCATGGCCCTTTGAAAAGTTGCTCCTACATTTATTAGTCCAAATGGCATTCTGATATAGACATAGGTTCCCGATGGAGTCGTAAATGTAGTTTTGTATTGTTCTGATTCTTTAACTAAGACCTGGTTGTATCCTGAGAAACCATCCATCATAGAGAGCAACTCACAACCAGTCACCTTGTGCAACATTGCTTCCATATTAGGTAAGGAATAATTATCTTTTAATGAAGCAATATTTAAATTTCTGAAATCCACACACAATCTGATATCACTATTCTTCTTTCTAATTGGTACTAAATTTGATACCCAAGTTGAATGTTTAATTGGCTGGATTATCCCAGCATCCTTTAATTTCATCAATTCTTGCTGCATCTTAGGAGCCAACAAGGGATTAATAGACCTCTATTTTTTCCTAAATGGTTTCACATCTGACTTCAAGGGGGTTTCATGTTGAAAAAGGTCCTGTCTATAAGATTTCAAATCCTCATATGACCAAGCAAATGCATGTTTATATTTTCTTAATAATTTCATCAAATTTACCCTTATATGAGAGTCTAAACCCTTTCCAATATAAACTATTTGAGGACTATTTTCAGATCCTAAATTTATTTCTTCTAAATCCTCAACCTTAGCATTGCTTAATTTTGATGAATCATTTTGTTGACTGCTAAAAAATTCTTCAAGTTCAACCAAACCCCTAGGAATCTGATTAGAACTCAACTGGACAACCCCATTTCCCAAAATGTAGTCTTTTCCATCATTGTTTTCTAGTAAAGAACTACAATCTATACTTTGGTTCTCATAATGGTCTAGACATTACAAAAACCTCAGAATATCTTGATCATCTTGGAAAACCTGCCAGTTGTATATGTTGTCTGCAACAACTGGTCTTGTTTTGACTTCTAGTATTGACACCCCATCTAAGGTCAAATCATCATTTTTTAAAGCAACATTTTCTAAAAAATAAGCCATTATATTCTTTGACCTTTCTAACAAACTTATATCAAAGGCATCAAACATTTCAATTTGATCCCAAATAGCATACTTGTACATTTTCAATCTATCATTCTTTACTGCACTTTTGGATCTAACTTGACCTACTACCAACTCAGATTCACCATAAACCTTTAAACATTTTATACCATGTTTAATAGCAATTTCAAGTCCTAAAAACAAAGCCTCATATTCTGCAGTATTGTTTGTACATTGGAAGGCTAATAGAAATGAATATTTAAAAGTTGTATCTGATGGAGATACAAATAATACACCTGCACCTGATCCTTCTTTAGAGAAAGCCCCATCAAAGTACATTTTCCACAAACCATCTTCTTGCGTAATCAACTCTCTAATCAGAGGGTCAACCTCTTCATGTTAATAATAAAGTTCATTTTTTTGCATCCTAAAATTCTCCATATCCATATCAATGCAACAATTAATGTTAATGTCTTCAAATCTTTCTATCATGTGAGGAGTTCTACTCTCCCTTAAGACCTTAACACTTTCTCCAGCAATGTTAAAAGTAGCATATGATAGATCACTTTGTATACTACCTTCCATTGAAGAACTCCACTTTCTTGATAGCAACATCCCATAATGTGGTGTTATGTGAACCACAAGAACATTCATAGTCATTACTACATCAGGGCAGACTGCTAATTTTTAAGGCATAGCCTCAATGGTACCAATCACAGGGACTTCTCTACAGTCCATAGCTTGACATCTCCCATGAGGATTATCAAATTGTAATCCCATTGACCTCATGATTTCCACTGGCATAACAGTATTAGATGCTCCTGACTCGATCATACAATTTTTTAGCATCTTTCCTTTAATTATCAATGGAAGAAAAAATCGGTCAACAACTTTTGGGGAAGAAGTTGTATTCAAGAAAATTTGAGGAATCTTAGATGTTAACACCTCAACTTCCATCCCTTTGTTAATTGGTTTCTTGCTAACATTCTCTAGACTTTGGACTTTTATTATGGGTACATTGTTTAACAATGACATTACCTTTTCCTTGTGTTCTTTAATTCTCATCATCTCTAGAAATGGTACCTTAACTGTCATTTGGGACAAACATTGACCCATATCTACTAGAGTATATTTCACATCTAAAGGTTTTGATTTATCAATAGTGATATCACTTTCCTCAGTATGTTCATTCAGAGCTGGTTCTTTTAACTTTTTGCTTTCCATCTTTTGAATAGGAGTACTTGTTTCTTGCCTTTTTAATTCTCCTTCTTGTACAACAATTGGTTCAAGGGCTTTTGTAATGATTTTGACCTTATGTTTATTAACATTTTCACCAGGTCCTTCCTTTTTTTGTGAATACTTAGTATCTATCTTATTTTCTTTTATAAAGACACCTGATGGCTGACTACCAGTACTACCCACTACTTTGTTTCTCAAATGGTAGTTGATTCTAGCCTTGTTCACTAAATCTACTGTAATCCTAGCTTTCTCTTCATCTAAAGCTTTTCTAATAAGTTGAACACCCTAATTTTCTTGAGCATAACATCTTATATGATCATCAGTTTCTTTAGTTTCACTATCAGACAAAATCTGTTGATGATGGCTTTCTACCCTTCTTTGTGAACTACAGGAATCATGATTTTCAATTTCATTGTCTGAATCTATATCATGGCATAAATAAGTATTTGTCATACTATGATCACACTGTTCACTCTCATCATTTCCATGCTCTTCACTTACACTCAAGTCTAAGGAAACAATACAAAAATTAGGGTTATGAGGGGCTACACAAGCCTCACACCAAGGATCATCATTACAAAAATGGATAGCATTCTTATGTAGAGGGTCTGGAGTTCTGTTATCTGACTTTTCTTTTCTAGGTAGAATAATAGGCTTCCCATCCTTAAACTAAGTTCCATAAGGATGGCTTTGTATTCTATTTTGAGGATTGTATGTAGTATTATAAGAAGGCTTATTGTTCTTAGGAGCCCTATATTCCTTATACTCTAGTTCTTTTAAGTTGCTCCTACTAAACCTTGAATCATCCCTCCTATTCAACTTAATAGATACTCTTCTGTTCATTTCAATATTCTCTGCTATTTTATAAGCATTAGTAAGAGTTCTAGGGTTTTTATCTCTGAGAGCATATCCCATTTTAGAATCAAAGGCATTCAAATAAGTTGCTAGACATACCTCTTCATCTAGCCTTATCTTCTGAAATAGCTTGTGCATAGCTCTTTGAAAACTTGTATTAAACTCTGTAACCTCTTCATTGTAATTCTTTTTGATATTGTTGAACTCATTAAACAAAAATCTTTTATTTGTTTTATCTCCATATTGATCCTTAAATAATTCAATCAAATCATCCATAGAAAAAATAGATCCATTAGAAAGGCTCCTATACCATTCTCTTTCATCTTCCACTAAAGACTGAACAAATAATTTCATTAACACATCCTCATGGGTGATATTTAAATCATCAACAAAATCAATGAACTTTCTTAAATGTGCTTCACAAGAAATAACATTGTTAGCTGCAAACTTTGGGAGCTTTTCTCCTATATCACCCACATCTTTAGGGAAATTATTAGGATATCCAGGGATACCAACAAAGTTAAAATGTTTATGCCTTTCAGTATGCAATGGTTTCCTTTTAAAAATATCATTCTCTTTAGAAGTAGTGGTCTTTGCTTTAGAAGAAGTAATATTCTCTGGCCCAACATGAGAATACTTTGAAGACTGCAAAAAATCTATTTTCTTCTTCATTTCAACTGTTGCAGCTTCTATTTGTGCCTTTTCTAGCATTTTTTCCATGGTTTCTTTTTCAATTCTCAACTTCTCCAAATCAATATCCAATTTAGACATTTGCTCTATTAAAGGCTTCTGGAACTTAGGTTCTTGATTACTGTATTCACTCATCTATTTCCTACCTTTATCCTTCTGTGAGCTAGAAGCCTTACAAGTGAGTGGTATTTCTTGTTCCTTTTGAGACCTCTTTGTATCTTTCATATTTTGATATCTTGAAGATCTTCTTCTTCTCTTATCAACACCCTTATGCTCATGTTTTTTCTTTCTCATTTATCTCTCCCTTTTCACTTGTTGAACAAGGGAAAGCTGTTTCATGGTGAACTTCTCCTCTTTTTCTAGCTCATCAGAGGGAGCATCTTCAAAATTTGAACTAGATGTACTTGTTTCTTCTCTCTAATTAGAATTAGAAGTGACTGTAGGTGTTTCTAATACCCTTTCTGTATCTTCTTCATATTCTAAAGTATTTCCATCATGAGAATGTTGATTGCTATTCATGTCTCTTCTAGCATTACTTTCTTTACCTCTTGGAGGGGTTTCATCCATGCTAACTAGGTTTCTCTTTTTCCTCCAGGACATTTCCATCCTTGAGGATGATGGGATTCCACCATATAAAACCTTCTTAGGATCATTTCTCATGCTTTACCTAGTATTCATTCTGAAAGATACTTACTAAATTTGAACTAATCTCAGAGATTTATTTAGAGTCACCACCCAATAACTTGGAATGAATGAGTACTTATAAAAAAAGAATTTTGACAACTACGACTGGTATGATTTGTAACTACTTGAAATCTCGAGCAGAGTCACCAATTTGTTAGTTCTTTTTCTTGCACCACAACCTTAAAGTGACAGTATAATAATTATACTTGAATGCAAACTCCCTTTTGACAAGAGAAAGGCTAATTTCTGAGGTATTTGATAACACTGGGGATACCTATTATCACCTCCTTCATTTTTGAGTTCCACAAAATTAGGCAGGTATTACCTATTGAAAGATTGTTGATTCTTTAGCCTATGTATACGGTGGACTAATTCATTTACTGGCTACTTACTTCAGACCTCACTGTGATAACTTATAAAGTACCTTGGAGATTGCAATAATTAGTTTGAAACAAAGTAATACAAGCAAGTCTATGGTTTTAATAACATAAACCAATGAGACAACGAATTTCATCCTTCTTCTTTTTACTTTAGGAGGGGTAACCTAATGATCCACTCTTCAAGGGATTATCAAACTGAATGGTATCTTACTAATACAAATCCTTATGAGTTCAACTCATTTGTTCTTAATAAGAGAAGTATATTTGACTAAAATGATTTTGAATAGTATTGAATATTTGGATGAAAATAGATTACCAACACAAATTCCTAGGCCAGTGCCTATCTTTGGGCTTATAGTAATCAATACAAATCCACATAAATATAAAAAAAAAATACTGTAAGATGCCTTACAAACAATCCTGTCAACTCTACAATATTGTATCAAATCCTTAGATATTGTTACGCTCCCTGAAACTACTCTCAAAACTTAGTTCTTCCCTTGAAATAAACTTGCAAGAAATTAAATAGCTACCTTATAACCAATATACTTAAAAATGCCTTACAGATTTAAACATAAAAGAGCATACACAACAAGTAAAGAGACAACAATAAGATCGAGTAAAGTTGCACTATATTTTATTCATATGTTTCTACTTCAGTACAATAAAATCTTGAAAAAGCTCAAAGACACAAACCATCTTGGAATCCTTTAAAGTTAGGATGCAACAAGCTTTAGATAGTTTAAGGAACCTAACCCTAAAAGTATAGAAAAGACAAGAAATGAGAATGTAGAAGCGGTGGGAAGACAAAAACAGGGGATGAGATCTAATCATCTTTGTCTTCATCTAGAATCTGGTACCTTTGCCAAACAATGTTCAGGATAGCATCTGATATCCATACTGGGATCAAGTGACCACCATTTCAGGCTAACATACACTTTTCTCAAAAAAAAACTAACCTCCCTGTGCTCAATGGTCAGGCACCAAGTGTTCCTCTTTATTCTTCATCTAGGATCTCCTCCTCTACTACCACAAGCTTCTTCTTCTTTGGTTTGGTCATTAAGTCCCATGTTGTTACTTCATCCTATGCTAGCCATTTAAAACTCTGTATGCTCTATAGTTGTCTTTTTTGTCTCTCCCATCTGACATAAGTGATGCTTTTAACATCCACTAAAAACTTTTTTATGTCATTTTGTGCCTTAAAGGCCTCATCCAAAATCTTATTAAATCTATCTAAATCTAAATCAGATTCTGAAATAAATGCCTTATTGCTTGGCATTCTACTATCAAACTCACTTCTCTAGGCCTCCAAGGCCTTAACCTGATCATCTTCTCCTTTTAAAGGAGGCACAAACCTATTAAAATTTGGTGAAAATAGGCTTATCTTAGCCTCTATCTGATTTAGCTTTCCTTTAAAGAATGATAAGGCTACATTTTCCTTTTTATCTAGTCCTCTACCTCTGTAACAATCTCTAATAAATCTGATCTATGTTGCTGCAAAGAGGCAAGCTTCTCAAACATTTGTACCCTAGGAGACAAAGTGACAAAATAAGGGTTCAAAATAGAAATATACCCTATTACTTCAGCATGTAATGTGGGTAATTTATTATAAGCATTAAGGATGATATCTTTTTTATCTTTTAATATATCTATTGTATGTTGAAGAATGCATCTCAATGCATTTAGGGCCACCTCATTGTTCTTTTTTCTCACATCCTCTATCTCAACTACTTCCTTTGCTTCAAGTTTCTCCTCTATCTGCAAAGGCTGCACTAAGGGCACATAAACCACTTTATGTTTCTCCTGTAATTGCTTTATCATCTCAGCAATGACCATGTCCTATTGATGTATCTTTATGTGACATAATTCCCTAACCTTTTCTAGGGCATCAGCTACCTGAAACAAAATACCACACTTTTCAGACAACTATTTTGTCTTATCTTCATTCAAGTGTGCCCAATGTGTCATGATCTGGGAAATCTCAAGATCTTCAGTATTTTGCACAGGCCAGACCATTTGATTTCCAACCATACTCTCCTAAATATTTACCAGTTGAGGCTTTTGGTCTTTTGGACATAGATTGCACATGGCAAAGGCTTGTGACTTTGGACTGTATCCAAATCCTTTAATCATATCACCCATCTAGATCTCACTTGCCAACTTAAGATCTGGCTATTTTCTAATTTGATCAATTATGAATGCTGAGGCTAAATCCCAGCCCTCAGCAAGCAAAATTCCACTATTTAAAACCATCTTTCTTGCCTCATCAGGAAAGACATCCTCAATGTCAGGGTCATAGGTTTGCAGAGCTAGCAAAGCCTCATTTGTCAATGTCTCTTCACCATATGACTTCAACTGTTCTTTGATTTGCTCGTTCTTATGCCATCTCAAAAATTCTTTAAACTCATCAGTTTTAATAAAACTTCCATCACTCAAAAATTGTTGCTGGTGAAGTAGCCTTTCATCAATACATTCCCTAAGAGGCAATTCTATGTTCTTCTCTTCTCCTTGCTGCTAGATTTTTCCTTTTCTAATTTCTTTCCTCAGATTGTGATCATGCAATTTGTTCCTAGGAATAAGAGAACTTATCCTATCTCCTTTTTTCTCTTTTCTTGTATAGGAGGTTTGACCAGGGTTAACTTTTTGCCTTTTGGTGGTAGGCTCCTCTATATCATCTGGCTGGGACACCTCAGTCAGGTCTATGATATGCCCTTGCTCTGCTTGTATCTGAGCTACCTCTACAACATTTTGTTGGGGTTGGTAAATCTAAGGTGGATGGGCATATTCACCATCACTTTCACTCTCATAGTCAAACTATGAATAATCAGACTCTTTTCCCCCTTTCTTCACATCTAAAACCCTATCTAATTGCTCACAGATTGTGTAAAAGTTATCAATCATAGCTTTGATTTTATCAAAATAGGGCAGGACAGGGTAAAAACATCCAAATGATAATCCATTTCTCTTTATTTGTCTCTCTAAATTCAGTAGCTCCTAAATTATCTCCCTTCTAGTTCTTACCTCATCTTCATCAAGGATATTCCTTGTGGCATCCTCCTCCACACAAAAACCATTTACATTTGTGTTTGGTATGGTAGCAGTTAGGAGCTTCCTAGCTCCTGCAATGAATCTTTCTAGGTCAATGTATCTGTATAATGCTACTCTCATATTGTAGCTTTGCAACCATGTGCTCACTAAATCAATGGCACCCTTACCAATTGTAAACCAAAAAATTTTAAATTTCCTAGGGGTTAATGTCCCCTTCCTATGTGGTGCAAAATGCTCATTATCTGTCAACAACAACTACAAGATGAACTCCATAGCTGTAACTCTGGATGGGATATGATAAGGTAGGAAATGAGGAGTATTTGTGCATCCATAAGCCCTTATCATAGTAAAATTTTCTTCTAAAAATAAATCTCCCCAGTTATGGTCACCCTCCTACTTATCCACATACTCACAAGGTCTCAATAACTGCATCACCTTTACTGGGAGTCTAGTCTTACTAATACCCATAGTCTCCATCAAGGGATACACAATCTAGTTTTCAAATCTACAAAAGTCACATTCCTTGGATGTATAATTTCATATCCTAACCCAAAATTGAATAGGATTGGGCCAATCTTGAAAAATCCTCTAAGGGTTCAAATTGTTCACATTCATGATCCCATAATTGAAATGTAATAACAAATGCATTAGGATAGAATAATGTAAAAACCTAGGTTCCTTTTCCTTAGGATTTTTCATCTTCTTCTGCACAGCTACAAACCCCTCATGCATTTTGTTAATGATATACTGTATATAGTCATAACTAGTGCTAGAATGCACATCCTGCAAATCTAGTACCATCATCAAAATTCCAGAATTTATTTTCTCTACTCCTCCATCTATTCCCAACACTCTACACAAAACATAAGCAATGTACTTGATATAGAAATGTAAATATTTAAAATAGTAGGGTGCAGTTCCAGGTATAGGGGCAATATGGTTTCTAACTTCCTTAAGAATTTTCTTTTGCAATTGGTTTCTAGCAACCCCGGGTTGTAACCTATACCTTTCTTCTTGCTTGGTAATATTAATTTTGCTAGACATGGTACTATATAAACCAAAGGCTTTTATGAATGAATTCCTATTCAAAATCAATAGGGTAGTACCATCATTCTTCTTAAATGTCCTAGACAGAGCATCATAATGGCTGGAAATACCTAGAAACAAGTCAACATCTATGTAAACATTAGGGATAATTAACCTAGCAAGACCACTAGTTGAAGGGTTAGATACTGGGATGGCTATATCAGAATTATTATAACAATAGTTATATAGATAAAAACTTGTGGAACCTAGAGTGTGGGCATCTTTGATTTCAAAATACTCATCTGTTAATAAGTTGGTATTTTCCCTCTTGTTCTGCATAGACCCAAGCAATAACTTTAGAAATTCATTAGAGAAATTCCTCTTTCCCTTAGCATCATCATCTACTTCATCACTCTTCCCACTGGTAGAAGCTACACTGACTACCTTACTCATCTTGTTCTATTTCCACTTCTCTTTCACCCATATTGAGACAAATCTCCTCTCAGGACTTACTACTCTTCTCTGTGCACTACTAACAATTCAAGAACCTTGAAAACCATAGAATTACCCTAAAATTGAACAATTTCTACCTTTTGAACACAGAAGGCCTAGCAATTCTTTACTCTACAATTTTGGATGTATGATAAATGAAAATGAACGTGCGATCATCTCTTTACGGTAACTTTTCCAAGTACTTAGCTCATCATTGAAGAGACAATCAATTTTTCCTTCAAGTTAACATATTGTGGAATTAATTGAAATCCTAGCTGTAGCTCATGAATGTGATAGGAAATCAAATTCATATGAGTGCATTTTCAGAAAAACCCTTCTAAAATTTGAACCAAAGGACATGTCTTCATATGATTGGTTCTTCGCCAGACATCTCAGTTACCTTTTTCACATAGTAATTAATCTCCTGGATTTTCATTGGATGTTGAATGTCTATGTTGTCATGTCAGCAACTACCACCTTTTATCATTTTTCATATTTAGCGACCACACAAGTGTGCAGTATCTCCTTGTCACTGATCAATTTTCTTAACTCTCAATTCTTCTGGAGATATAGCGACTGTATGATTTCCTTCACTTAGCTTAACCATGGTTAACTTCTGGCGATCACACGACTGAATGAATCCAAGTCGCCAGACCAAATGCCAAACCCAAATTTTATTCAGAGAGCCCATGACTGAAGGTTACTTTTCATCTTTTAAACTCTTATCTCTAAGTCTCTAAATATTTATTTTACTTTACGAGACCCCACGACTAACCTTAGTCACCCAATCGCTGATTAAAACTTCGACTTGATATTTCTTTCAGAGACTACGCAACATAGATTTATCCTTTAATTTTAATTCGAAGACTATGCGACTAAAGCTAATCTCATTGTCGCAAGAAATTTTTACTCTTATACGAATTTGATAGAGACTCAGTGACTACCATTGATCTTTTCTCATTCTACATCTGACAGCTCCGCTAAGTCGCTGAGTATGTTTTAAAAACCTTAAATCATTTGGAGACTACGTGACTAACCTTTATTCTATTCAATGTGGACACGTGTCTCATCCTAACTATTTGTCTCCAAATCACTGAAGAAATGCTGAATTAGCATTTTTAATCAGCGACTACCCAACTACCATGTATTTCATTCAACTTGCGGTTTGTCGCTAAATCTCAAAATCTTTTACTTTACTAAATTTGAATTGGAGACTTGGTGACCAAAGCATTTAACATTTCATTAACTACGTTCTGATCTGGAGACCTCATGACTAAAACAATCGCTAAGTCTAATGAAAATTTACTAACTACAGGATACATTGCATGACACTGTGACTTAACTGCCTGTTTCCATGTTGCCAGATGACATGTTTCCCCATTGGGAGACTTCACAAATGAAGGACTTCGCTAAGTCTCGTAACTTATTAGGAATATTCTCTTTCTTTCTGAGACATCCTGAAAATAGTTAATTTCCAAGTCTCATGACAAAATGGAATATGCTTTTAGGATTAAGCAACTCAGCGACTATTAAAAAGGCACATGACTTAAGTTTCTCAAAAAGGTAATGCAAAATTAGAAACTCGATTGACATTTTAGGGCTTTTTGCATTTTCACTCAGAAGATAGCTTCGGGTTTTGGGTTTTTCACTATTCATGTGGATTTTGACCTAAAAACACATAATTTTCATAGGGATACTTCAATTTGGGACAAATTTTCTGATTTGGGATAGAACTTTGGCATGAAGACAACAAAATTTTAGGGCAAACCAACAAAATCAGGAATACAACCAATAGTGGCTCTACCTAAGGATTTACTAAACACATTTTATGGAAAAGAACCACAAAATCTCTAGTTGCAGACCTTACAAAAAATGAAGAGGACACCAACTAACCTAAAATAGAAGGGAAACTATTTATAGTATTTACATAAATGAAGGAAGGTATTCACAGTATGATACATACTTACTTGTGCATGATTTTTGATTCTCAGTTGAAAAAGGGCTTCAGGAATTGCCCATGCACAGGCAACTCAAAATCATCTCCATCCATGTTCTTCAGTAAGTAAGAGTCTTTTCCACAGTTCTGAGAAACAATAAATGGTCCAAGCCATAAAGACTCAAATTTCTTGTGTTTTCCTTTATCTTTTGCTCTTGTATTCCACTGGAGAACTAGGTCACCAGAATGGAATTTTCTCTCAGTATCCCTTTTATCAAAAAGGTATTTCATCTTCTGTTGCAACTTTATGTTTTCTTTTTGGCTATTTCTTCTTACTTCATCCAATTCTATAAACTGAGTCATTCTATTCTACATATTATCAGAAACATCTAAATATTCCTCTTGTATAAACTGATATACTGGTAATAAATTATTGATAGGCAATCTTTCCTATAGACCATACACCAGCTCAAATGGAGACTTACCAGTTGCCTTTTTCACTGTTATTCTGTCAGCCCAAAGTGCTAGCTTCAACTAAGTATGCCATGCTCTTTTATTCTTTTCCAGAGTCGTTTTTAGTATTTTCAATATACTTTTATTACTAGACTTAGCTTGTCCACTAGCCCGTGGATGGTATGGGGATGAATATAATATT
The DNA here is from genome assembly GCA_018584345.1 of Thuja plicata. Taxonomy (NCBI): domain Eukaryota; kingdom Viridiplantae; phylum Streptophyta; class Pinopsida; order Cupressales; family Cupressaceae; genus Thuja; species Thuja plicata. The sequence continues at coordinate 161,185 of MU216854.1, read as the reverse complement.
TTAATCATATATTTTTCACAATAATTTTTCATTTCTTCTGATCTAAAACTCATGGCATTATCCATTACTAACTTAGCTGGTACACCAAATCTGGTTATAATATTATCCATGAGAAATTCAGTAACTACCCTACTTGTTGCTTTCTTTGTAGAGGTGGCTTCAATCCACTTGGTAAAATAATCTATGGCAAGTAATATCCAATTGTGTCCTCCGCTACATTTCTCCTGGAATTCACCAATAAAATCAATTCCCCACATATTAAAAGGAGCTTCAGTACTTACTGGGTTTAGCAATAGAGCACTTGAAAATTTCAGCTTGTTTGAGAACCTTTGATAAGGTTCACATTTTTTGACATGTTCATAAGTATCTTTGAATAAAGTGGGCCAATAGTATCCAGCCCTTAAAATCTTATGGGCAATAGTTTTAGCAAAAAAATGACCTCCACATTCTCCTGCATGCATTTCACATAAGACTCTTTCAGCTTGGTATTTATCAAGGCATAACAACAATACACCATTCTTATCTTTCCAATACAAGTCACCTTGAATCAAAGTGTATTTTTGAGTTTGAAATCTCAGAGTTCTTTTCTAATTCCCTGACACATGATCATGAAATTTGGCATTTTTGAGAAAAAACACAATATTTGTATAGAATGGTTGCCTCTCTATGCTTGTAGTAGTTTGATCATGCATATATGTCTGATTTATTTGTACTAGATCCAATTTTTCTATAGTCATGAGCTTTGCCAAACCTTGTCCTCTTATTAATTTTGTAATATGGATCTCAAGGTTAAATTCTTGAATTCTGGTGATCTATTTACACCTCTTACCATTTACCTCTGACTGTGTGAGGATATCTTTCATTGTTGAATGAGGAACATATTCTTGTATTTTAGCACAAACCAAGTATGGCCTAAAAGACTTCACAAATTTTACCAAAGCATAAGTCTGCTTCTCCATTATTTCATAATTAAGTTTTGCAGCTTGTAAGGATTTACTGTAAAAATCTTTTGGATGTTCCAATCCTTGTTCATCTTTTTGTAGCAAAATAGTAGCATTTGTATGAAAAGATGCAAATGATAACAAAGAGAAAGGCTTCATATAATTTGGATATTTCAAAACTATATCTTTTTGTACTAATTTTTTTATTTTCTCAAATGCTTATTGGGCTTCTTCATTGCAAACAAATTTGGCATCTTTCTTTAACAATTTTACAATGGGTTTAACAATCTCCGCAAAATTTTCTATGAACCTTCTGAAAAAATTGATCTTTCCTAAGAAAGATTGCACTCCTTTTAAGTTCTTTGGAGTAATCACCCTTTTAATTACTTCTACTCTCTTAGGGTCTATTCTTACCCCTTCCCTAGATACTATATGTCAAAGCAACTTTCCCTCTTTTACTGCAAAATGACATTTCTTGGGATTCAGTGAGACACCATATTCCAATGCCTTATTGAAAATATTACCCAAGTGATCAAAGTGATCCACAAATTTCTTAGAATATGCAGTCAAATCATCCTGATAAATGACCATGAATAAATCAATGAATTCTTTAATAGCAACATCCATGGCCCTTTGAAAAGTTGCTCCTACATTTATTAGTCCAAATGGCATTTTGATGTAAATATAGGTTCCCCATAGAGTGGTAAATACAGTTTTGTATTGTTCTGATTCTTTAACTAAGACCTGGTTGTATCCTAAGAAACCATCCATCATAGAAAGCAACTCACAACCAGTCACCTTGTGCAACATTGCTTCCATATTAGGTAAGGAATAATTATCTTTTAATGAAGCAATATTTAGATTTCTGAAATCCACGCACAGTCTGATATCACCATTCTTCTTTCTATCTGGTACTAAATTTGATACCCAAGTTGAATGTCTGATTGGTTGGATTATCCTAGCATCCTTTAATTTCATCAATTCTTCCTACATCTTAGGAGCCAACAAGGGATTAATAGGCCTCTATTTTTGCCTAAATGGTTAACATCTGACTTCAATGGAATTTAATGTTGAAAAGGGTCCTCTCTATAGGCTTTTAAATCCTCATATGACCAAGCAAAGACATGTTTATACTTTCTTAATAATTTCATTAAATTTACCCTTATATGAGAGTCTAAACCCTTTCCAATATAAACTACTTCAGGACTATTTTCAGATCCTAAATTTATTTCTACTAAATCCTCAACCTTGGCATTGCTTAATTTTGATGAATCATTTTGTTGACTACTAAAAAATGCCTCAAGTTCAACCAAACCCCTAGGAATCTGATTAGAACTCAATTGGACAACCTCATTTCCCAAAATGTAGTCGCTTCCATCATTTTTTTCTAGTAAAGAACTACAATCTATACTCTGGTTCTCATAATGGTCTAGACATTGTAGAAACCTCAAAATATCTTGATCATCTTGGAAAACCTGCCAGTTGCATATGTTGTCCAGAACAACTGGTTTTGTTTTGACTTCTAGTACTTACACCCCATGTAAGGTCAAATCATCATTTTTTAAAGCAACATTTGCTAAAAAATCAGCCATTATATTCTTTGACCTTCCTAACCAAATTATATCAAAGGCATCAAACATTTCAATTTGATCCCAAATAGCATACTTGTACATTTTCAATCTATCATTCTTTACTGCATATTTGTATATGAATTGAGCTACTACCAACTCAGAATCATGATAAACCTTTAAACATTTTATACCATGTTTGATAGCAATTTCAAGTCCTAAAAACAAAGCCTCATATTCTGCAGTATTATTTGTACATTGGAAGGCTAATATAAATGAATATTTAAAAGTTGTACCTGATGGAGATATTAATAATACACCTATCCTTGATCCTTCTTTAGAGCAAGCCCCATTAAAGTATATTTTCCACAAACCATCTACTTGCATAATCAACTCTCTGTTCAAAGGGTGAACCTCTTCATGGTAATAATAAAGTTCATTTTTTTGCATCTTGAAATTCTCCATATCCATATCAATGCAACAATTAATGTTAGTGTCTTCAAATCTTTCTATCATGTGAGGATTTCTAATCTCCCCTAAGACCTTTACACTTTCTCCAGCAATGTTAAAAGTAGCATATGATAAATCACTTTGTATACTACCTCCCATTGAAGCACTCCACTTTGTTGACAACAACATGCCATAATGTGGTGGTATGTGAACCACAAGAACATTCATAGTCATTACTACATCAAGGCAGAATGCTAATTTGTAAGGCATAGCCTCAATGGTACCAATCATAGGGAATTCTCTAGAGTCCATAGCTTGACATCTCCCATTAGGAGTATCAACTTGTAATCCCATTAACCTCATGTTTTCCACTGGCATAACAGTAATAGATGCTCCTAAATCGATCATACAATTTTTTAGCATCTTTCCACTAATTATCAATGAAATAAAAAATGGGTCAAGAAATTTTGAGGAAGAATTTGTATTCAAGGAAATTTGAGGAATCTTAGATGTTAACACCTCAACTTCCTTCCCTTTGTTAATTGGTTTCTTGCTAACATTCTCTAGACTTTGGACCTTTATTATGGGCACACTATTTTACAATGACATTACCTTTTCCTTGTGTTCTTTAATTCTCATTATCTCTAGAAATGGTACCTTACCTATCATTTGGGAAAAAAATTGACCCATATCTACTAGAGTATATTTCACATCTAAAGATTTTGATTTATCAATAGTGATATCAATTTTCTCACTATGTTCACTCAGAGCTGGTTCTTTTTACTTTTTGCTTTCCATCTTTTCAACAGGAGTACTTGTTTCTTGTCTTTTCAATTCTCCTTCTTGTAAAACATTTGGTTCAATGGCTTTTGTAATGATTTTAAACTTATGTTTATTTACATTTTCACCAGGTCCTTCCTTCACTAATACATTTGGTACCAAATTGCAACGGCAGTGCCGTTGCAGTTTTTCCGTCACAACCTTGTCGTCGTCGCAATTGCGATGGTCTATCGTCGCAATTGCGACAATGACAAGGTTGTGACAGAAAAAATGCAACGGCACTGCCGTTGCAATTTGGTACCAAATGTATTAGTGCTTTTTTTCACATACTTAGCGTCTATCTTATTTTCTTTTATAAAGACACCTGATGGCTGACTACCAGTACTACCCACTACTCTTTTTCTCAAATGGTAGTTGCTTCTAGCCTTGTTCACTAAATCTGTAGTAATCCTAGCTTTCTCTTCATCTAAATCTTTTCTAATAAGTGGAACATCTTGATTTTCTTGAGCATAACATCTTATATGATCATTAGTTTCCTCAGTTTCACTATCAGAAAAATCTATTGATGATGACTTTCTACACTTCTTTGTGAGCTACAGTAATCATGATCACACTGTTCACTCTCATCATTTACATGCTCTTCACTTACTCTCAAGTCTAAGGAAACAATACAAAAATCAGGGTTATGAGGGGTTTCACAAGCCTCACACCAAGGATCATCATTACAAAAATTGACAGCATTCTTATGTAGAGGCTCTAAAGTTTTTTTATCTATCTTTTCTTTTCTAGATAGAATAACAGCCTTCCCATCCTTAAACTGAGTTCCATAAGGATGGCTTTGCATTCTATTTTGAGGATTTTATGTATTATTATGAGAAGGCTTATTTTTTTGAGGAGCCCTATATTCCTTATACTCTAGTTCTTTTAAGTTGCTCCTACTAAACCTTGAATCATCCCTCCTATTCAACTTACCAAATACTCTTCTGTTCATTTCAATATTCACTGCTATCTTATAAGCATCAGTAAGAGTTCTAGGGTTTTTATCTTTGAGAGCATATCCTATTTTAGAATCAAAGGCATTCAAATAAGTTGCTAGACATACCTCTTCATCCAGCCTTATCTTATAAAACATCTTGTGCATAGCTCTTTGAAATCTTGTATTAAACTTTGTAACCTCTTCATTGTAATTCTTTTTGATATTGTTGAACTCATTCAACAAAAAGCCTTTATTTGTTTTATCTCCATACTAATCCTTAAATAATTCAATCAACTCATCCATAGAAGCAATAGATCCATTAGAAAGGCTCCTAAACCATTCTCTTGCATCTTCCACTGAAGACTGATGTGAGATCCTGTCCTACCCCATCCTAGTTCTACTTTCATTTTGACATTCGATTCTTCAGGATGATACTTTGAGTATAGACACTTGATCTATTTTTATATATGCTATCTTTGGATCTTATGAGATAGTTGTTTTAGTTTCTTATGATGATCATGTTAGTTATACTTTTATATATGCTTATTTTGATTTCCGCAATTATCTATGATATAGACACTCTGCATT
>MU216854.1:127792-154403 GCA_018584345.1 Thuja plicata | reverse complement strand
AAAGTTCCACCTTCACCCATTCCTTGGATTCTCTATATGAGTCCTTTGTGCAGCCTTGGCAGGGAGTAATGTGAAATCTGTGTAATTGTGAAAATGTGAAATCTGTAATCTGTGTATATGTTAAAATCTATGTATATGTTGTGTTAGTTTTCCATGTTGTGTGAAGATTTGTGTGTAAAACTTTCCTATCTATGTTTCCCCAAGCTCGGGGGTGACCATGTAATGGTCTATGGTTGGGAGGAGAGTCCCATGGCCATGTGAATATGGAGTCTTGTGTTGCAGGTTGAAGTCCTTGAATTGAAGTGAAGAGATAAGTTTAAGCCCAAGTTTGAATTGTGAAATTTCTTTGGTTTATTCTTGATGAACAATGTGAGTCCATGATTTATATATCTATATAGTTTTCCACATTAAAGAAAGTTGTAACTATATATAAGTTAGTAATATTAGACTATATACTCTAAAGCTTCTAAATTTATAATTTTACTAAACTATGAGGGCAATTCTCTGCTTAAATAATGTTGATTTTGGGAATGTTTCTATTTCTACATAGTTCCTATATCAGAGAAGAATGGTAGTTTTTGAGTTAAAAGAAAAATATTAAACTGTATATTTAAAAAAAAAAAAAAAGAAGGCTTCCTGAATTTATGAACATTCTGAATTAGAAAACAACTCTCTGTATTAATTATGCTGGATTTTGAACATAGAAAGAAAACTGATAACTGTTTAGAATAGATTAATTTATTACCACTAGAAGTAATTACCAATTCTGGTTTTCCAGCTTTGTATGAAATTATTTGTATACCAAAAAGGTTTCTCTAGATCACTAAACAGTCCTCTTAGATGTTCAGATTAACTTAGTAATCTACAAAAATCAACTACATGATGATTAAAAAAAAAATTTCCATTATTATCTTATTTCTCAGAAAATGTATTATTAGTATTTTCCTTTATAAAATGATTATCCCTTTTCTATAATTCTAATGATCTGATTTTAAACATTCATAAATATAAACCAGAAAATGTTATACTAATCATAAAAGAAAAAGAATAACGATGTTATATAATATAATATTATATATTGTATACTGCACAAAAAAGAAAAAGAGTATATAATATATAATAATATATATTGTATAATATAACATTGTAGTGGTTAATGTTATAGGAATTAAATAATATAAGCAATATTATACATATTTTATATTATACAAGGATTATTGTATAACATAAAATATCATAATATAGTATATTAGAATGAAATAAAATCAGATTGTACAACATTATAATGTTTCAAAAATAAGAATATGGCTTTCAACATTATCGTATTATATATTATACGATAAACATTGTTCATGTATAATATATAATATCATAATATATTACAAAGACAGATAAAAAAATAAAACGTTTATGCTATTCGGCTTTTATTGAAACCGATTTTATGTTATTGGATAATAATATCCATATTACATATGATGCGATGTTAGTTGTTCATAATGTAATAGGATAATATACATATCATAAAATGTAAACTGGGAATTAAAAAAAATTAAAACTTGTTTTGTTTCCGTAGGAATCTGGCTTAGGGCCGATGCCTTTTCCTTCTCCCCATGCGCGCCACAGCAGTGGCAAAGTCACTGTTGTGACTGTGTCGCGGCAGTGACTATTGTCACTGCTGTGGCACATTTCACAGCAAATAAACCGCGCGGCCGGGGATTTCCAGTCGGGGGGGGGGGAGATAAAAACATAAACCCCCAAACCGTTTCCATCTATGTCTAATGATTTTCATCATAATAATAACTTGCATAGTTAAATCGAAACTGGTATTTCATACCCAATCTCTGGTTCAAACAGTGAACCATAATACAAAAAGAAACTTTGCAAAAATAGAAACAAACAGCCAGTAGCCTCTACCGCCATTGAAATGGTGATTTTATCGAAACAAAATATAGATCCATCAAACAAAGAGAAGATCGATCTATATGGCAGATTTGAAGATGTTCATCTTTATTAACTAAAGAAGAACACTCCCCACTCTCATACCAGCAGACGGGTGAGTTTTGTAACACAGTAGAGACTCTCTTATGGAAAGAAAAGAGATCTCATGCTGTGGTGTTCCTCAACCCTCTTAGCCTTAGAAACAACTTCCTTCTATCTCTGACCTGCACATATCAACATAAGGAGAAACAAAAAAAAATATAGCAGAGAGAAAAGAGTGAGAAGAATAATGGGGATCTAGTGTTTGTAGAAGAATTTATTGGGCCCCAAACCCTAATTTTGAATTAGGGTTTGGAGGGCTCATTTAGTATTAAATATAATTTTCTTTAACCTTAGTTCTGGTGTATTTTGTTTAAAAAACATGGATTAATTAATGATTATTAAATTGACTAAGTTTAGAATGAATAGTTTAGGTTGTTATAACATTATTTTCTTTATGTTACTGATACATATAACCTTGAGAGGATCTTTTAGATGATTTTAATTTATTTTTATTTTTATGTCGATAATGTTATAGTTAATATGGTGATTGTTTTCTTCTTGGATGTGTTTTGTCATTTCCATGTTTTAAATAATGTTCCTTCTATATTTATATATGTACGAATTTGGCAAACAAGGAATTTTAAGAATAAAATGTCCTTAATTGATTTTTAATTACTAGTATAGCTATTTTGATAAATTCTCTTAATTTATTAATTTCACTTCTACACAAAATTTATGTGATTAAATTAAAGTTATTTATCTAAATGGAATAATTAATATTATAAAATTGGGTATTAATCAAATTACCATTTTTAACATTAAATGATCAGGAAAGATAACGTAAATTTTTAATTCACTTTAGCTAAGTATGGAGTTATTTGTTTAATGGTTAAATTCTTTCTTTGATATAATAGATTTACTCTTTAAAATTTCTTAGGATAGATCGTACTATATTTATATTAAATTCAAAATGTAAGGGAAAGTTATTTTCCTTAATACCTTTCTTATTCTCTTGTCATCTAATGAATTCCATCGTGTAAGGGATGGGGGCATGCTAGCGCAAGCCTTACGATCCCTTACATGTCATTGGGTGACTCGCCCAAGCGAGCTTGCGATTCCGAAGCTTCGCCTTGAAGGGCTTTTGTGTATCCTAGTAATCTTAGTTTATGTTTTGATTGTACAAAAAAAAAAAAATTGTTGTTGTGTTTTTCTTGATTATTTGTGGGCATTACAACTGAACAAATTATTTCATTAATACATCCTCATGGGTGATATTTATATCCTCAAAAAAATCAATGAACTTTCTTAAATGTGCTTCACAAGAAATAACATTGTTAGCTGCAAACTTTGGGAGCTTTTCTCCTATATCACCCACATCTTTAGGGAAAGCATTAGGATATCCAGGGATACCAGCAAAGTTAAATTTTTTATACCTTTCAGTATGGAATGGTTTCCTTTGAAAAATATCATTCTTTTTAGAAGTAGTGGTCTTTTCTTTAGAAGCAGTAATATTCTCTGGCCCAGCATGAGAGTACTTTGAAGACTGCAAAAAATCTATTTTCTTCTTCATTTCAACTCTTATAGCTTCCATTTGTGCCTTTTCTAACAGTTTTCTCCATGGTTTCTTTTTCAATTCTCAACTTCTCCAAATAAATATCCAATTTGGACATTTTCTCTGTTAAAGGCTTCTTGAACTTAGGTTCTTGATTTCTGTATTCACTCATCTTTTGCTTACCTTTATCCTAATCTAAACTAGAAGCCTTACAAATGAGTGGTATTTCTTGGTCCTTTTGAGACCTCTCAGTATGTTTCATATTTAGATGTCTTGAAGATCTTATTTTTCTCTTATCAACATCCTTATGCTCATGTTTTTTCTTTCTCATTTCTCTCTCCCTTTTCATTTGTTGAACAATGGCAAGTTGTTTCATGATGAACTTCTCCTCATTTGCTAGCTCATTAGAGGGAGCATCTTCAGAATCTGAACTAGATGTACTTGTTTCTTCTCTCTAATTAGAAGTAGAAGTGGTTGTAGGTGTTTCTAATACCCTTTCTACAGCTTCTTCATATTCTGAAGAACTAGTATAATTTGTAATTACTTAAAATCCCCAGTAGAGTCGCCAATTTGTTAGCTCTTTTTCTTGCACCACAACCTTAAAATGATAGTATACTAATTATACTTGAATGCAAACTCCCTTTTGACAAGAGAAAGGCTAATTGCTGAGGTATTTGATAACACTGGGGATACCTATTATCACCTCCTTCATTTTTGAGTTCCACAGACTCATGCAGGTATTACCTATTGAAAGATTGCTGATTCTTTAGCCTATGTATATGGTGGACTAATTCATTCACTAGTTACTTACTTCAGACCTCACTGTGATAAATTATAAAGTACCTTTGAGATTACAATAATTAGTTTGAAATAGAGTACTACAAGCCAGGATATGGTCTTAATAACATAAACCAATGAGACAAGGACTTTCATCCTTCTTCCTTTTACTTTAGGAGGGGTAACCTAATGATCCGCTCTTCAAGGGATTATCAAACTGAATGGTATCTTACAAATACAAATCCTTATGACTTCAACTCATTTGTTCTTAATAAGAGAAGTATATTTGACTAAAATGATTTTGAATAGTATTGAATATTTGGATGATGATAGATTACCAACACAAATTGCTAGACCAGTGCCTATCTTTGGGCTTATAGTAATAAATAAAAATCCACAGAAATATAAAAACAAAATAATGTAATATGCCTAACAACCTACATGCAACTCAGATAAAATGCCTTACAAACAATCCTGTCAACTCTACAATATTGTATAAAATCCTTAGATATTGTTATGCTCCCTAAAATACTCACAAAACTTAGTTCTTCCCTTGAAAGAAACTTGCAAGTAATTAAATAGCTACCTTGTAACGAATATGCTTAAAAATGCCTTACAGATTTAAACATAAAAGAGCATACACAACAAGTAAAGAGAAAACAATAAGATAGAGAAAAGTTGCACTGTATTTTATTCATATGTTTCGGCTTCAGTACAATAAAAGCTTGAAAAAGCTCAAAGACACAAACTTAAATTTAGAAAGTCTAGTTTTCAATATATTTCATCCCCTCTAACTATTACAATTTTGATCTATATATAGGTCCTTAACCATCTTGGAATCCTTTAAAGTTAGGATGCAACAAGCTTGGAATGGTTTAAAGAACCTAACCCTAAAAGTACAGAAAAGACAAGAAATGAGAATGTAGAAGTGGTGGGAAAACAAAAATAGGGGATGAGATTTGATCTTCTTTTTCTTCATTTAGAATCTGGCGCCTTTTTTTGATAATGTTCATGATAGCATCTGATATTCATACTAAGATCAAGTGACCACCATTTCAGGTTAACATACACTTGTCTTTGAAAATAACTAACCTCCCCGTGCTCAATGGTCAGGCACCAAGTCTTCCTCTTTATTCTTCATCCAGGATCTCCTCCTCTACTACCACAGGCTTCTTCTTCTTTGGTTTTGTCATTAAGTCCCATGCTATTACTTCATGCTCTGCTGGCCATTTAAAACTTTGTATGCTCTACAGTTTTCCTTTTTGTCTCTCCCATTTGACATCAGTGATGCTTTTAACATCCACTAAAAACTTGTTTATGTCAGTTTATGCCTTAAAGGCCTCATCCAAAATCTTATTAAATCCATTTAAATCTAAATCAGATTCTAAAATAAATGCCGTATTGCTTGGCATTCTGCTATCAAACTCACTTATCCAGGCCTCCAAGGCCTTAACCTAATCATCTTCTCCTTTTAAAGGAGGTGCAAACCTATTAAAATCTAGTGAAAATAGGCTTATCTTAGCCTCTATCTGATTTAGATTTCCTTTAAAGAATGATAAGGCTACATTTACCTTTTTTTTATCTCATCCTCTACCTCGGTAACAATCTCTGGTAAATTTGATCTATGTTGCTACAAAGAGGCAAACTTCTCAAACATTTGTACCCTAGGAGACCAAGTGACAAAATAAGGGTTCAAAATAGTAATATACCATGTTACTTCCACATGTAATGTGGGTAATTTATTATAAGAATTAAGGATGATATCTATTTTATCTTTTAATATATCTATCTTATGCTGAAGAATGCATCTTAATGCATTTAGGGCCACCTCATTATTCTTTTTTCCCACATCCTCTGTCTCAACTACTTTCTTTGCTTCAACTTTCTCCTCTATCTGCAAAGGCTGCACTGAGGACACATAAACCACTTTAGGTTTCTCCTGTAATTTCTTTTTCATCTCTGCAATGACCATGTCCTATTGATGTATCTTTATGTGACATAATTCCCTATCCTTTGCTAGGGAACTAGCTTCCTCAATCAAAATACCACACTTTTCAGGCAACTTTTTTTTCTTATCCTCGTTCAAGCGTGCCCAATGTGTCATGATCTAGGAAATATGAAGATCTCCAGTATTTTGCATAGTCCAAACCATTTTATTTCCATCCATACTCTCCTGAATATTTACCAGTTGAGGCTTTTGGTCTTTTGGACATAGATTCCACATGGCAAAGGCTTGTGACTTTGGACTGTATCCAAATCCTTTAATCATATCACCCATCTGGATATCACTTGCCAACTTAAGATCTGGCTATTTTCTAATTTGATCAATTATGAATGCTGAGGCTAAATCCCAGCCCTCAGCAAGAAAAATTCCACTATTTAAAGCCATCTTTCTTTCCTCAGCAGGAGAGACATCCTCACTATCAAGGTCATAGGTTTGTAGAGCTAGAAAATCCTCATTTGTCACTGTCTCTTCAACATCTGACTTCAATAGTTCTCTGATTTTCTCCATCTTATGCCATGTCAAAAAGTCTTTAAACTCATCATTTTTAATAAAGTTGTCATCACTCAAAAATTGTTGCTGGTGAAGTAGCCTTTCATTAATACATGCCCTAAGAGGCAATTCTATGTTCTCCTCTTCTCCTTGCTGCTGTCTTTTTCCTTTTCTAATTTCTTTCTTTGGATTGTGATCATACAATCTATTGCCAGGAATAAGAGCACTTATCCTATCTCCTTTTTTCTCTTTTCTTGTATAGGAGGTTTGACCAGGGTCAACTTTTTTCCTTTTGGTGGCAGGCTCCTCTATATCATTTGGCTAGGACACCGCAGTCAGTTCTATGATATGCCCTTGCTCTCCTTGTATCTGAGCTGCCTCTGCAACATTTTTTTGGTGTTGGTCAATCTAAGGTGGATGGGAATATTCACCATAACTTTCACTCTCATACTCATATTCTAAATAATAAAACTCTTTTCCCCCTTTCTTCACATCTAAAACCCTATCTAATTGCTCACAAAGTGTGCAAAATTTATCAATCATAGCTTTGATTTTATCAAAATAGGGTAGGTCAAGGTAAAAACCTCCAAATCATAATTCATTTCTCTTTATTTGTTTCTCCAAATTTAGTAGCTCCTAAATTCTCTCCCTTCTAGTTCTTACCTCATCTTCATCAAGGATATTCCTTGTGGCATCCTCCTCCACACAAAAACCATGTACATTTGTGTTTGGTATGGTAGGAGTTAGGAGCTTCCTAGCTCCTACAATGAATCCTTCTGGATCAATGTATCTGTATAATGTTGGTCTCATCTTGCAGCTTTCCAACCATGTACTCACTAAATCAATGGCACCCTTACCAATTGTAAACTGAAAAATTTTAAATTGCCTAGGGGTTAATGTCCCCTTCCTATGTGGTGCAAAATGCTCATTATCTGTCAACAACAACTGCCAGTTGAACTACATAGCTGCAACTCTGGATGCAACATGATATGGTAGGACATGAGGAGGATGTGTGCATCCATATACCCTTATCATAGTAAAATATTTTTCTAATAAAAAATCTCCCCAGTTATGGTCACCCTCCCACTTATCCACATACTCACAAGGTTCTCAACAACTACAACACCTTTAGTAGGAGTCTAGTCTTACTAATACGTATGCTCTGCATCAAGGGATATACAATCGAGTTCTCAAATCCACAAAAGTCATAGTCCTTGGATGTATAATTCCATATCCTAACCCAAAATTGAATAGGATTGGGCTGGTCTTGAAAAATCCTCTAAGGGTTCAAATTATTCACATTCATGATCCCATAATTGAAATGTATTAACAAATGCATCAGGATAGAATAATGTAAAAACCTAGATTCCTTGTCCTTAGGATTTTTCATCTTCTTCTACACAGCTACAAACCCCTGATGCACTTTATCAATGATATACTGTATATAGTCATAACTAGTGCTAGAATGCACATCCTGCAAATCTAGTACCATCATCAAAATTCCAGAATTTATTTTCTCTGCTCCTCCATCTATTCCCAACACTCTACACAAAGCATAAGAAATTTACTTGATATAGAAATGTAAATCTTTAAAATAGTAGGGTGTAGTTCTAGGTATAGGGGCAATATGGTTTCAAACTTCCTTTAGAATATGCTTTTGCAATTGGTTTCTAGCAACTCCAGCTTGTAACCTATACCTTTCTTCTTGCTTGGTAATATTAATTTTGGTAGACATGGTACTATATAAGCCAAAGTCTTGCATGAATGAATTCCTATTCAAAATCAATAGGGCAGTACCATCATTCTTCTTAATTCTCCTAGATAGAGCATCATAATGGCTGGCAAAACCTAGAAACAAGTCAACATCTACATAAACATTAGGGAAAATTAACCTAGCAAGAACACTAGTCCAAGGGTTTGATACTGGGATGGCTTTATTAGAATTATTATAAAAATAGTTATATAGAGAAAAACCTGTGGAACCTGGAGTGCGGGCATCTATGATTTCACAATACTCATCTGCTAATAAGTTGGCATTTGCCCTCTTGTTCTGCATAGACCCAGGCAATAACTTCATAAATTCATCATAGAAATTCCTCTTTCCCTTAGCATCATCATCTACTTCATCACTCTTCCCGCTGGTAGATGCTACACTTACTGCCTTACTTATCTTGTTCTTTTTCCACTTCTCTTTCACCGATATTGAGATGAATCTCCTCTCAGGACTCACTACTCTTCTATGTGCACTACTAACAATTCAAGAACCTTGTAAAATGGAGAATTACCCTGAATTTGAACAATTTCTTCCTTTTGAACACAAAAGACTTGGCAATTCTTCACTTTGCAATTATGGATGTATGATAAATGAAAATGAGCCTGCGATCATCTCTTTATGGTAACTTTTCCAAGTACTTAGCTCATCATTGAAGAGACAATCAATGTAATATTTGAAATTTAAATGAATGTCCTTACATATCTCTATTTCCCACTTAGAGATGGTGTGATCACCTGATACATTGGATTAGGTGACCTCAGCTTCAGTACTTTCACTGTTGCTTGGCTCTATTTTCCTTACCCATGTCTGGTTCATCTGTGCTCTTATTTCCTCAACAGTAGTAGTAGGTACTCTTTCCCTACACTCTCTCTTAGTGTGACCAATCTTCAAACAACTAAAGAAAACTAGGATTCCATTCATCCAAATCTTAGATTTTCCTCTAAAATGTGTCTTTAAGAAATCTTTAGGTGCATGTCCATATTCTTCACAATAATGACTACTCTTCCTTGTGTTATAATCCCAATTGTAAGTGTTTCCTTTCCTAGGTCATTTTTGTGTGTCTTAAATGTCTATTGTTGTTTTGGTATTGGATCTACAATCTTGTGCTTTAAGACCATATTTCTGACACTTGTAACAATAACCATTGAATCTTGGTTTGGGAGGTGCATCATTTGCTTTAGCCCAACATTCATGTGCTTTATGTCCAAAGTTCTTGCAATTAAAACAGTAACCATTGAACTTAGGTTTAGGATTGGACTTAACTTTCTTGCTTAGGCAAATTTTTGATGTATGACCTAGTTTTCCAGAGTGGTGACAAATAGGTTTGTTGTTCTTTGTCTTTGCATTCCTTCTTTCACCAGTCTTAGATGATTATCCTTTCTCAGTAGACGTCTTTGGTTCAGTGTGACCTAATCCAGAAGAATCATTTTGTCTTCTTGATGCTTCCATCAGATTCTCAAAGTGAGTCAAAGCTTCATTAGGTTTATTTAACCTTTCATTTAGTTCCTTCTTAGATCTCAAATCATTTTTCAATTGATTGTTCTCAGATCTCAGATTCATCATTTCCATATCTTTCCTACTAATCTCCTGATTTTCAAGTAGCAGTTGATTTTCCATGTCAACCTGATCAATTGTCATCATTTGCACATCATGTGTCGTTTCATCAATTCTGACAGTTATCACTCTTTTATCTTCTTTTGCCATTTCTTTGTCATCTTCAACTTTCTTCTTTTGTTCCACTACTTCACATAGTCTTATTGTCTACATTTCTTGTTCTCTTTTCAAGTTCCTGACTTCTTGACATAGTACATTGTTCTTTTCCACTAGATGTGCAATTGCGGCATCAATTTCAGTAGAATCTCCATTCTAAAATAGATTTGCAGTGTCATCTTCTTGATAATGAGTATCATTCATTTGTTTGGCCAAATCTCTCCTAGATATCAATGATTTCTTCAATTCCTATCTTTCTATCTCAAGCTGATATAATGCTAGTTGAATCTCAATCTTCTAATTCTCAATGACTTTACCCAACTTGTAAACCTCCATCTCAAGATCTGTACTCACAAGCTGATTAAAAGCTTTTACAGGAGAACTATGCTCTGATACCAATTGTTGGAAGTAAAATATTGGGAAAGAAAGATACTGAGAGGGGGGCTGAATCAAACCTTAAAACTTAATCACTTAAAACAAATTGATCCACATTCATACATATAAGAATTTAACCTAACATCAGATAGCATCCAAAATATGAAACATATAACCCATGACATAGAATTTTGGTAACCCAGAAACCCAAATAGGTAAAACTAGGGTGGGGATGACACCCACAAAATCTTCACTACTGTAGCAATAAAGTGTGCCTATTAGGGCTACAAGAGTTTGATTACAAAATGCAATCTACCTGGTTAGGGGTCTATTCGGTTAACAACTAAAGATCATTACAATCTACCTTGTGAAAGGATTTCAACTTACAATAAAGTAAGCACTTGGCTAAGAGATTTAAAGTAGGTCTATTAGAAACACTGTGTTAAGAGATTTCACCTGATACACCTGTTAGAATGTTTCAAGTAGTGATCCTTTGTTATGCACTTAGATCTTGATGATAGATCTTCTCTTTCCAATACCTTTTATGATCTCACAATCTGATGTCTTTACTCTGCTATTCACTGCTTTGTCATTCTACTTGATCTAGGCTTCTTCTCAAAATAACTCACTATTCATCCCTCATTAACACACAACCTCTCTCTCTCTCTATATGTGTGTGTGTATCTCATAATAATAGGGTTAGAAGAAATATTATATAACTTTACGAATCTATTGGTGAGATCTAGATCAATGATCAAGATCAAATATTTATGCCTCCAAGGCATTCTAATTTTCTGATTGGCTCCATGCCATGCATAGGATAAAATAATTAAATGCATAAATAACTCTATAGATAAATATTAAATGTGTACAGATGTCGGCCCAAAGCTCATACAAGTTGGCCTAAACATTTTACCTCAAATTTTGAATCAATCCTGACATGTATGCAAAAAATATTCTTCTTGGCACTTTACATCTTTGTCACTCGGCACTTATGTATTCTACTCAACTCGACATGATGTAACTCAGCAACCTGTATTCCTGCTCGGCAATGTTGCTCGGCCTTGAATAGTTTTAGCTCAGCCACAATGATAACCAACTAAAACTGCCTAAGTAAATGACTAAGTGTAGGTCACTAATCATCAACAAAACTTAAAGATTAACAATAAATTCTACTACAACAGTAGACCTAACTTAGTATCTAAAGGAGTAATCATGATGGCATAGAGAATGGTGAAATAAAATCTGAAATATAACCTATGCGAAGTACCGACACATTAATTTCTTTAAAATATGAAGCTAGTAAAGAAAGATAGAACTAAGACCTTCAGATTTGGCTTGCTATTGATGCATATGTTTATACACATCAAGAAAAAAATTCTTGGCTTGCACCCTAGTGGTTGGAAATCAGGGATACCTACTGGTATTCTAATTTCACAAAGCTACAAAAGATAGAATAGTACATGGGTTGATGGGGAATTGTTTGCTATGATCAAGATCCTTCAGAGACAAATGAAAACCAAGTATAGAATACATGAGGACATTGTTAAATAATACAAGGATACAATATGTTTCATGGTTGAAATTGATTGTTTATATTTTGAAGCAGTCACACCTAGAAAGAATTGGTACTATCCCATGGGTTATGAAGTAAGTTCAGAGGTACTTACCATGCATTCAGAATATGTTCTTGCATTAGAAGTTGATATATCAGAAGAAATATGGGGAACATATGAGGAGAAATTAGCCAAGGTGAGAGAGGAATAGATTAGAGGTCTGAGGAAATTAAAAATTGAAAACCTTGTGCATGAATGTGGTGTAAAATAAGGATTGATAGAAGAAGAACTGAAATAAGTGATAAAGAAAATGACAGAAAGATCTCTTCGACTGGTAAGTGAAAGTAATATAGCCCTTCCCACTCTTGAGGTACTAATAGTAGACATTCCACCTCCTCCATCACAAAAAACATCACTAACTAAGAACATTACTCCTAGATTAAACACCAAATCGAGCAAGCAGACATCACCTAAAGAACAGAGCATAGTGAGAGAAGAGAAGAAAACTGAAAAGCACATATGCAAGCCTAACATGAAGATGATAGAAAAGAGAGAAATAGAACAAGGTAAACTATTCACAATTGAAAGATACTATGATAGGTATGGAGATTCAGAGAAAATTAAGATTGAAGACATTGTAATTGATCATTTACATACTTTCAAAAAGACTCTATTAGAAATTGAAGTAAGTATACCTAAAGACTTGTATGGGAGATTGGAGACAAGAAAAAAATTAGCATGGATTGAGAATGATACAATCAAGAATCAAGAAATTGATAACATGTTGCCTGTACTATCCTTACAAGAAAGAGAAAGAATATTCAAGGAATTGAAACCTTTGCTAAGGACCATGTAGAGATTGTTCAAATTCATGGCAAGGAAGTATGATGAAGTCATTGAGGAAACTTAGAAGGAACTAGAAAAAATATTGATGAACACTAATTTTGACAAGCCTCCACCTCCTAAATCCACTTTGCCTAAACAATTAGGAATGGGAGAAAGCTCAAAAGCAACTGAGACAAATGCTGAGAAAAGCAAAGTTTATCCACAACAAGATTTGTATGTTTTTGGTGTGCCAGTGACTCTTGACACATCACAAGATGAAAAGGATCTATTTGCAAGAAATGTGGTCAACACTATAATAGGTTAAGCAGAACATAAAGAGGAAGTAGAGAAGAAAAAGGAAAAAGAACGGAAGACAAAATAGAAAGAGGATGAACAAAAAGAGGTAAACACATCTTCTATCTCATTGTTGGCAAGTAGTGATGTTAATGTTGATATAATGGATGAAGATGAGTTGGTTAAGTTGGCATTTACTGCACTAAACAAATTTAAAGAAAGATTAGAACAGAAAGGTGACAAAAAGGCTAAAGTGATTACAAGAGCAATTGATACTTTGAACAAATTGCTTCCAACACCTATTGTTTTCTAGCACAAAGATGACATCGAAAATATGAGAATAACACATGATGAATTTGATGGAAATTATAAGAAATTGATAAAGATTGCAGAGGAGAAGGCAGAGAAGAAATATTCAGAGAAGAAGCTATCAAAATTTTGCAATTCAATCACATGCTACTTAGGCATTGTGAAAAGTTGTTTGACAAATGCAAAGAGTTGCATTGGACATGGAAGAAAACTATTTAGTTACTGCATGAATCCTATTAGGCATGTTAAGATCATTGAAGACATTATTTCCAAAGAGAGGGTAACTCTGAATAGTATCATGGACAGTTGTGAAGCATCTTCACAATATGTAATAGAGTTAGACAAGGAAGTCACAAATTTTTTGGAAAAGCTTAGTGTATTGGATAATGAGAAAGGGAGAGTATTGACAAGATTTAATTTTCTAAAGAGTTTAATCACTCCTAAGCTATCCATACTTGAGGTTCATCTATCAGACTTGGAAAAAGTGACAGATTCATTGACTAAATCTCTGCCCATAGAATTTAAAGAAGTTGTGACTGCATCATTTGCATTTAATGACATAATTCATATTAGCCAAATATTGTTCAAATAATGGAGTATAGAAGTAAAGATCTTGGAAGATTCCTTTCAAGATAATCTACAACTGATAAGAAAGCAATAAATCTTATTATATTGTATGCACCTTTGTGATTTTTATCAAAGGGGGAGAAGAGAGAAGAAAAAAATAATATAGGAGAAGAGAAGAAAATGGGAGAAGAGACAAGAAGAGGATGGAGAGAACATAGAGGAGACAATTTTTGCTGGAACACTTATTCATTTTTTCCTTAAGTGTTGTCATTAATGCCAAAGGGAGAGATTATTGGAAAGTGATAAATTTTGTGTAATGTGATTCACTTTTTGGTTGTCATTTATGGCAACACATCTGGGTTATAGATCAATTCCTATAAAGATAAGTTTTTCTGATTCAAAAATTGACTAAGTATAGAAGCAGGTGTATAGAACTATTTTGGATATCAAAGATCGAGATTGATGGATTAGGGAAAGAGAGCTTAGAGGAAGAAAGTATGGGATATGTTTGATGTCCACCTAAGATTGATTTGGTTTTGGTAATTCCTACGATGAGTTAGAAAGAATTGAAGACATATAGACTACATCAGAACAATGATACATAGAAGTTGGACAGTAGCCAAGATTGAGAGAGTATGACATGAACTCCAGGCAATCGGAGTTGGAAAATGGTTGTTGATAACCTAAACTTTGATTATGTAAGATCACCGACTATACATTTATTATTTTACTTACTAAATGTATTTGTACTGAGAGCTGACTTTGTAATATTTGTAATATTTATACTAGGAGCCAACTTTGTAAAGTTGTGAGATATATATGTAAGATCTTATTGATAAAGATACATGTTG
Source organism: Thuja plicata (assembly GCA_018584345.1). Classification (NCBI taxonomy): domain Eukaryota; kingdom Viridiplantae; phylum Streptophyta; class Pinopsida; order Cupressales; family Cupressaceae; genus Thuja; species Thuja plicata. The sequence goes on along the minus strand of MU216854.1, from coordinate 139,339 downwards.
GTTGGATGAATGTGTTGAGTGAATATTAGATCAGATAATGATAGAGATCATTGATGAACTATAAAGGAACTATCTAAGCACTAGTGATGCTTGGTTTTCTCATGACTGAGAACACTTTGTAAACAAAATTACGTTGCAAGAGTTGTAATCTCAGTTGGCCCCTAACAGGGTGTTGTGAACCTTTAACAAGGTTGTAATTCCTTTAACAAGGAAATGTACTATGTAATATTCAGCTCCTAACAGGTCTAGGTCTCCTAATAGGGACATTATACTTTAGTACATTCTTGTGGGTACTATCCCCATCAGGGTTTTCCCTTGGCCAGGGTTTCCTCGAAAACAAAATATGGTATTATGAGTACTATGTCATTTGCTTACATTCTTTTCTTTACTACAAGTTTATGGTTAATATTTAAATGGTTGAAGAATTTAATTAAGTGCTATAATACTAACTCACCCCCCTCTCAGTATTATCCAATCCTACCATACATGTTATACCTTAAAATTTACTTAGTTCAATCTATAGATCTATCTATCTATACATGCAGCTCAATGGACCATATAATGTGAAATATATACTTACCAATTTATACCAATCCTGAGCTATGATTATAATTAGTAAAAATCAAAGGAACATCATCAAATTTTTCATCTTCATCTCTATAAAATGTTTCAGTAACAACTAGTGGCACTAGATTCCATGCACCTACATATCCATAGTCCTGATTGATGCATTCCTCATAATTCTCAGCAATACAATGACAAAAAAAGCATGAGTAGTCCCTAGTGCTCAATGTCTAATTGCGACAGTTAGTACTCATAATTAAATGCAAAGATCACGTCTTTTCTATCCTCTTGTAACCATGTATAATTTCTCTATCCACACCTGAACAAATGCATATATAATACATTCTATAAATATAATTTGAATTTAAAGAATGTAAAAAATTTAAACACTTGAATATATATATATATATATATATATATATATCATGCATACATGAATAATTTAAAAATATGTGCATACCTTTTATCTTCCAAATTTTTCTATGTGGTATCGCTTGAGTCATTCTTGATGATGTGTCATTCTCACTTGGGTTGAAATGTGTCCTGCACCTTTCAACAACATCATGTGCACTTTTACATGAACTCCCCTATAATTTATTTGAAACTTTCGTAGAGCATGTTTGATGCAAGCTCCAACACCATCATGTTCACCTTTTCCATGTCCATTCTCAAAGAAACTCCAGACAAGTTATATGTTTTCATTACGATGATACATACACAGTGAATAAAATGGTCTGGATGATTCAAATTGTGCAGCACATCCATTTGACCAAACATATTGTTTAATAATTTTTATGTCTCTTTCTTTCAAATTTGCAAAAAAACATCCTGAAGCGAGCAATGTTCTACATAATGAATGTCATGCTCTTTATCATCACTTATAGAAAAATTATATTCCTTCATGATGATCCATGCTTAAAATGTTCTTTGAATACCATCCAAATCTAATTGTGCGTGTGGGTAACACACATGTACCATAATAGTAATTTGCTTTGTAAAATAGTATTCCGATTGAATTGCCTTTTGATGAACAAAGGAATAGTTTTCTGTGAAATCAATAACTAATACAATAGTTCCAATTGGGAAATTTTCTCTTAGTGTTTGGAATTGTTGTGCTTGCCACTTTTCAAAAAAATAATAATGAGTATAGGGTTGAATCAATGTTTTAAATTTGTCCATAAATACGCCAAAATTTATCTCCTATTCAACATATTCTAACCTTTTGGATTATTTCCCAAATTTTGTTTCTTTCTTTACATATTTGTAACTCTTGCAATTTACCATCTTTGTTAAATCAATGTTTTCATTTTTCAAAGGAAAAAGAGTCAAATAAGCACATGTTTGACATACTCATTTTATGCTGTTTATTTTTCCATCTACATCATCTCTTTTTTCACATAAAATGGATGAGATGAACTCACTTTTCCTATTAGGAGGAGCATTTTCAAAACCATAAGTCTCTTCTACAAACTTCCAAAAAACCTGATAGTGGAGATCAAATTCAATATGATAACAACAACAACAAGTTTCAAACACTTTGTTTTTCTTGACATAACATGGCTTCAATCTTTCAAACAATGTTTTCCTAATCTTTATATTAGGATTTCAACTACAAAATGACACATACATTTCATGTTGTGTTATGTCCAACCAATTTTTCGTATGATGTTCATATTGATTAGCTGTAATTCTATGTCTGATAACATCTCTACTATTTGATGAAGGGCCTGTATTATCATTCCAAAATAATGTTACCAAATTATTAATTCCTCCAACAATCCTATCTAAATGAGGATCTCTCCCCATGATTTCCTAATTTCCTTCCAAGGTGCTATCATCCAAAATCAATCTCCTATTATCATATCGTGATATTGTTTTCCCACTAAAACAAATCCGAGATGAAACTGAAGATATTTGTCTTTTTTGGAGCATAGTGTTACCTATAATGGATGTCAACATAAATTTTCTTGTAGTGGTATTATCCTTAGTTCGAGATCGCTTCCCTACCTAGTTCAAACCATTCCTAAAATTTTCATTCCTATCAGTTTTTATGTCAACAACTTTTCTCTTCTTTGATGTTATGTCTATACCCAATAATTTTAATGCCCCTTCAAACTTTTTGTTTATAAGTATAATTGAAAGAAATTGGGCTTATTCAAGTGTTTCAAAATTATAAAATTTAGCCAATATTTCTCTTTCTATCATATTCATTGACCTCTTCTTAGCAAGACTTAAGGGTTGAACATTAGCAAGTGATCTCAAATTATCGACATCCATTGTAATTAAATGATGTAAGTTTCTATAATTAATATTTCTCTTTACATTTTGAGATAAATTTATAAGTTCATCTATACTAGGAGGAGCATGTGATCTTGACCCTTCTCCATCATAAATTGCTTGTGTTTTTGTAGGAATTGATCCCGACCCTTCTTCAATGTGGAATTCTTCAACTTGACTTGACTCTCCTACTTCAAATTGTCCTTCACATTATTTATCTTTATGATAATATGATAATGCAGCTTCATAATTTCTTTGTTCGGTACTAGGTGACCTTTTTCTACCATATTTACTTTGTCCTCCATTCTTGTTCCCCATTTCTTCTGGTGCAAGAGCACCTTAGGGTCCTAGATTGATCCTATACAAATTTGGCATGTAGGTGGTTCTAGCCAACCACCAAGGAAAAAAGGACTAATGATAAAGTCCCAAGTTTTTTGTTGTGTGTGTTTGTAAGTATGATTCTTTAGGGTCATGTCTTTGGTTTGATCCAATATGTTCTAGTCTCACTATTTGCTTGAGACCTAGAAGAGTCAAAGTTGGTCAAACATTGACCAAAACCTCAAAATAGAGGAAAAAATGTTATTTTGTTGTTTTTTAGTGGTTTGGGATCCAATAGAGTTATTTTGGATTGAGTTAAGCAAGTTAGAGAAGTAGGAAAGCAAAATTGAAAAAGTTGCAAAAGTTGCTCATGACATCTTTGCAACTTTACAACACTGTCACGACAAAATTTCCTAAAAATTTTCATTTAGAATTAAATGACTCCAAATACAAACCTTAGGGTCTTAGCACATGGGGATGAACTATATAAATTAAAACAAACCCCAATTCAAGGGTTGGTTGTCATATTGTACGGACTAAATAGCAAGAAGCACCAATTTTGTGTGATAGAGCTACTTTTAGCCATCATCCAAACCTAAATGGATTGAATGGTCTACTATAATGCATTGAATATTTAGTTATTTTTATGTAGTTACACTTTATGGAATCAATTTGAGAAGTTTGTGCATTTCAATTGCATTTTGTAAATTCTTTTTTTCTTCTGGTTCGATTTCCTGAATAGTGGTTACCATGTAAATATGGATCCTTCTTGAGTTCCCGTGGTTGAATCTCAATGGACAATTGGAATCAAGAAGGGAACTATGTATATAGTGTAAATATGTCTTTAGGGTTAATTTCATGTAGGGGAGTTATTTATGCAAGCATGCCCTAGGCGAGTATAGTGGTCTCCGGTTAGGAGATTGCACAGTTACAGAGGCAAGAAGTCTTGTTGAATGGATTGGTTTGTGCCACTATCAAGTGGGAGACTGTAGGATCATGTGACATGGTCATTTTTTATGAAATTAGGAGTGTAGAGGAGTTCATTAGATCACATTAGTAGAAAAAATAAAATAAACTAGTTTACATGCCCTAGAAACCCTTAAAGATAGGGATTTGCTAGAAGTCCTTTGTACGAACACTTTGGAGACCTAAGACCTAGGAAATATTGAAGCCTAGGAGGTCCTTAGAAATAATGCACAGTCAAATTGGTGGGTTTTTAAGGTTTATTGGAAGGTATTCCAAATTTGGTGATTTTAGGAGGCCTAATTGGACTAAAAACGCTAGAAGGCCTAGAAACTAGAAAAGTATGAACTTGATGGGAAATATTTGAAAGAACCTACCATAGTGGATCAAGATTGATTTAAGGTGAAGGTGAAATAGTGGGAAAACCTATTTATATTGTGAAGAATAGGTTGGGAGCATAGTTGCGTTGATTGAGCCTATGGATGCAAAGTAGATTTGTAAAGGATTGAAGAGAGTTTGAAGTTGTTGGAGAGATCCAGTTGGAGTAGAGGAACCATAGTAGTGTCCTTTGAATAGGGTAGAGTGAATTACCCTAGTAAGGTCATAGGAAGGACCTTGAGAAGAGAAAGAAATATCTTGTGTGTTAGATCTCCCCATCAAAGTGGTATCAAATCCATTGAAAGGCTTGGGAAGTGAGTGTGTATGTTAGAGGTAAGTGAATCAATTGGTGAGAGAACCACGGTGAAAAATGCAGAGTTGGAAAGAGATTTGTCAAAATGGACTCCTAGAAGAAGCTATGGAGGAGATGAAACATAAATTGGAAGAAGTTGTAGAGACTGTAAGCAAAGTGAAAGAACTGTTAGAAGAGGATAAAGATAAAGGAAATTCTAAGATTGAAGAGGATGTAGAACCATAACCAGACCCTCCTTTACCTGAGGAAACCTTCCCCACAGCCCTTGAAGAACTAAATGGCAAAGAATTAGAAGGTGTCCTTGTATTATGTATCTAAATGGATGCAGAATTGGTGATGGAATAGATTGAGGGCATGGAGAATCACTTTGAATGTGATGGGATTACAGAGGCACAAAAGGTGAAGATAGCTAAGTCAAGGTTGAGGGGACAAACACTAACTTAGTGGAAGATTTTGCAAGAAGAAAGAGAGAGATAAGGGAAGAAGCCAATAGTAAATTGGAAGGATATTGTGGCTAAGGTAAAATAAAATTACCTACCAGAGGATTATGACATCCAAAGATATAAAAAGAGACAAAATCTCAAACAAAAGGACCTAGATGTAGCTGCCTACACTGTGAATTTCAAAAAATTATGCCTTGGGTCCATAGTGCAAGAGATAGAAAGAATAAAAGTAGCTAGGTATCTCAATGGACTTAGGTGAAAAATTCAAGAGGAACTAATCCTCTTTACCCTAACTACAATTCATGGTTGTTTCCAAATGGCCCTTAAGGTGCAAGAAAAAATTAGAAAGAAGAAAGATTCATGCTCTAGGGGTAGAGTAAGACGTAGAAACTCTAGAGGAGGACATATAGAAGGTTCTAGTGGAAGAAGAAATGAAACTAGAGGTCAAGGAAACTCCAAGATCATTGAACAAACAAATGAGCCAAACAATAGAGGAGGCTATGGAAGAGGAAGGAGTTATCACAGTGGTGGAAGATGTAGATATGGTTGTTTTGGAAGAATCTCACATTTTTCTTCAATGAAATGTTATAACTATGGACAATTAGGTCACCCTTCCTATAGGTGTCCAAATAAGCTATCATCATTAAAAGGAGAAAATAAAATTGCATATGTGCAAGAAGAAGACAATAGTAAACAATTTGAGATAATTCTTGATTCATAGAAGTGAGAGAACTTAATGCTTAGGAGAATCTTGATCAAATAACCAAACAAGGAAGAACACAAAAAAATGAGAGCACTTTTTAGAGTGAAGTGTAAGATTCTTGGAAAAGTGTGTAGATTCATCATAGACTCAGGGTCAACAGATGATGTGATCTCAGAGGAGGAAGTGCAGAAGTTGAAATTGAACAAGATACCCCATGCTTACCCCTATAAAGTAACTTAGTTGAAAAAGGGGAAAAACATATTGGTTAATGAACAAGTATGGGTTGATCTCACCATAGGTAAGTATCATGACAAGATACTTTGTGATGTTCTACCAATGTATGTTTTCCATCTATTTCTTGGAAGACCATGGAAATATGATAGAGAAGCAGTCCACCATGGCAAGGAGAATAAGTACTCATTCAAGAAGAATGGACTTACTTATAAGATTTAGTATTTAATAGAGGAGGATGTAGTGGAGAGGATAGACACCAATACACTTCTAATGAATGGAAAAGAATTCCTACAAGACATGCAGGAGGAAGGAGTTAGTTATGCAATCTTGGTGAAACCAAAGGAGGAAGAGACACCCAAATAGACGCCTATGTCAACAAAAATTAGACAATTGTTGGATCAGTTCAAAGACATCATATGTGATGGGACACTATCCACACTACCACAACAAAGATAAATTAGTCATCAAAATTATTTTTTCTAGGGGCATCATTGCCTAAGAAAGCTGCTTACAAGATGACACCAGAAAAAAACAAGGAGATTGCAAGGAAAGTCCAAGAACTTTTTGACCAAGGACTAATAAGAAAGAGCATTATCCCATGTGTTGTTCCACTGGTTTTGGCACCCAAAAAGGGAGGTAAGTGGAGCATGTGTAATGATTCTAGGGAAATAAATAGGAATACAATTAGGTATAGATTTCATATTCCTAGAATAGAGGACTTGATGGATTGTCTTGGGGGTGCTAAGTAATTTTCAAAAATAGACCTTTAGAGTGGATATTATCAGATTAGTGTGAAAGAGGGGGATGAGTGGAAGTCTTGTTTTAAAACCATAGAGGGACTATATGAGTGGTTAGTAATGGAATTTGGGCTTACAAATGTACATAGTACATTTATGACGGTAAAGAAAAAAGTCTTAGAGGATTACATAGGTGTGTTTGTAGTAGTCTACCTAGATGATATCCTCATCTTTAGTAAAACCAAAGAAGAGCATATGAAACACCTAGAGATTGTGTTGAAGAAACTCCAACAAGAGAAGTGTACCATTAACCTTGAGAAAAGTGAGTTCATGAAACATGAACTTTTATATTTACGGTTTGTAGTTTCCCAAGGTAATCTAAAAATGGATAAAAGAAAAGTTGAATCCATCCTAAGCTGGCCTACTCCTAGGAAAGGGAATGGAGTGAGAAGTTGCCATGACTTGGCATAGTTTTATAGGAAGTTTGAGAGAGGGTTTAGTGAAATTTGTGCACATGTACTTGATACAAGGAAAGGAGGATTCAAGAACAAGTTCATATGAACCAAGAAAGAAAATGAAGGATTTGAAAGATTGAAGAAAGAAGTGGCTACATGACCCATTCTAGTTTTATTAAGTTTTGGCAGATTGTTCATTGTAGAATGTGATGCTAGAAATATAGCACTGAGTGTTGTCCTAAGCCAAGGAGGAAGGCCAGTAGCTTTCTTTAGTGAAAGGTTAAATGAGGGAAAGTCTAGATACTCATCCTATGATTTTGAGCTTTATGCTTTTGTCCAAGATCTTAAGAAGTGGAAGCACTATCTATTGGCTAAGGAATTTTTTGTATACATGGACAAAAATCTCTAAGATATATTAATACACAAGAGAAGCTCATTTTGTGACACATGAAGTGGATAAAAATTTATGTAATCATACACATTCACAATCAAACACAAGAAGGGAGTAAACAAAAAAGTTGCAGATGCACTTAGTAGAAGTTTTCTCACTGTCCAAGAAATATAGTTGTAGAGTATATGGTTTAAAGGATTCAAAGATCTATATGAAGGGGATACAGATTTCTCACGGATTTACAAGGTATGCACTGATTTTGATAACCATTTCCATATTGAGTATGTTGACTATACATTGCAGAATGACTTACTCTTGAAGGGGAAACAACTATGTTTTCCAAGGGGTTCCATGATAGAAAATCTCATCCAAGAGAAGCATAATGGAAGTTTGAGTGAGTGCTTTTGGTTAAACAAGACCCTAGATCTAGTGGAAAGATTTTATTATTAGCCCAAAATGCAGAAGGATGTAAGGAGGTATGGTGAAAAGTGCGGGGTATGTCAAAAATCAAAATGAACATATTCAAATGTAGGGCTCTATCAGCCATTTCCCATCCCTAATAGGCCTTGGGAGTGCATAAGCATTGATTTTATAGTGGGGCTACCTAAAACACCAACTGGTTTAGATAGTGTGTTTGTGGTAGTAGACGGATTTAGTAAAATGAGTCATTTTATTCCTTGTAAAACACCTCATGATGTGAGTCATATTTCTCATCCTTTCTTTAAGGAAATATTAAGGATACATGGTTTTCCAACTAGTATTGTCTCAAATAGAGATTTAAAATTTATGGTGCACTTATGGAAAATAGTATGGAAGAGATTGGGAACCAATCTAGCACATAGCTCTGCATATCATCCTCAAATAGATGGACAAAGAGAGGTAATTAATATATTTATTGGTAATTTTATAAGGTGTATAACTAAGGAGTATAGAAAAGGATGGGAACAAGTCATCCCTCAAGAAGACTTTGCCTATAACTACAGTACAAACAAGACTACTGGTAAGAGTCCATTTGAAGTTGTGTATGGATTACATCCAAGGGGTGTTCTTGAACTTAGGGACTTAAGAGGTTATGAAGGGATGCGTAGACATGAAGATGAATTTTCTTAGTCAATGAGAGAGGTCCATGAGTAGGTGAGGAGGACATTAATGGAGGCTAATCAGAAGCTTAAAGATAAAATGGATGAAAGGAGAAGAGACTTACAATTTGAGGTAGGAGACTTGGTGATGGTGTTTTTAAACAAATAAAAACTACAAAAAGGCATACCAGAAAAGATTCAAATGAAGAGGACTGGTCCATATAAGGTGTTGGCTAAGTATGGATCCAACACCAATTTTGTGTGACAGAGCTACTTTTAGCCATCATCTAAACCTAAATAGATTGAATGGTCTAATGTAATGCATTGAAGTTTTAGTTATTGTTATGTAGTTACACTTTGTGGAATAAATTTGAGAATTTTGTGCATTTCATTGGCATTTTGTAATTTCTTTTATTTCTTCTGGTTCGTTGTCCCGAACAGTGGTAACCATGTAAATATGGCTCCTTATTGAGTTCCCATTGTTGAATCTTAATGGATAGTTGGAATCAAGAAGGGAATTATGCATATAGTATAAATATGGATTTAGGGTTCATTTCATGCAGGGGAGCTATTTATGCAAGCAGGCCCTAAGCGAGTACAGAGGCATCCAGTTAGGATTTTGCATAGTTGTAGAGGCAAGAAGCCTTGTTGAATGGATTTTTTTGTGGCAATATCAAGTGGGATAGTGTAGGGGAATGTGACATGGTAATGTGTATGAAATTAGGATTGTAGAGGAGTTCATTAGAGAAAATTGGGAGACAAAAGAAAATAGACTGGTCTACATGCCCTAGAAACCCTTAAAAATAGGGCTTTGTTGGAAGTTCTATGTACAGACACTTTGGAGACCTAATACCTAGGAAATATTTAAGCCTAGGAGGTCCTTAGAAATAATCCATATTCATATTCATGGGTTTTTAAGGTTTATTTGAAGGTATTTCAAGTTTGGTTATTTTAGGGGGCCTAATTGGACTAAAAACGCTACAAGGCCTAGAAATTAGGAAAGTATGAACTCGATGGGAAATATTTGAAAGAACCTATCAGAGTGGATCAATATTGATTTAAAGTGAAGGGGAAATAGTGGGAACACCTATTTATATTTCCAATAATAGGTTGGGAGCATAATTTCCTTGATTGAGCCTATAGATGCACAACAGATTTGTGAAGGATTAAAGAGAGTTTGAAGTTGTTGGAGAGATCTAGTTGGAGTACTAGAACCATAGGAGTGTGCTCTTATTAGGGTAGATTGATGTAACCTATTAAGGTCATATGAAGGACCTTGAGAAGAGAAATAAATATCTTCTGTGTTAGATCTCCCCATCATCTTCTCTCAAAAAAAATCTTCCAAAAGATCAACAATAAAAATTCTCTTCTTCAAAAAAATTATTTGATCTAGTATTTCTCCTCTCCAAAATGATGCCTTCGAAAAAAATAGAAATAGAAATCCTCCTCCAAAAAACACCTTTGTAAAAATTTATCAATAATGGAAAAAGAAAATTAACTTATTGCGATCCGGTGAAAAAATAGAAAGAAAAAGCATTACTTTTATACCATTCCATTTTTAAAAAAAAATCATAACCAACCGACGTAATTCGCGTGAACTATGTTGGGTAAAATTTTGGTGGGGTGTTTCTCTCCAGAATTTTCACATGAGTGTCTTCAAGTGAAGAACCTTCACACGGATCCCCTTTGATACCTTCATGCAAAGCGGGTCTCTGCTCGAAGACCCAAAATTGAAAATTTTCCCTGAGAAAAAAGGAAAACTCAAAAAAATGGCCTTTCAAGGCCCAAGACAAGGAAAAAATAGGATGTTTTTCTGAAACACATGATGTCAAATGATACTATTTGGATCAACCTTTCTAATGAATATAATTTTAATACATATTGAGTTCATTTTCACTTTCAAATATTACTTTAACTAAACATAGTTTGTTTGGTCATTCAACGACCCATCTCTTCAAGGTTTCAAGAAAATAGTAAATTACAAAAACAAAATATGTAGAAGAGTACTTTTGTTACCTTTAAATTTTTAAAAAAAAATGAATTTCGATATATACAGATCAAGTTAGAGAGATCCAAGTGACCTTATGTCTAAATTACAATTATTGTCACTTTAGAACTTAATAAACTGTGAAATATTGACCCAAAATGAATGAAATAAATTGCATCCTTTAGATATTGAAGTTCAAAATATAATCTCTAAAGAATTACATCATTATCATATAAAAAAAAAATGCTAATCCAAGTGATAGTCACTCCTTAAAAACACAATTTTTTCACACAAACCACTTTTCAAAGGAGAAGGAAAATTAAATTTAAAAAAAATTTAATTTTATATATATATATATATATATATAGAGAGAGAGAGAGAGAGAGAGAGAGAGAGAATTTTAAAAGACTCTAGTTTACATCATCTTCAAATTCCTAATATTTTTGTGGCTACATGTGTTTGAAAGTGAAGTTTTTTCTCAAAATGTTGATCTCAGTGTCAAAGTTGGTCAAAAAGTGGGACACACTATTGTGTGACCACCCAATGTATCTCAAAATTGATGGGTCTTTATAGGTTTTTCTGTGAATCTAGAATTTGTGCTAATAGGGGAGAGAAAATATGTCATTATCACTAGCATCCATGTAAATTTGATTCTGAATATAAATAAATTTATCACTTTAATATATATATATATATATATATATA
>MU216854.1:95090-127693 GCA_018584345.1 Thuja plicata | reverse complement strand
GTTTACATCATCTTCAAATTCCTAATAGTTTTGTGGCTACATGTGTTTGAAAGTGAAGTTTTTTCTCAAAATGTTGATCTCAGTGTCAAAGTTGGCCAAAAAGTGGGACACACTATTGTGTGACCACCCAATGTATCTCAAAACTGATGGGTCTTTATAGGTTTTGCTGTGAATGTAGAATTTGTGCTAATAGGGGAGAGAAAATATGTCATTATCACTAGCATCCATGTAAATTTGATTCTGAATATAAACAAATTTATCACTTTTATATATATATATATATATATATGATTATATTATTATAATATTACTATACTATTATTTTATAATATAATATTTATATTATAATATTCATATTATATTATATTATGTTATAGTTCGAGTAATGACTTTGTTCTTAAATCTAGGTATCTAGTACCCAATATAGATCATGTAATAGATACATGTGCATATATACGCGTAGACTAGATCTATGGTTGATTTTCGACCCACGGGTTTGGATAAAAAGAAATATTAGGTACCAAAAGTGCATCATGTACATAACTTTAAATTTAATGCCTGATCCATTTTATTGAATTTCTTCTCCAATTTATCATAGGTATTTCTATTTTTACTTTTGTGTCTTTTTTAAGTTTTTTGGTTAAATATATGTACTATAAATTGAAATTTTTTTCCTTGCGTGAAATTTATTTAAATAGTATGAATTTTTAAGTTAATCAAGCATGGAAGACACAAATGACATTCTTGAGTCTGAATATCAACCTCATCCCCCCCACCCCCCCGCCAAAAAAAATAGAGTTCTCATCTTGAAAATGCACCCCCAAAACACTCATCTAGAAAATCTTGTAGTTACAAACCCTTAGCCTCTAGAGTACCTCATATCCAATAATTTAAATAATTTGAGGGACATTAAAAATGTGTACATGGTCATGTCCTATATTAGGCACAATTTTGACCACATTGAACTCCATAATTAAAAATATGGAGATTCTTACCATGCAACATAATGTTGCACTTCGATGGTGAGAGACCAGGCATGCCTAGTTTAGTGATGGGTTTGATTATGATGAGTTGAAGGCCCTTGGTATCAAAAAATAACATCTAGATGACCTATTTTTGAGTCCCACAATTGTTATAAAAGTTGATCCCATAAAGCCAATGTTGTCCATCAAACGGTGCAATAATGATGATATGTGGGAGAAATTTTTGGATCTTTGTTGGATGGTTTTTGATAAACCACCCCATGAAAATATAGAGGTACCTATTTATTTTCTTGAAAAATTTTATGTTGTATTTGGGCTCGGTCATAAATTTAACTATTGGAGCATGAGACCATTCATGAGTGTAGACAGAGGTGCTCCCCAGGATAGATCAGGTTCAAATCGAGTAGTACATGACCATTATGTCCACCCTCTTGACATTAGACCCCCTCCTCAAGTGTACTATCTACTTTTTATTTCAGAGGCTCACTAAATGACCATTAGGGACATTCACACCTTGAGCGAGTATTTGATTAGGCACACTGTATCATTGATGCAACCCCATGTTGATAATTTTGGTGTCGAGACATGCTCCTTGAGTGCACATAGTTTTGTTTGTCATAGTTGGATTACAGGCAAGAATATATGCTTGGGTCCCCTTGATTAGCCTTTCAGGGATCTAATGGATGCATATGACTATGAGGTGTTTGATATGGGTGATGCACCATATGTCACCATAGGGACTAGAGTGTCTCATGGAGATTCCTCTCGTGCAAGAGACAATGAGGTGTGAGCTACATGGAGTCCTCATCTTACGATAAGACTAAATGTTTAATGTCACAATATATTTAATTTTAAATAAATATTTTTAGTAGATAACTTCTTATGACTTCACACTTATGTTTATATATATGGTGCATTTATGTTCACTTGATGATAGAGGAGGAGATAATACAAGCGCACAATGCCACACTCTCAACCATTTCATTTGACATTGACAACTTTATGGTATATGTTTTCACGCTCATTGGTTTACTTCTCTTATCAGTATACATAATTTTTCATAAAAATTATATACTAATTAATATTTTCATCTCATTTTACTCTTGTTGGTTTCACCTAGTTCCAGTGGGGGGAAAATTAGGGTAGTGCGGCAACACAGCTTGAAAAAGGTAAGGAAATTAAGAGTTTTATAATTATTATATATGTACTTATGACTTGTGCATACTAATGTTTATTTTACATAGTTTGTTGTACAAAGGGCATTGTGAGACGATTTCATGATACAGGTTCATGAGCCTACTGCTTTAAGCATTTCATTTTTCTATGATAGCCATGTAGTACACATATTTCAGTATGTAGTTGTTTACATTTTGGTATCAAGTATACATGATTGTCATTTAAGTTGTCATTATTATAAGTACATATTAACTAAGATTTTATCTTATTTCACTCTTATAGGTAACACCTTGTTGAACCAAATAACATTGGTAGAAGGTTTACTAAAGGTAAGTTTTAATTATAATTCAAGTGTTTTGTAAATATTTTTTACTATCAACGACAACTTTATAGGATTACTCATATTAGTTTAATGGTTTCAAACATATATAGGTCAGAATATGCACTATTAGCGATGTCCTTTCACTAACAAGGTCATATGTTAAGATGAGTTCATAAGCACATGATGAGATGTAGAGATGACATACATGAGAATTTAATTTTAAATTTCATTTAAATTATTGTTCAATATGAATTTTAATGTTAATTTTCTATATGTACAAATCATATAAATTAATAAATCTGAATTGTGGTTTCAATTTTTTTGTTTTCGCAGTATCCATTACAACCAAGGACTACTTCGAAGAGGCTACAGTTTGATGATCTACTAGTAGCATAAGATGTCATACAAACATTTATAGTTGCAGAGAATTTTAGATTCCATATGGCACATTTTGAGATGACATAGGCCACATTGTATATACATATATATTTGTGGACATTTGAAATGGCATGTGCCACATTTGTAAAACTTTCATCAAGTTGACATTTACACAATATTTTTTAATGCAGATGCATACTTTTAAAAACTAATTTCATATATAGAATATTTATATATTCACATTATTTATTTGTCATGTGAGATACATGTATTGTTCATGTTTATGGAATCATTACATTTTTTTTTATGGAAGTGTCATGGTTACCATTTTTCAATAATTTTTTATGTATTGTAAATATTTGTTGTGTTTCCATAATATTCGATATTTTTTATTACATATTTCCTATTTTTACCTTCATGATTAGAGAGTTAGAATGTTTCTTTAATATAACCTTAACAGTGATCATTCTAATTGATTAAGAACATGGAAACTAGGAGATCAAGGTCAAGTTGTAAACCTATGATCATAGAGTTAGTTTTGTTATATGTGAAACTTAATTAGGTCAATTTATCCTATAAATAGATGTTGCAATCATTCATTAACATGGATGAGAGGATGAATGTAGCCAATGAGCACATCTATAGATTGGATAGAGAATTTCAAGAAGAAGAACAACAAAAGATGAAATTGGTTATCAAGAAAAAAAAATAGAGTCTACCAAGAAACATAGGTATTAATCAATCACATTAGGTGATACATTTATACATGTTATTTTTGATGGATCTATAATCATCAATTGTTAGATTGCATACACTCAGGTCAATGAGTATTTTTTTCTGCATTCTAAGAAGTGTAGCAAATAGAAGAAATCCTTTCAACGAAGGTGAATTTAACAATCCTATTGTAAATCTCTTAACCAGTTGCACACTAAACAGTTTTGCTAAAGATCTTAACAGAGTAGACCTTAACCAGTTTCAACATAATACTCCTAACAGGGTAGATCATCAGAAGTGATCAAATTGTAAACCTTAGCCGGCCCCATCCAATCTGCAGATAGTGAAGTTTTTGTAGGTGTCAACCCCACCGTAGTTTTTATCTTCTAACAGGGGTTTTCAGCATTACCATATCTTGTGTTATGAGTCAATTAATTTCATGAATATTTCTATGAATTTTTACATGATTGATTAAGTTAAATAATTGATATATCTTACACAAAGATAGTATAGAACAGATGGTTGGCTATGCAGTTGATTACATAATGGATAAGGGTTAAAAGAGATTAAATTTTTAGAGGTGCTGATTCACCCCTCTCCTCTCAGTACTCACTTCCCATTATTTCAAACAATCTTACCCACCATAGCCTTCCATGTAGCTATAGGATTCTTACCTTTTTTTTCCCTCTCATCTTGAGTGAACTTCCACCAAGTGAGAGCAAAGCCCGTAAGTCTTTTAACTCCTCACCAGGGAACCCAAGAGAGATTAACTTAGAATATGATACTAAGTTTGATGAACAAATTTTTTTTTTTCTAAAGTTTACACAATAAGACATACATTAATACGGAAGCAATTACCATTTACTCACATAAACATATACAAACATAGATTACAAGACTCAAGGGTTCCATGACTTTGAATTACGTAGAAGTGAAACTCAACTAAATAACCATAACAAAATATTTCATATAAATAGATGTAACAAATACAACTTACAGATAATAATTTCAATCCTCATGGATAACCATGAGACCTACATAAACTCACATCCACTGCACATGTCGCAGGGTATGTAGTAATCACTCTAAAAATATAATGCAATATCCAGATTAGGTATCGCATGTGATATGCTAATACAAGATTACAATATAATGAATGATAATTACATATCCACCAATGAAGAATCATAAAGAGCTCAACTACATACGAACTATCAAGCACTAGAACAAGGACTTTGAATCTCAAATGGTAAAGAATCACTACCACCTATATGTGTGAAACTATAAAAGTACACCCCAGCGTGGTAAGGAGATAAAAGCATACCCCACTCGGATATCCAAAACCAAAGAAGGAAGTAACCACAAAGCAAGGGGATCTTGATATCTATCTAACTCGAAGTGTACTACACATATTGATAGGTAAGACTCACTAATCTAGAGGCAACCAAAACACGTAGGAAATATAGACAGTGTATAGGAAGGTGTCATCATGTACTTCTAACTCTTATGTTTTTTCGTTGTAATCCCAATCAGTCCTGATACTCAATTGACCGTACATGATATCAATGACCTCTTAAATAGACAAAGTCACTACCTATTCCAGACACACACCCCTCAAGGCGGAAAGTATCATCTCATCCTCCATCTTATCCTATAATAGTGCTCAAGCATGGGTGAGGATACACATCTTATTAATTGATCTTAAGATCTATAAGTTACACATTAATTTTTTACTTATTAAGATTACCTACAATAAACAACCCTAGTAGCCACTTACGGGCCCCGACACTTATTGCAAGCCACCCCCTACTACACAACTAGGTAACCTACCCTAGGCTCACAGATCCTACCTAGATCTAGCATAGGTTCAAATACAGGTGTACCAAATCCAGTTCCCCAAACATAACAAGAACGATCACAAGGATATACACTCTGAGACATTACATAATCAATATGGCTCATATGGCCAGTTTAGGGTAATAATACAATGCACACACATCACACCATATAACATAAATTAAATTCACCCCCCAGCCTATGTATTCTTCCTAGGGAACTCTAATTCCAAGATAACCATATCATAAAAAATAATCACTCAAGGAAAAAATGACATTTATATCATGCAGAAATAAACGTAAAACATTATACAATTAAATCTAACCATGACATAAACAATATTCAAATATAGAGCGAGAATCACTAAAAGACTATGGTTCAGTATATAATTAAACTAACCAGATAATTGGTTTCCCCTTTTATCTCTAATCGTCAAAAACTGATAAAAATAACCACTATCTGCATATTATTCTATCAATTAAACAACTATCCAAAATAACCAGAGGTAATAATTATGACAAAAGTCCATATGTCTATACACATACTCTAATTAAAAGTTACGTAATTAATTTAATAATTTAAATAACTAATAGATTAGATCAACTCTAATAGTTACCAATACAATTAATAACTTAACCCCCATATATTAATCTTAATTTAAGAATTAATATAGTATTTATTAGTTTAATTTATCAACTAATAAAACTCAACTTTTTAAAAAATTTATTAACTAATTAATGAATTAACAATCATAAAATTTAAACTAATTTAAAAATTAATTTAAATAAACTAATTTTAGTTAAAATTAATTAAAAATATTTAAAATAAACTAAATGATAAATAAAATAAACATTTTTAACAAATAAAGAAAAACTTAAATATTTTTATTTTTTTTAAGTATTTATTGGGGGAGGGGAGAGGGCCCCACCTGCCCCCCAATCCTGTGGGCACTCTATCACACCGGCTGTTGTTCTAGCCACAACAACTTTGGTAGTTGTGGGTGTCAGATGCCTTATGACTACATGGTTTCCCCACGGGAGCCTTGTTGTTGGCTAGCAGCAAGGCTGGCCCCGCCAGCCCTTGGTTGCGCGGTGGGTAGTCTGTGGGTTGGGAATGGTGGGGGTAGGTCCCACCTACCCCCAACTAATTTTTAATTGTTTTTTTTAATAATTTTTTTATTCATTTGTTTTTCTATCACGTTTTTCACAAAAGCATTTTTTTTAATTAATTTCTTGGAAAATGGAAACTAATAAATAACTATTAACTTTTCCTCTTTTTTTTTTTTTCCATTCTTCTTGTTTATCTTTTCTGGGTTTATTTATTTTTAAATGGTGAATTTTATTTCTTTCTGTATTTTTCGAGAGAGGTGGTTTTTTTTATTTAATTTAATTTTTCCAAGGGAAGGATTTTTCCAAAGCCATTTATTTTTTTTGCACTCTATTCCTACTGTAGCCTAGTTTAATTTTTCCAAAATAGAGGTCTTCCATAGGGTATTTTCCAACCAAATTTTGACAACATAACCCTACTATGCTAAAATTGATTTTTCCCTAAAAAGAATAGAAAAGAATCAAATAACTATAATACATACAAATGAGATTTGACAAGCACAAAGGAAAATTTTTTTCCAAAAAAATAAAAATTAACAAAGGGTTTTCAAACCCTACCTCAAATTCAACACAAATTTGATCATGAAGCCTTTGAAAGATCAGGAATCCCTAAGCCCTCCAAACTTGAATCCGATAGTAGATCCTGAACCACGAATACTTGAGAGCAAGGATCCCAAAAATTCTTCCAAGCTTCTCACAACAACAATGTCACAAAATACCAAAAACACTAAAAATACTCAAAAACAACTTCTATAAAAAATCCTTCTCCTTCTGCCAAAAATATGTTATCCCCAAATGAGGAGAGAACTCCCCTTAACAAATTCAACTTCCACCTTTCATGCAATCCCAAAATAGACACTTCACTCAACTCCAAAAATTGAAAGAAAATTCTAATTATTAATTAAAAATATCCTTTAATTGTGCAAATCAACTTTGACTCGTAAAAGCAATTTGCATTTTGAATTCAAACTCTAATTTCAATAATTACAATGCACAAGTAATTAATTAAGTATTATATCAAATAAATTAAATATTTAAAGCACAATTTTATGCATGCAATTAAATATTTAATTATTTAATAAAGCATAAAAGCTAAAATAACTCTTATTTCAAATTAAATATTTAATTAAATCCAAATATTGAAATATTTGAACTTTAATTAATTCTCTCAATTAAACATGAGTATTTAATTAATTCAATTAATTAAATACCCTATATTTAATATTTAGTTCCAACAGTAATCAATTCAATAAATAACTTGATAATTCACATAATATCAATACACACAACTAAGATCAACTACAATAAACTCAAACACACACAAGGATGGGATCCATGAATTTACGTCAACTTGACGAATCCGGGTAGGGTAAACAAACTGATACTCATCCAATCTTAGGATAGTTAGGCTTAGGGTAGGGTTTTGAGTCTGTCTGTTAACTCCCCTCTCTACCATTGAGATGAATATATGGGCACGCTTACTCCTGCCAATTCAGGGAAGATGATGCCCTATACCGGAAAACCTGACAACACAAGAACAAGCATGTACATCCAGTATAATATAGAAAACAATGATAGGGATCGGTCAAACATGTGGATCTCGCAATGCAAGTAACTACATCTCTATCCTCTACCACATCAAACACGTTAACAAGTACATCAACAAATAAGCTAACCATACACATGCAACTATGTGGTAAGTAACATCATAGTTCTAACATCAACATATAATATCACATCATGATAATATCATCATCTATCTACGCATCACATGATCAACATATAAACATCATGATCCAAAATCACTAACCATTGAAATAATAAATGCTCACATGAAATGTAGCCTAAAAGAGTACGATAGTAGAAAATGAAAGCAAACTATGGGTGGGTATCACATCCACCCCCCTAGGTTTAGGATTACTCCTAGAAGTCTATAAAAAATATGGATATGAATCCTATAATCTCATTGTGTCCTCCTAAGTTGCTAATGACTCATCATTTGGGTTCAATTGGAACCTTACCTGCTTGATGGTACAACCCCTGAGGGTCAAACCCCATTGTTGAAGAATATGAATTGGATCCAAAGCTAGATGCCCTTCCTCAACTTGTAAAGCATTCTAGTCAAGAACATGCAAAATATTTGGAATGTAGCATCTAAGAACAGAAGCATGAAAACATCATGAATGCGAGATAGGCTAGGTGGAAAAGAAACATGGTAAGAAATTGCTCCTATCCTCTCTAGGATCTCAAACATTCCTATAAATTGAGGTGCCAACTTTGAACCCTTACCATAATGGATTAGACTCTTTCGTGCACGCACTCTCAAGAACACTCTATCTCGAATTGCAAACTATCTATCCACCCTATGAGCATCTGCATACTTCTTCTGTCTATCCTGTGTTGTGACCAAATTGTCACAAATACGCACTATCTACTGATCCATGTCTTGAAGCATCTCTGGACCAAGAATAATATGGTCCTCCAATCTATCCCGACTCAAAGGTGTACAACAATTATGGACATATAAAGCATGGAAAGCTGACATGTCAATGGACTTCTGATAACCATTATTATATGAAAACTCAACTAGATACAAATAGTCCTCCCAATGACTCTGTCTATCCATGACATACATCCTCAACATATCCTCAAGCACCTGATTAACCCGCTATATCTATGTATTGGTCTTATGATGATATGCAAAACTGAAATTCTGTTGGGCACCAAGATCATGCTACAATGAGGTCCAAAATGTAGACGTGAACACAGGGTCTTGATCCAAGATAATCCTACGAGGAATGCCATGTAGTATAACAATATCTTTCTTGAAGACTCTGGCTATTGAAGCCGCTATATAAGATAACCTCATACGGGAGAAATGTTCCACCTTGGTCAATCGATCAATATTCATCATGATATCATCATGTCTAAGAGGAGTAAAAGGAAAAACAACAATGAAATCCATCAAAATGATATCCCACTTCCATGATGGAATGATATTTGGCTATAAAATCCCTCCTGGATGTTGATGTTCTGCCTTAACCCTATGAGACTCTAAGCATCTAGCCAAAAAATCAGAAAAAAATGGTAGAGTTGTCAAAGGTCTACGTGCATCTTCTTGACACCAGGATGTGCCGAATAAGGTGTGTGATGAACCTTGGATAATACTAGTTTATGCAAATAAGCTAATGGTGGTACATAGATTCGGCTCATGTGATGCAAAAAACCATTCAACTCCATAACAAATCCTGATAATGTACCCTCCAAAGGTCTCCCTGACTTAATCTCTTACTTCACCTCCTAATACAAAGTATCTCTAAGAAGCGCCTGGAGAATCCTACTCTGCAAATCAACATTGAGAGTCAACGCTAGAATAGGCTATTGCTTAAGACTCAAAGAATCAACTACCACATTCTCCTTACCCTAAATATACTTGATCTCAAAGTCATACTCACAAAGGAACTCCATCCACCTTCTTTGTCTAGCATTCAGATTAAATGGAGTAAAGATGTACTATAGAATGCAGTGATCATTGTGAAGCTCAAACCATTGTCCCAATAAGAAATGTCTCCATCAAACCAATGGATGGAAAAATGTGGCTAACTCAATATCATGTGTAGGTTAGTTCAACTCATGATCCTTGATTTTGTAAGACTCATACACAATCACTCGTTCCTCCTGCATAAGGAGCACTCCAATCCCCTCCAATGAAGCATCAGCACAAACCACAAAGTCACCCACTGGATCAAGGACCGCTAAGATAGGTGAACTAGTCAAACACCCCTTAAGGCTCTAAAAAGCCTCCTCACACTTCTCTTTCCAAATATATTTCTTCCCTTTCCTATGAAGAGAAGTGATAGGATGTGCAACTCTAGAAAAGTTCTCAATGAACCTGCGACAGTATCCAGCTAGACCCATGAAGCTATGAACCTTAGACACATTAGTGGGTGCCAACCACTCCACAATTTCCTATATCTTCGAAGGATCTACTAAGATACCTTCTCCTAAAATCACATGTCCTAGATACTGAACCTTTGACTAAAAGAAGTCACACTTTGTCGAATTGGCATATAGTTGATTATCTCTAAGGCACTGCAATACCTGTTAAAGATTTCCTTCATGCTCTTCTATGGATTTAGAATATATCAATATCTCATCCAAAAAGAAAATAAAAAAGTGATCTAAATATTTTCAAAAGACTTCATTCATCAAGCACATGAATACTGATGGAGCATTCGTCAAACCAAAAGGTACCACTGTAAAATCATAGTATCCATAGCAAGTGTGAATGTAGTCTTATAGATATTTGCATCCTGAATACGCAACTGATGGTACCCTAATTTGAGATCAATCTTAGAGAACACCTTGGCTCCCTTAATCTAATTAAAAAAGGTAATCAATCTGTGGCAACAAATACCTATTCTTGATTGTTACCTTGTTCAACTCTCTATAGTCAATGCACAAGCATAACGATCCATCCTTCTTAAAAAGAAGGACAAGGGCTCCCTAGGGAGAAACACTAGGGAAAATTCTTCCCTTTTCCAAAAATTCTTCAAACTGTAGCTTCAACTCACTCAATTCATGAGTAGTAATCTAATAAGGAGCTCTAGAAATAGGTTCTCCTAGAATAAGCTCAACGCAAAAGTCTATGTCATGCCTTGGTGGCATGCCTAGAATCTCACTCCAAAAGACATCTATGAAATCTTGCAAAATAGGATAATCAAGGGTCTTGACTTCACTCTCCACCTCATCTAACTCATTCATAGTTACCGCAAACACTTAGCAACCCTTTCAAAAAATCTTCTTAAGTTGCATAGCAGAAATCATATGAAGAGATATGGGACATCAAATTCCCACAATCTGACAATCCTTACCCAACTAATCCTTGCATTGGATGGTCTCCCATCTACAATCAATGCTATCCCCATGGGATCCCAACCAACCCATCCCCAATACAACCCCATATGATCCAAAAGGAATCACACAAAGGTCAACCGAGGTAATGAATTTATGTAAGTTTAGCTGAGACTTACTGACCAAAGAATCTGTTGCTACTTTAGCCCCTGAAGCTAACTCCACTTTCCATCCTACATCTTTATTTTGCAGCAAATAGACCACATCTCTCAAGTAAGAAAGGAGATATAAATGATTATGTAGCTCTCAAATCAAATAAAATAGAGATATAAATACTCGTATGGTACCCAAAGTCTCTACCACAGTACCCTGATGCTCTGCCTGATGGTGATCCAAAGCCACAAACACTGTATGAGAGCATCTTGTATCCTCCACTATAGGCTCTAAAGCTATCACCCTCTTTCTTGAATACTAAGGTGCTTTGCGAGGACAATTAAATGCAATATGGATAAAGGGACCACTTGCAAAGCATCATGTCCCTCTACTATTGCCTCTCCCAGTGGAGGGCGCACTCGACTACTAAAAGATACCTCTTCTGGCACTCAGCTATACACTCTGTGCCAAATGATTAGACTGATTACGCCTCAAGTGCTCATGATTACAAAATCTCTTACCGCTCTAAGTAGGAGGAGGAGCCTTCTACTACTGCTACTAATTCTGATTACCTCTATAGAATTTTTGTGACTTCTTGAAGTTTCGAATGTCCTATGACTAGTTACCTCTAAACCTTGATCTTGAGGCATCACTTGACTGAGCACCATGTTGAGCTCCATGTCCCAAGGTCAAATTAGCCTTTGAAAGAGTGGCCTTAATGACCGCAACACTTAGGGTCATAGGGTAAAAGAGATTAACTTCCCCCACTATACGGGCACTAAGCCCTCTAACAAAATGTTGTATCATCAGGGTTGATTCTTGTTTGTAACCTGCATGTTGTTTGATCTTGAAAAATTGATGCTCATACTCCTCGATTGTCAAAATAAACTACCTCATATTATGGAACTCATCTTCCCGGTGTTGTCTCCACTAATTTGAGAGGAAGCGCTCTAGAAAGTGCTCAAGAAATAACTCCCAAGTCATTGTGTCCATTTGAAGCCCCAACTTTTCATCTTCGATCTTCTACCATATAGTTGCAAAATAAGAAAGTTGCATCTCAGCATACCTCGCTTTAGTATTTCTACTAAAGGGATGAATGGTGAAAATCCTCTCCAAGGCTATAAGCCATGTCTATGCCTCAAACCCTGATCATTTCCTATAAACGGGAGTATGTCATCCTCTCATTAGATCCCTCATGTGGTTTTCTGCCACAACATTAGGATCCACTGTGATGGTCCTCCTTAGAGGACTCCTAGACCTCACCCTCTCCTTTTCCTCTCTATGAGAATGGTGGGAAGCATCCCACTCTATTATGACCTTCTTAAGAAGATGATTTAATATCACCTATAGTAACTGTCTAGTGCCAAGCTCCTCAGACTCATCCAGGTGTTCCTCACTCTACCCATCTTGTTATTGTTGCTAACCAAAGTCCTATCTAATACTCATGGAAGGTCTATGTTTCCCACTCCTCCCACGAATACTAGATCTACCTCTACCATGATGTCTAGAAAATCTAGTTTCACGCATGATTCATGAACCAACCAGAGATTCATACAACAACTCACAACATAGCTTGAAATAAAAACTAAAGGGTAAGAATAACTATAAAGCAATAAATCTAAAAATCAATAATGTTGTATGTCTATGTTTAGTTTCAAGTTCAAGCTATACAAAACCTAATGAGCGTATGATTCCCAAAGTTCCCAGTGTAGAAACTAGGGCTCTAATACCAAGTGTAATACCCCGCCAAGGAACCCAAGAGAGATCAACCTAGAACATGATAATAATTTTGATGAACAATTTTTTTTCCAAATTTTACACAATAATACATACATTAATATTGAAGTAATTTCTATTTACTCACATAAACATATACAAACATAGATTTCAAGACTCAAGGGTTGCATGACATTGAATTACGTAAAAGTGAAACTCAACTAAATAACCATAAAAAAATATTCTATATAAATAGATGTAACAAACACAACTTACAAATAATAATTACAATCTTCATGGATAGCCATGAGACCTACATAAACTCACATCCACT
Source organism: Thuja plicata (assembly GCA_018584345.1). NCBI lineage: Eukaryota > Viridiplantae > Streptophyta > Pinopsida > Cupressales > Cupressaceae > Thuja > Thuja plicata. The sequence goes on along the minus strand of MU216854.1, from coordinate 114,121 downwards.
GCATGTTGCAGGGTATGTAGTAATCACTCTAAAAATATAATACAATATCTAGATTACGTATCACATGTGATACACTAATACAAGATTATAGTATAATGAATGATAAGTACATATCCACCAATGAAGAATAATAAGGAGCTCAACTACATAATAACTATTAAGCACTAGAATAAGGATGTTGAATGTCAAATGGTAAAGAAACACTACCACCCATCGGTGTGGAACTATAAAAGTCCACCTCATCATGCTAAGGAGATAACAATAGACCCCACTCAAATATCCAAAACCAAAGAAGGAAGTAACCACTAAGCAAGGGGATCATTATAGTTGTCTAACTCCAGGTGTACTACACATACTGATAGGTAAGACTCACTAATCCAAAGGCAACCAACACATGTAGGAAATCTAGAATTTGTATAGGAAGGTGTAATCATGTATGTCTAACCCTTAGGTTTTATCCTAGTAATCCCAATGGATCCCAACACTCAAGTGACCGTACATGTTATCAATGACCTCTCAGACAGACAAAGTCACTAACTATGATAGACACACACCCCTTTAGGAAAAAAGCATCATCTCATCCTCTATCTTAGCCTATATTAGTGCTCAATCATGGGTGAGGAAACACATCTTATTAATTCATTTTAAGATCTCTCAGTTACACATTAAGTTTTCACTTATTAAGATTACTTACAATTAGCGACCTTAGTAGCCACTTACCAGCCCTGACACTTATTGCAAGCCACCCCCTACTACACAACTAGGTAACCTACCCTAGGCTCACAGATCCTACCTAGATCTAGCATAGGTTCAAATACAAGTATACCAAATCCAATTCCCCACACATAAAAAGAACGATCACAAGGATATACACTCTCATACATTATATCATCAATATGGCTCATATGGTCAATTTAGGCTAATAATACAATGCACACACATCACACCATAGAACATAAATACAATTCACCCCCTAGCCTCTGTATACTTCCTAGGGCACTCTAATTCTAAGATAACCATATCATAGAAAAGAATCACTCAAGGAAATAAAATCATTTACATCATGCAGTAATAAACATAAAACACTGTACAATTAAATATAACCATGACATAAACAATATTCACATATAGAGTAATAATCACTAAAAGACTACGGTTGAGTAGGTAATTAAACTAACAAAAATATTGATTTCCCCTTTTATCCCTAATAGTCTAAAACTGATAAAAATAACCACTATGTGCATATAATTCTATCAATTGAACAACTATCCAAAACAACGAGAGGTAATATTTATGACAAAAGTCCATATGTCTATACACATACTCTAATTAAAAGTTAATTAATTTAATAGTTTAAATAACTAATAGATTAGATCAACTCTAATAGTTACCAATACAATTAATAGCTTGACCCCCATATATTAATCTTAATTTAATAATTAATATGGTATTTATTAGATTAATTAATCAACTAATAAAAACACAACTTTTTTTAAATTATTAACTAACTAATGAATTAACAATCATAAAATTTAAACTAAATTAAAAATAAATTTAAATATACTAATTTTAATTAAAATTAATTTAAAACATTTAAAATAAACTAAATGATAAACAAAATAAACATTTTTTACAATTAAAAAAAAAAAAAAATTAAAAAAAAAAGTATTTATTAGGGGAGGGGAGCGGGGCCCACACGCCGCCCAAACCCATGGGCACTCTATCCCACAGGTTTCCCCTGCCAGGCCTTGGCTGCGTGGTGAGTAGTCTGTGGGTCGGGAATGGTGGGGGTAGGTCCCACCTTCACCCAACTAATTTTTAATTATTTTTTTAATATATTTTTTTTCATTTGTTTTTTTTTTTTACACTTTTCATAAAAGCATTTTTTTTCAATGAATTTCTCGAAAAAATAAAACTAATAAATACCTATTAACTTTTCCTCTTTTTTTCCATTCTTCTTTTTTGACTTTTTTGGGTTTATTTCTTTTTGACTGGTGAATTTTATTTCTTTCTGTATTTTCCCAGAGGTGATTTTTTTTATTTAATTCAATTTTTCCAAGGGAAGGATTTTTCCAAAGCCATTTATTTTTTTGCACTATAGTCCTACTATAGCCTAGTTTAATTTTTCCAAAATAGAGGTCTTCCATAGGGTATTTTCCAACCAAATTATGACAGCATAACCCTACTGTTGGAAGTACAATAATGGGGAAATCAAGATGCTGAGGGGGGGGGTGAATCAGCTCTTAAAACTTAACCTCTTAAAACAAATTGATCCACATTCATACATATATGAATTTAACCTAACATTAGATAGCATCAATAACATGAAATGTATAGCTCATAACACAGAATTTTGGTAACCTAGAAACCCGAATAGGTAAAAATAGGGTGGGGATGACACCCACAAAATCTTCACTACTACAACAATAAAGTGTGCCTATTAGGGCTATAAGAGTTTGATTGCAACATGCAATTGACCTAGTTAAAGGTCTGTTCGGTTAAGAACTAAAGATCATTACAATCTACCTTGTTAAAGGATTTCAACTTGCAGTAAAGTAAGCACTTGGCTAAGAGATTTAAAATGGTCTCCTAGAACCAATCAGTTAAGAGATTTCACCTGATACACCTGTTAGATTGTTTCAAGTAGTTATCCTTCGTTATGCACTCAGATGTTGATGACGAATCTACTCTTTCCAATACCTTCTGTAATCTCACAATTTGATATGTCTTTACTCTGCTTTTCACTGCTCTGTCATTCTGCTTGATCTACGCTTCTTCTCAAAATGACTTACTGTTCATCTCTCAAGAACAATAACCCTTCTCTTCCAAACTGTATATCTCCTACGCACTCTTATTTTCTAGGGTTAGAAGCAATCTTATATGTCTTTATGGATCTGGCAGCGAAATATAGATCAATGATCAAGATCTATTATTTATGCTTCCAATGCATTCTGATTTCCTAATTGGCTCCATGGCATGCATAGTATAAAATAATTAAATGTGTAATTAACTCAGTAGACAAATATTAAATGCGTACAAATGTCAACCTAAATTTTATACAAGTCAGCCTAAACATTTTACATCAATGTTTGAATCAATCCTGACATGTATACAAAAATTATACTTCTCGGCACTGAACATCTCAGTCGCTCGACACTTAATATTCTACTCGGCTTGGCATGATGTAACTCAGCAACCTTAAACTTTCCCAGCAATGTTGCTCAGCCTTGAATGTTTAGCTCGGCCACAGTGATAACCAACTAAAACTGCCTAAGTAAATGACTAAGTCTTGGTCACTAATCATCAACAAAACTTAGGGATTAACAATCTCCCCATTTGATATTAGTGGCAAAAACACACTTATCATTTTGATTCATTTCATCCAAAATGTTGCCTAAGTACACAATGTACTCCCCCAAGGAATGTACATCATACTACATGCAAAAATTTACAGATTATACATGCCTTCAAAAAAAAATATTTACATTGATAACTATATTGATCTCCTTATGTTGTATCCTTGTCAGTCTTGTCACATTCCCCCTTGTTTTTGTCACTGATTGCAGGTGGGGTCAATTTATACTTGTCCAAAAACTATTTATGAAGTTGTCACGTGGATGCAAATGCAGTGTCCCAACTATCCTTAACAAACTTCATAACCTCTATTTTGACTTCTAGCTCAGCAGCTAGATTTACTAAACTTTCTGCAGTGGAGAAATGAGAATCTCTTTTAACCAATTCATTTGCAGATGAAATTTCTTTCTAAATGGCCTCCAGATGAGGTATCAAGCTCATTTGGATAGTAATCAATTTGGTCCTAATCTGACCATCTTCAACCATGAGCTCGGCTGTCCTCCGTTGTGCATAAGTCAATCTATTAAAATTTAAGGAGCTAGTGCTAGTATCCATACTCAGTGAACTTCCAATTGACTTTAAGTCTAATTGCAATTTCTCTAAGGCCTATAGATTATCCTTTGTGAAGAATTAAAAATCACATAACTTATTATACAAAGAATAAACATTAGTTGCAACTTCCTACAAAATTCCTACAAGAGACGAAAGTTCAACCTCCTTTACCGTAATCTCTCCTAAGATTTTTGCTATTACTTTATTCTCGAATTTCCTCTCGGACCATTGCAATAGATTTTCAGTGGCTTCAATGTTGTCATTGTTTACCTTTTGCACAATATGAACTAACTGTTCAAGAATAGGGGCTTGAGGATTTTCATCTTCCATGTCAAAAGCTTTTACAAATATGTCCTTGATGTCATGTAACACTTGCTTTTGCTTCTGTTCTCTTTTCATTTCCTCATGTCTTTTCTTCCTCTTAAGTAGTTCTTGAAGAGCCTCAATCTCTTCATAAGACAAAACATTGGGATCCCATGGTGGAATCACAATAAATTCATCTAATGTGACATCAAGAATCAGAGACTTCTTCCTCATAACTTTCCTCCTCTTGAATTTAGGTGAGCTATTTCTCAGCTTCGTTTCTACAATACCTTTTCCTGTTTCAGTAGTAGTCACCATTTCATCTTTCAATTATGTCAAAATTTCCTATTGATCAGGCATGCCTCCTACTTTAATTCTAGTGGGAGTTGATGATGCAGAGTGTGGTAGATCAACCAACACTTGCACTGCCTCTTGTTCATTTGTTTTCTCCTTTTCTATTTCTTTTTGAGCATCTTTATCCCCAGGTTCCTTTTGAGTTCTCTCTTCATCTTCATCTATACTCTTTTCTCCTTCAACCTTAGTTTCCTTAATAGGTTACTCTATAGTTGAGTCTCTCGACTCATCCTGACCCTCGGCATCCAAATTTCTAGATTCATCAATTGTCACATCAATTGGACTATCAATTGTTAGATCAACAGTGTTTACTGTCTCTTTTTTTTCCTTTTGATTCTTCTCCACTCTTGTCAGGCTTAGATGTTCCTTCATCAGTCTTCTTCTCTTTTGGAGCAATCAATCCAAAGATTTCCTTCCAAAGCCTAGTACTCTTATGTACTATACCTTCAATATCATTTTTCAAAATAGCATAACCTCTCTGTTTAGGTATGAATTTATGCTTATACTCTTCAAAAAAAATTTCTCTCTGTTTCTTAGTTAGCTAAGGAATGACTTGAGCTAATGTGCCTTCTCTTATCTATCTCTCAATTGTGAGTGCAAATTCCCATTTTCCAAATAGAAACTCATATAACTCACTCAGCACATTGTTTCCTATCTCTATAGGAGTTAACTTTAAGTTGCACATCATAGCTAGTAGAGCTTCTTGAACTTTATTCTTATCTTCTACCTTCAATTTTTCATACTTGATAAAATTAAAGCCAGATAACCCTGCAAAATTTATCAAATTCTCACATACCTCATTAATATCAGTGGGTCTCTGGAATGGTGTTGTTCGTATGTTGCTGGGCTCATTAGTTTTAGTCTTGTCTTCATCACTTTCTGGATCCAATTGTAGTTTCCTGCTTGGTCTCTTTACTTGTAGGCTCAACACAGCCCTTGTTGCCAATTTCATCTTCAATCTAGAATTAATCTCTCCAACCTTCTTTGCATAAAATTTCATTTGATCTACTAGTGATGTGGCAGCAGATGCCCTTGTCCTTGGATGATTTGTAATGGGAGGGGTTACTTTAGGTTTTTCTTTACTTAGCTTGGTTACCTTGGCTACTACTGGTTTCTTTCCTTTTGCCTTAACAGTAATCTCTTCTTTAGATTCACTAACTTATAATTCTTGTTCTTTAGATACATCTACTCCTTGTCTAGTAGATATGTCTAGAGGTGCATCCTCTAGCTCCTCATCACTCGGCAATCTAACTATCTTTTTCATATTCTTCACAATCTTTTTCCTCTTTCTCTCCATGGTTCCTCCCTTAAGATTCATAGATATATTCACCTTAGCTTCATCATAATTTCCAAATCTCTTTTCTTTTGTATCAATATCCTCTGCTAGGAGTGTTGTGATAGCTATTGATGTTTCATCAATGTTAACTTCATAGGGAAATGGTTCTAGACATGATACACTAGGTGTCACTGCCTGAATGTAAGTGTAATCTGTATTGACTAGGAAACATATCTCTTCATAGTGCTTTTCCACAAGTGAACTATGAATTCTAGTCCTCAACCTCATTCTCTTTTTGAATTCCTTAAAGTAGTTTCCCATAATACTATTGAAATTATTGCCTAATTACTGAATACATTCACTAATCTGTATAGTAATAGGTCTATCCTTTTTTTAAACAATATTTCCCAGTGTAGGAAATGACTTTTGTACATAGAAGAATATACAAACTAGTAAAGAGCCAAACTTACATGATGAGCTTTTAGCTTTTCTGATTGATAGTAAGTTCTCGGTTAGTTGTGTGAATTGGAGCTCGGCAAGGTCGTAGGTGTGATTCTTCTTGACTATCTTCCATGCTTGGTTCACAGCTGTGTAGGGAACACTATCCAGTCAGCTTGACTGATAGAACTTGTGTGTAATCACTCTCAATCCATATTGAAGTTCTAAATCTTCAATTATAGAGATAGTCATACCTCTGTTATTCCACACAGCTCCAGTGTTAGTTTCTATCTCTTCTTTACTTTGATGTCTCATTGTTTGTTTACCACTGATAATAGGATATCTAGTTACTCTATGAATAATATCTTTTATGATCCTAACTGGTACATTATCTAGCCACATATGCATATTATGAACTTGGCTTAGAACAACCTTGATCCATTCATCATTGAAGTCTGGTGGAAAATCTAGGGCATGAGTTAACCCTTTGTCGGCTGAATGCTTGAATTCATCTTTCATAACTCCATTTTTGCATAACTTGTTGTAGGATTCCCTCAATTCGTTATCACCTACTTTGCAAATCTTAACCAGGTAACATGATCTAACATCGTGGATCATAAGCACCTTTGGTGGGATTGATGAGAGGGCACCGTTCAAATCACCTAAAATTGCACTTTCAGGAGTGGCTTGAAAGTTAGGTGGTGCACATGCATGACTTATTACTCGCTTAATTTGTTTCAGCTCCTCCTCCATTCCTTTGACTGGTGTGGAAGAATTTGGAGCCATAATCTTTGAAATTAGGATTTGAGAATGAAGAATAGGGTACCTCGGCAAGTAACACTTCACATTGTTCAAATTATGGTTGTCCATGACACGGTGACAAGATTTTTGAAACAAACATTACTAAGATCAATTCTGCAACTTCTTCGATCAGTCTGTGAATGCTGAAAATCACAAGGTAAAATGAAGAATAGACTGTTTGTCCTTATATAGACTTGAAAGGTCAAGATAGGTAAGCAATAAATATTATGCCCATTAGGTTAGTGCAAGCCAGCTGTCATTGGCTGGCTAACACAACTTGCATACCAATCGGCTTACCATACTCGGCCATCACACAACTTACTTGGCCAACCAACTCAGCACCTATAGTGTAGTTAACTCTTCTTGGCACTTGTCACAAACATGTCATGGTGCATCTTAACATATATAGATATGGACTTTTGTACATTTACATAGTAGGAACTAATGTAGGATTTGAAATTTAAATGTAGTTGCTTACATACCACTATTGCTCAGTTGGAGATTGTGTGATCACCTGATCTATTGGATTGGGTGACCTTGGCTTCAGTGGATTCACTACTACTTGGCTCTATTTTCCTTACCCTTGTCTGGTTCATATGTGCTCTTACTTCTTCAATAGTAGGAGCAAGAACTCTTGTCCTACATTCTCTCTTAGTGTGACCTATCTTCAAACAAATAAAATAGACTAAGCTTCCATTCATCCAACTCTTAGATTTCCCTTTTAAATGTGTCTTTGAGCAACCTTAAGGTGCATTTCCATATTCTTCACAGTAATGACAACTCTGCATTGTATTATAATCCTAGTTGTAAGTGTTTCCTTTCCTAGATGATTTGGTTTGTGTCTTTGATGTCCATTGTTGTTTAGCATTGGATCTACAGTCTTGTGCTTTATGACCATGTTTCTGACACTTGTAATAATAACCATTAAATCTTGTTTTGGGAGGTGCATCACTTGCTTCAGCCCAGCATTCATGTGCTTTATGTCCAAATTTATTTCAATTAAAACAATAACCATTGAACTTAGGTTTAGGATTGTACTTACCTATCTTGCTTCAGCAAATGTTTTCTGTATGACTTGGTTTTCCACAGTGGTGGAAAATAGGCCTGTTGTGCTTTGTCTTTGCATTCCTCCTTTCACCATTCTTAGATGATTCTCCTTTCTTAGTAGATGTCTTTGGTTCAGTGTGACATAATCCAAAAGAATCCTTTTGCCTCCTTGATACTTCCATCAGATTCTGAAAGTGAGTCAAAGATTCATTAGGTTTATTCAACCTTTCATTCAATTCCTTCTTAGATCTCAAGTCATCTTTCAATTGATTGTTCTCAGATCTTAGATTCATCATTTCCATATCTTTCCTACTAATCTCCTGATTTTCATGTAGCAGTTGATTTGCCATGTCAACCTGATTGATTGTCAGGGTTTGCACATCATGTATCCTTTCATCAAGTCTGACAGTTATCACTCTTTTATCTTCTTCTACCATAGCTTTGTCATCTTCAACTTTCTTCTTTTGTTCCACTACTTCACATAGTCTCACTGTCTTCATTTCTTGTTCTCTTTTCAAGTTTCTGACTTCTTCACACAATGCATTATTCTTTTCCATTAGATCTGCAATTGCTGCATTTCTCTCAGTAGAATCTCCATTCTAAAATAGATTTGCAGTGTCATCTTCCTGGTAATGAGTATCATTCATTTGTTTGGCCAAATATTTCATAGTTGTCAATGATTTCTTCAATTCCTTTCTTGCTATCTCAAGCTGATGTAATGCTAGTTGAATCTCGATCTTCTAAATTTCAATGACTTTACCCAACTTGTAAACCTCCATCTCACGATCTATACTCAAAAGCTGATTAAAAGTATTTTGTCGGTGAACTACACTCTAATACCAATTGTTGGAAGTACAATAATGGGGAAAGCAAGATGCTAAGAGGGGGGGTGAATTAGATATTAAAACTTAACCAATTAAAACAAATTGATTCACATTCATACATATATTAATTTTACCTAACATTAGATAACATCAATAACATGAAATGTATAGCTCATAACACAAATTTTTGGTAACCCAGAAACTCAAATAGGTAAAATTGGGGTGGGGATGACACCCACAAAATCTTCACTACTGCAGAAATAAAGTGTTCATGTTAGGGCTACAAGAGTTTTATTGCAACATGCAATCTACCTTCTTAAAGATCTATTTGGTTAAGAACTAAAGATCATTACAATCTACCTTGTTAAAGGATCTCAACTTACAGTAAAATCAGCACTTGGCTAAGAGATTTAAAATGGTCTGCTAGAACCACTGGGTTAAGAGATTTCACCTGATACACCTGTTAGAATGTTTCAAGTAGTGATCCTTCGTTATGCACTTAGATGTTGATGATGGATCTTCTCTTTCCAATACCTTCTGTGATCTCACAATATGATATGTCTTTACTTTGCTTTTCACTTCTCTATCATTTTGCTTGATCTAGGCTTCTTCTCAAAATGACTTACTGTTCATCTCTCAAGAACAACAACCCTTCTCTTCCATACTATATATCCCTCACACACTCTTATTTTCTAGGGTTAGAAGCAATCTTATATGTCTTTATAGAACTAGCAGTGAGATCTAGATCAACGATCAAGATCTATTATTTATGCTTCCAATGCATTATAATTTCCTGATTGGCACCATGCCATGCATAGTATAACACTATTAAATGCGTAATTAACTTAGTAGACAAATATTAAATGTGTACAATTGTCAGCCCAAATCTCATACAAGTCATTGTAAACATTGCACATCAAAGTTTGAATCAATCCTGACATGTATGCAAAAACTGTTCTGCTCGGCACTTAACATCTCTATCGCTCAGCACTTAATATTCTACTTAGCTCGACATGATGTAACTCAGCAACCTAAAACTTTCTCGACAATATTTCTCAGCCTTGAATTTTTAGCTCGGCCACAATGATAACCAACTAAAACTACCTAAGTAAATGACTAAATGTTGGGCACTAATCATCAACAAAACTTAGGGATTAACACCTACTATGCTAAAATTAATTTTTCCCTAAAAATAATATATCTAAGGGTTTTCAAAATACCCAATTCAAAAAAAAACCAAATAACTATAGTACATGCAAATGAGATTTCTCAAGCACAAAGGAAATAGTTTTTCTAACAAAATTGAAATTAACAAAGGGTTTTCAAACCCTAGCTCAAATTCAACACAAATTTAATCACGAAGCCTTTGAAAGATCAAGAATCATGAAGCCCTCCAAACTCGAATCCGACAGTAGATCTTAAACCATGATAAATTGAGAGTAAGGACCCCTAAACTTCTTCCAAACTTCTCGCAACAACAATGTCACAATATACCAAGAACACCAAAAATACTCAAACACAAAACTTCTCTCAAAAATCCTTCTCCTTCTCCCAAAAACCTGTTATCCCCAAATGAGGAGAGAACTCCCCGAAAGAGATTCAACTTCCACCTTTCATTCAATCCCAAAATAGACACTCCACTCAACTTAGTTAAATCAACTTCCAAAAATGAAAGAATATCCTATTTATTAATTTAAAATATCCTTTAAATGTGCAACTCAACTTTGACTCTTAAAAGCAATTTGCATTTTGAATTCAAACTCTAGTTTCAATAATTACAATGCACAAGTAATTAATAAAATATTATATTAAATAGATTAAATATTTAAAGCACAATTTTATCGATGCAATTAAATATTTAATTATTTAATAAAGCATAAAAGTTAAAATAACTCTAATTTCAAATTAAATATTTAATTAAATACAAATATTCAAATATTTGAACTTTAATTAATTCTCTCAATTAAATATAGGATTTTAATTAATTCAATTAATTAAATACCCTATATTTAATATTTAATTCCAACAATAATCAATTCAATAAATAACATGATAATTCACACAATATCAATACACACAACTGAGATCAAGCAAAATAAACTCAAACACACACAACGACGAGATCGACAAATTTATGTCAACTTGACGAATTTGGGTAGGGTAGACAAACTGATACTCATCCAATCTTAGGACAATTATGCTTAGGGTAGATTTTTGGTTATGTCTATTAACTCCCCTCTTTACCATTGAGATGAATATATGGGCACACTCACTCCTACCAATTCAGGGAAGATGATACCCTATACTTGCAAACTTGAAAACACAAGAAAAAGTTATGTACACCCAATATATTATATCAAATAATGATAGGGATCGGTCGAATGTGTGGATCTCGCAATGCAAGTAACTATATCTCTGTCCTCTACCACATCAAACGCATCAACAAGTACATCAACACATAAGCTAACCATACACATGCAAGTATGGGGTAAGTAACATCATAGTTCTAACATCAACACATAATATCACATCATGATAATATCATCATCTATCTACGCATGACATGATCAAAATATAAACATCATGATCCAAAATCATCAACCACTGAAATAATAAATGCTGACATGAAATGTAGCCTAAAAGAATCTGACAAATCAACTAAAATAATAGCCTAAAAGAGTATGGCATCAGAAACTAAAATAAAAATATGGGTGGGTCTCACAAGTCTCGCTTTTTCAACCTTTACTTTTGGGTCTTCAGTTATTGCATGACACTCAAAGTTGGTTTCAAGCCCTTCAATCCAATCAAATACTACCTCTGGTTCCATTTTCCCACTAAAGATAGGAATACCCTCTAGTGCCTTCCCACTTAGGGATTTTAATTCTTTCAAAAAGGGCTCTTCATTAAGTGCACGGTCTAGTTCAAGGACCTCATCCTCTAGGGCTACTTCTTTGTGCTTTTGTTCTTTCTTGTCTTTGACTTCCTCAATCTTTTCCTCCACTTTGTCCAACTTCTTCTCTAATTGAACCAATATTTCAATAAGAAATCCATTTTCTTCTTATTTCTCATCCACATTCTTAGCCAATTAGGCATTATTCACTATTTTTGATTCTCCAATGGAATCTTCTAGTTTAAAAATCCAACCACAAGCCTAATCTTATAGGCTCTGATACCAATTTGATAGATACTCTCTAGCATGCTTTCACTTCTTGATCAAGACCTCACTATTCCCAATCCTTCCAAGAGCCAGGCCCTAACTCCTAGGATCTTCCAAGTCCTCCTCTATCTGGTTTAGGACTTATTCAATACCCGTTCACAAGGTGGAATCCATTAGTGCCTCACTAGGGTAATTATCATTGTTGTAATTGTTCATTCTCAACTCCTTTGATCAATCCAAGTGCTTTTCTTGCTTACTTTCTTAGATAGTGTTTTCAGGTGGTTAAATATCTTCCCACACCTTCTAAAACCTCAAATTTATTCCTTTATCTTTGGGTATCAAGGTCTTGAACATGGATTTCAAGATTCTTGGTTCAATCTTGTCTCTTAGGCCTATTAGGTCTATTAGGCCTATTTCACTAGTTTTTGCTCAATCTTGGAAAACTTTCCCAAATAACCCAATTAAATTTATTTGGATTCAAACACCCTTTATTAAGGTGCTCAATATATTTGAGGTCTCCCTTCTCCAAGTCATCTGTATAGGAGATTCCTACATTTAAGGGATTCTTGGGCTAATGGGCTCTCCATGAATCAGTCAACTGAATTAGGATTCAAAATGTCTTCAAATGGATTCGCTAAGTGAAAATATTCCTCAAGGGCCTCCATAAAACTCCAAAGACACCTCAAAATCTCTTGGATTCATCAAATCAATCAAACCCCTACAATCAAACACCATATAACATTTGCAAACACTGAGTCGAGTTGCTTCTAGACTCTCCCAGGGCTTGCTCACAAAAATAGAAAACTTAACTTCTAGGACGTCTCCTTCAATATGTAAAATGCACATAGAATCCCATAGCATTTCCCTCAAGCCTATTATGATTCCACAGTAGGGTTTCATGTGCGAGCCATTTTTCCACAATGTAGTCGTGGATAGGCTAGAGACTAGTTACTTTAAAAAATTATTTACCAAGCTAAACTAAAGTAAATAAAATAACTTCAAACCAGCTCAAAATGAAAGAAAACAAGACTAATAACAATAATTCCTCACAAAGAGAGTGGATTCAATCCATTAAAGGATCTTTCAAATTAAATTACTCCAACTGTTCAAGAAACCAGTAAAAACACAGTGTTATGGGAGTTGACTTCTATTTCTTTAAAAAACTTCTAACCCAGGGATTTAAAGTTCTTAGAGATTTTATAACATTCCTTCATAGGTTTAGGTGGTTAATATACCGACCATTCCCTAAAACATTGATTTTGTCTTTTTTTGGACATTATTGTCATGCAACTTTGCAAAGTTACAAATGTTCTCATGACAACATTTTGACATTTTTTGCAATTTTACTTGTAACCTATTCAAATGACCTCTAAACTTCATAGAATGATAGAAAATCAACATAGAAGCAATTTTAGGCTTAATTAAACTCTTTTCTAATAATTTTAAGTCCTTTGGCCCAAAATCCAAAGTTAAGCCTCAAAAGAGACCTAAAGTCAAAAAAGCTAACCAATAACAAAGCACTTCTAGATTAGATTAAGTCTAGCCTAGATCCTCTAACACACAAATTGAAGACCTTCTAAGGTCACTTAAAACACTCCTAACCTATCTAGGGTCAGTACAAGACAAAACAAAAATATAGGACCTTAAGAGATGTCGTAGGTGCTCGTACACCAAAATTTAGTTTCCTAATATATAGATCTAAACACAACAGTAAGACACCTTCTCTATTATTCCAATACAAGTCACATTGAATAAATACATAACTAGATTCTTGTAACATTTTTTTTTTCTTTTCTGATTATCGATGAGGTCTTCGTGGTATCTCATATGCCTTAAATAATAAAAAATATTTTTATGCCATATGCATTGTTCTATACCACTATTTCTTTTGTCTCAACTTTGTGCACTTGAGTTGCTTCAAGATTAGAATCTTCCATAAGATTTTCAAGACCTTGACCTATTACCAACTTGGTGATTTGGATATCAATATTGAATTATTGAATTTGATTAATCCATCTGCATCTCCTACCGGTGGTTTCTTCTTGTTTAGGTATGTATTTTATTGGTGCATTCTGCACATAAGCTATCACTATTGCCCCTACCAAATATGTCCTAAAGGAGTTTACTACCTTAACCAATGCATATTCTTTCTTTTTTATTTATGTCCTAGTTTAATTCAGTTTCTTGAAGAGTTTTACTAAAAAATGCCATAGGCTAATCATAACCTTCATTATTTATTTGTAACATGACAACAACTATTGTATGATATAAAGGAAAAGAGAAAACTTGGAAGGGTTTGAAAAATCAAGAAATTTGAGAAAATGAGCTTCTTTAATAGCCCTTTTGATATTTGTAAAGGATTCCAAGGCTGAATTTGTCAATTTCACCTCTTCTCCCTTAAGAATTTTGCAATTGGTTTCACAATCTTAGAGAAATTTGACACAAACCTCCTAAAAAAATTGATCTATCCAAAGAATGATAAAATAGCATTGACAATTTTTGGAATTTGAATCTTATCTATGGTATTAATCCTTTCAGGATCTATCCTTACACCTTCTATTTACAAAATATGCCCTAATATATTACCCTTCATACTCCAAAATGATATTTTTTAGGGTTAAGAGATATAACATATTAGAAGGCTGGTAGGAAAATCTTCTCCAAATGGTTACAATGATCTTTTTCTCTGTTTGAATATGCTGTTAAATTATCCTGATAGATTGCAAAAAATATATCAGTCAAAACTTTAAAATCCGCATCGATAGCCCTTTGAAATGTATTCCCAACATTGGTAAGTCCAAAATGCATTCTTTCATACACATATTTTCCCCATGGTGTTGTAAAGGTTTATTTATATTGTTCTTCCTCCTTGAACTTCACTTGGTTATACCCTGTAAACCCATCCATCATGAATATTAATTCATTTCGAGCGACTCTCTGGAGTAGAGTTTTCATGTTAGGTAGAGCATAATTATCCTTCAATGATGATACATTCAAATTCCTAAAGTCCATAAAAAGTATGATATCACCATTTTTCTTCTTGACTGGAACCAAATTAGATATCCATGTAGAATATTTTATTGGTTTGATAATTCTTGCATCTCTTAATTTAATAAACTCTTCATTAATTTTTGGAGCCAAGGTGGGGTGTATAGGTTGTTGTCTTTTCCTGAATAGATTTGCATCTAGTTCTAGAGGCACTTCATGCTGAAATAGGTCCTCCCTATATGCCTTGAGGTCATCATATGACCATGCAAAAACATGCCTATACCTCCTCAATATGTTTATTAAATCTGATCTAATCTTAGGAGTAATCATCTTTCCCATGTATAGCTCCCTAGGAGTTTATTCATTTCCAAGATTTATCTTTTATACATCGTCATTGCCTAAGGATTTTGATTCTATTTCCACTCCATCACTATTGTCAAAAATCATTTCTAGTGCAACCAACACTTTAGGAATCTTTTTTTTTTAATTGAACAACTTCCTTTCCAAACAAAAACTCTTTACCTTCCTCTTTGTCCACACATGCATTCCAATCTATGAGTTGGTCCTCATAATGTTCTTCACATGTGATAAATCTCCTTATATCATGGTTATCCTCAAACACTTGCCAATTTTACACGTTGTATGGTATTGCAGTCCTGGTTTTGAATTCTACTTGTGCTATCTCATCTAATGGTATATCACTTTTCTTGATAGCCAAGTTATCCATAAAATACGCTAGGATATTTTTGGATCTATCAATCCAATTTATTGCAAATGCATCATAAATTTCTATGGAATCCAAAACCTCATTTTTATAAAGTTTCACTTTAGAATTCTTGGCAAAAAAAAATTTTTTAAATTGAGAAACAATTAATTCAGAACCACCATAGATAGATGATATTTTTATTCCATGCTCATTTTCAATTCTAAGGCCTAAAAAAAGAGCCTCAAATTCATCCACATTGAACTTGTACATTCAAAATATAGAAGGAAAGAATATTTAAAATATTTTCCATTAGGAGATATAAAAAGTATTCCAACTCCATTCCCTTGTTTACTACATGCACCATCAAAATATATCTTGCATATCATATCTTGGTCCTCTTGACCATGAATATTAATTTGTTCAGTGTTTTCCATGACATATTTAGCAATACTTACCTTGAAATTTTCCTATTTGAAAGTGATCAATTTTGTATGTGTTACATCACTTTTTGGTTTTCATTTATGGCAACACAACTCGCATATTGATTGATTGATTTGAAGTTAAGTTTTGGTAATTCAATTCTAGAATTGACTAAGTATAGAAGCAAAAATACAAAGATATTTTGGGTATCGAAGATCGAGATCGATGGGTTATGAAGAGAGAGATTAGAGGATGATATTATAGAGTATGTATGACTTACATCAAAGATTTATTTGATTTTGGTGACTATTACAAAGAGTTACAAAGAATTGAAGACAAGCAACAAAAACATAACAGTGATACAGAGCAGTTGAACTGAGGTGATGATTTGGGGAGTATGAGGTGGATTATTGGAAAGCTAAGTTAGATTATGGTAAATGGATAATCTATATTTTTATTATGTAAGAGCACTAAATATGTATTTGATATTTTCATAATTAATATTATTTTGTATTAAGAGTCGATTATGTAATATTTGGTTAAGAGAGCCGACTTGGTAAAGAGAAAAGATATATACATGAAGATATTTTGTAGAGAAAAGATATATATGTGAGAGATGGATGTATTTATTGATAGGTTATGTGTATGAGACATGAATGGCAGAGCAGAGGATTGACAAATATCATTGAAGAACTATGACTGGAACTATCTAAGAATTGAAAATGCTTGTTTTGATCATGACTGAGAACACTTTGTAACAAAAGTATTATTGTAAGAGTTGTAAGCTCAGTTGGCCCCTAAAAGAGTGTTGTATACCTTTAATAGGGTTTTTCTTCTTCTAAAAAGGAATTTTACTATGTAATTTTTAGCTCCTATCAGGGCTAGGTCTCCTAACAGGGATATTATACTTTAGTGCATGCTTGTGGGTACCATCCCCACTGGGGCTTTCCCTTGGTCAGGGTTTCCTCAACAAAAAATATTGGTATTATGAGTACTATGTTATTTTTTATGTTCTTTTGATTACAGCATGCTTATGGTTTATGTGGAATTGATTTAAATTTTATTTTAAGTGTTGGAATACTGAGTCACCCCCCTCTTAGTATTACCTAATACTAATAATTGGTATTAGAGATTTTGGCCCTTGGAGAGAAAGCTTAATAGCTTAAGGGAGATCAGAATGGATTTAGATAATTTGCAAGAGAGTTTTGAAGTTGCACTTGAAGACCTTGATAAAGAAAAAGTAGAAAATGGTGACTTGAGATTCAAATTAAGGAGAGTAGATGGATACATCAAGAAACTGAAATACCAGCTTGAAATTTCTAGAAATTAGAGACAAGATCTTGTGGTTAAGATAAAGGAAGATTCAGATCAGATAAAGAAACTTGAACATGATAATGACACTTTGAAGCTTTAGAATGAAGCAATGTCTGAAGAGATTCAACAGGAAAAAGATGTTAAAAAAAAGATTGAAGAAACTTTGAAAAATGCAAATTTTTTGATGGAACAAATGAAGAATGAGGTTGACCATTACAAGAAAAAGTATCTAGAATTACAGAAATACAATTAGATCATAAAAGGTGAACTTCTTGAGACAAAGAGACATGTATTGAGAAACTTCACATTAACAGTGACTTGATTGATGAATAAAGAGATAGACAGACACCTAAAGGTGATATGACTAGTATTGGCTTCAATGAAGCTAAATGTTCAAAGAATTAGGAAGAGAAACAAGATGCGAAGATTGATATAGAAAAACCTACTCTTGAAGAACCTAGAGAACAGATCGGACCTTTCAAAGGTAGATTCTTTGGCTGTAACAAGTTTGGACACATGAAAAGAGATTGCAGAGGTAATGTAATACCCACCCATGATTTTCTTTTTAGTTTATGATGTTGTACTCTTTTAGGCATTGGTTTAGTTGATTGGCCAAATTCTTTTAGGCTACTTTCATGAGAGTTGTTATTTTTTCTTTTAATGATGATACTTGATTATGATGTCATGATTTTACCTTATGCATAGATATATGTGATGATGTTATCATGTTGATTATTATATGTCAATTTCAGATTATGATATACTTACCCCATACTTGCATGTGTATGGTTGTCTTATATGTGAATGTACTTGTTGATGTGTTGTTGTGGTAGAGGATGGAGACGTAGTTACTTACTTTGGCGAGATCCACACATTTGATTGATCCCTATGATTGATTGTGATATTATATTATGTATGTACATGTGTGTTCTTTTGATGACAGGATTCCAAGTCTAGGGCATCATCTTCCCTGAATTGGTAGTAGTGAGCGTGCTCATAAATATTCATCTCAATGGTAAAGAGGGGAGGTAACATACAGATCCAAAACCCTAACCTAAGCCTAATCGTCCTAATGTAGGATGAGTTTCAATATGACTACCTTATCTATATTTTTCTACGTTGATAGAATTCAAATACCCTTTCTCTTGTATATGTGTGTGTTTTGCTTGATTATGCTTTTAGGTGATTTTCAGATTATTGAGTGATTTTCCATATTCTATGATTTAATGGATTACAGTCGAATTGATTATTTAACTATATCCTAAGTTTATTTTAAATAATTAATTAAATTGAAATATTTGAATATTTTGATTTAACCAAATATTTAAGTATTTAATTAATCATATAAGCACATTTAATATAGTTTTAAATTAAATATTTAATTAAATCAAAATATTCAAATATTTCAATTTAATTAATTATTTAAAATAAACTTAGGATATAATTAAATAATCAATTCGACTATAATCCATTAAATCACAGAATATGGAAAATCAC